>CM060440.1:17131344-17731344 GCA_030545235.1 Helianthus tuberosus
AGCTGTTCTAATCACTTTCAAGGGAGAAGACTTGTGTAAACAACTGCTTATTGTGAATCCACTGTTGTGACCAGGTTTTGGCTTTACATTATCTGTTCCTCTGGTAGGGTTCAATCCCAACAATCTCCCCCTGGAACAGATAATGCCAAAACCTGTCATTATTCTGGATCTTTATTACTCATCAGAAGTTCCCTTACTTTTCTTTTAAATTCTTCTTCAAATTCTTTGGAACTTGTGTCATCTTCATCCCTGCATAGTGTAAGCTCAAGGAGATCTAGTTGATCTTCAACACCCAGGCCTAGTGCTTGATTCCTTGATATATGCCTCACTTCTCCATTGGTTCTGACCAGAGTCAATACATGGGTCTTTTGATCAGAGAGCCACTTTAGTATTTTTAAACCAAATGGGTTTCTTGGGTTGGCCTTGAGAAAAACTGTAAAGCAGTATCTTGAACTTCAGACATTCTTTTAAAAGCTTCTTCTATGACTTTATTTGCTGCAGCTATATCTTCTGCAACTTCTTTGTCAAGCAGCTCTTGTTTCTGTTGTTGATCAAGCTCACAGTCTGTGATATCTGCTGATGATGATTGGTTCAATACCCACCGGTATTGGATGGCGGGGGTCCAAACTCTTTGATCCCCTCATATGTAAGCTACTATTGAAACTTTAACCCGGCTACTTAGGACTGTATCCCTGCTGACTCAGACTACTTAGCCGAGGGTAACGTCACCTTCAAAAGAGGGGCCTACCACATTATGCGTTAATAACTTAATTAATTATCTTTCAATAATCCGACCCTTTAGGATTGTATCCTTGCTGACTCAAACTACTGGGTTGAGGGTAACGTCACCTTCAAAAGAGGGGCCTACTACAATAACTAAGATAATCTCTTAAAAAGTGCAAAAGTGCGGAAATAATCAAAGGTTACACTACACACGAGTCGGATCCAAGTGATTCATCTTGTCTATATATTTTTATTTTATTTTCTTTTTCAGCATTTTAGTTAGTTTTATTTTTCTTATTTAAAAACCTTTTTCTAATTTTTGATTTGATTAGACGTTGAGGATAAACCGGTACTAAAAGCTCTTGTGTCCTTGGATGACCTCGGTATCTTACCAACACTATACTACGCTCACGATGGGTGCACTTGCCCATATGTGTGTTTAGTGTTAGTAAATATCGTGTTTTATAAATTTAAAACTTGACTAAAAAGTGTAAAAGGGCTTAAAATATACATTAAAAACCTATCACACCTAACGCACATCAAGTTTTTGGCGCCGTTGCCGGGGACACAAGGATTTTAAGAAAGTTAGGAATCAACGGCCTAATCGTTTTTTCTAATTTTTCTTAATTTTTCAGCTTCTGCAGAACTCAGCACGGGTCGTGCCCGCTGAACACGCCCCGTGCCCAATCTTTGGAACTGGCAATCCTGTTTTAAGTCAGACAGTAAGCTGAACACGGGGGCGAGCCCACTCAACACGCCCCGTGCCCAAGTTTCAGTTACTAAAAACAGAACCGTAAGATCCCGACGGTTGGTAATTTCTGACACAAACATGAGAGATACTGATATTTTTTACTTTCGGCACTTGAAGGGGTAAGGTCCCAAAAACCTCATATCAAGTACTTGGGACCATACCACAACCTCATCTCTCAACCCTCTTTTGGCCTTGCGCGGCCGCGCAACTGGTCCTACAGAGAGAGCTTAAGAGAAAGACAACAAGCAACACTTGCGCGATAAAAGGAAAACCATGAATCCTTGCGCCTTTATAACAAACAAAGGATGAGAATCCTAAGTTAGACATTTCCGCTTAACAATACCCAGACTTGGATATTATTTATTCAACTGGGGCCACACGATAAGGAGTCATACCTGATTATGGCAATAACCTTCTAGAAGGCTCAATCGTGCACCACCAGGCGGTTATAACCGTCTGGACACGTGTCATCATCTCAGACCTCCCCAAAATCATGATGATGGCACAGAATTGGAGAGAAACCTCCACTTGCCCACTTTCCACGTGGCAAATCCCCAGCCGTGGATCTGAATAGCGATCCGTGTGTTAAGATGATTAACGGAAGTGGAAGTAACCGCTTACGGGGTTAGCATCTTCCGTTAATATTTCACCAACGAGTGTTTCTTCATTGGCGCCCACCGATTTCTCTGTTTCATCCGTTTTTCTCTCGATTTTTGATTTACCCCATTGATTCCATTTACACATGGAAGAAACTTCATCTCATCGGCAAACCGGCCCTCGGCCGAATGTCGGTAACAACATCCAGGTTGAAGGTATTCCAGAAGAAGCCTCGGATGACAACGAGGTGCAATCCAATCGTCTAAACGAACCTGTCACCCTAGGGGTACAGCCAGAGATACCCGTACACTCAATTCTGCCCCCAGGAGAAACCCCAATTTCCTGGTACGTCAGATCTCAGGGGGCACTAAATGCAGTGTACACACAGCTGTGTGCTCAAACTGCCCCCCCAAACTCAACCACGGAGGCCAGGATCCCGTGCTCATGCTTCCCAACGTGAGGATCCATCTCACAAAAACACAGAGGTGTACTCTAGGTCTACATCGAGATACGAGTATACCCGGTCAGAAAATTATCAAGGAGAGCATCGAGATGAGTCACACCCTTACCAGAGACAATCAGTTCACACCAGGATGGGTTCTCAACGAAACACTCACACCAGTGAATATGATTCAACTTACCGTGTAGGCGAAAGTACCAGCGTGTTTAGTCGATTACACCCAAATTACAACAAATGTAAACCCCGCGCAGTTTACAATCCCGAAGCTGAGCACAATTACGATCTGATTTATCGTCCTGCGGAGGCAGCGGAGAATTCAAAATTTGTTACTGAAATAGCTCTGGCTCCGCTAGAGAAAGAAAAGCTGCCATCTAACGTAGGCAAGTTCAACGGATTGACAGACCCTGACCACCATCTGAGAGTTTTCACAAGCGCATGGCTAGTCGGAGGCTGGACCCTATCATTATGGTGCCACCTTTTCGTACAAACCCTTACTAGCGCTGTAAGAATTTGGTTCGATAATTTGCCCATTGGAAAAATCACGTCGTGGAAAGATCTACGCGAAAAATTTCTGACCCATTTCAGCCAGCAAAGGCGATCTATCTGCGACACAGCGGATGTGATGAACATTTGGCGTCATGATGATGAAAGTCTGGAAGACTTTATCACCCGATATAACAAAGAGGTACTGGAGATTGGGGGCGTCCATGAGCAGCTGATTCACGCACAATTTAAATATGCAGTCAGGTGCGTCGATATGATAAATGTCCTGTCTGGGACAGAAGGACTCCCGAAGAGCTGGGAAAAAGTGATGGCAGCGGCTAAGGTTTACGCCCAAACAGAAAAGAATCTCACTACCAACAGGCCCCCACCACCGCACAACCGTCCCTCAAATATAGGCTCTGGTAGTGGAAAGAGATTTAAGAAAGGATGGCGTGATTCCAACTCAGGGAACTATTCATCCGAGGAAGCTCGAGCCACAATCAATAAACTTTCCACGCAAAGAGAAGCCAAACAAGAGAATAGGGAGAGACAATGGACTCCCTTAACCAAAACTCCTGCGGAAGTTTTAAGCACCGAGGATTATCAGTTTAAGCCTCCAATACCTATGAAGAACAAACGTGGACAGGACCCAGCTCAGTATTGTGATTACCACAAGGACAGTGGTCATACCACCAACAATTGCATTTTCTTGCACACCGAAATAGAAAAGGCCCTTAAAAGTGGTGAGCTCACTCACCTACTATAAAACGTGCGCAAGGAAATAAAACAGATAACTCGAGGCAAAGAAGGCCCAAGCTAGAAAGCAAAAAACTAAGTACTCTATGATCTCCTCGCGGAATGATAAGGCTTATTAAGTTAAGGCGGGAAATAGAGTGTAAGTTAAGTCTCGTATATTTATATTAATAGACTTTGTAACGGCCTCTGCGCCTTATCCCGAAATAAACAACAAAGTTTCTATTACTCGTGTTTTTCTTACAAAGTGCATGCAATTTCTTTTGGTAAGCGCAAAAACATTATGGTTAATATAATGCAAGTCTCATGAACGGTCGGTGATTGCATCACACAAGGCCATACGTTCACACATGAGCTTCATACCAACTTCATTCGCCTTACCTAAACAAAGTAATTGTACCCATGCAAAATATTGTAAGCAAAAAATAGTCATACTATTCCTGGTGCACATGTACGCCTTAAAAAAAAACTATCAAGCACGGCAGTGTTTTAGTGTACGTTACTTGCGCAGCAACGCATCAACAAAAGAAGGGATACACATCCCAAATATTACAGTAAATTGTTCAATACAATTACAAACAGAAACCTACGCTAAATCTTTGTCTTCCTCTGGGAAGATTTCTTTTAGTTGCGCCACGTGATCTTCAGATTGCAAAGCAACATTTATAAGATCCATAACAGGAAGCTGCAAATTGTTGAACTCTGTTTTTTAGGCTGCAAGGGCAGCACCAGTATTAACTCCATGAGTAGCAGATTTACTAGTATCCCAATCAACTTTTAAGGCGTTAGTCACGTGCTGTGAACACTCCGCATATCCCTGAGCATACCCGTCACTACGCGCGGCAACAACTAAACGCGCAACGGTTTTATCAAGCTCCACAGAGTTCAACACTGATTCAGCAACCTACAAAGAACAAGAGAGACAAATAAGGAAAAAACACAAAACATTCCCGCAAAGAAAACAAGCAAAAAAGCAACTTACATAGGCAATCCCACGCTCTTTCAACCATAACATATCACTCTTTAAAGGTTCAAGCTCGCTCTCTGCTGTGGCCCGCCCCGTCTCAGAATTTTCTAGTTTCATTTCAGTTTCGGTTAGGCGGCGGGAGACGTCAGCCTTCTCAGAGTGCGCAAGCTCCAGATCCTTTTTAAGTTGTTCCTGGTTAGAAAGCAAAGCGGTAAGTTCTTCTATCTCTTTATCTCTAAGAGCAAGAGTGGCGCAGGCATGTAACTCTCGTTGTTCACTGCGCTCCCGGTGGGCACGCGCCTCATCTCGCGTGGCCTCAACATCAGCTTTTTCTTTTTTCAACTTCTATACCTCCGTATCCCGTTTCTTCAATTTCTCAACTTCAGCTTTGAGATTATTGATAACGTTACGAAGACCTATTTTCTCATTATTATCTTTTTCACAAATTCTTTTGAAATTCTTGCGCTCCTCGGCAAGTAGGGTGGCTTCAGCTTCCGCTTTTCTTTTCCAGCCCGCAACGGACCATTCCTCAGTTTTCCGACCAGCCTCAAACTTGGCCTGATCAGCTTCCAGCTTAGCCTTCAACTGGGCAATTCGGTTCTCATCATCAGCAAATTTCTTCTTTGACACCTTGAAAGCATCCCACTCCTTGTGCATACTATACCACTCACGCACTATGCGATGAGTGGTTGATGCATGAGAAGCAGCTTCCTCATGGTAAGCACGATAAGTTTGCTCGTAAGGTCGACTTTCTTGAAACTTAATTTCCCCTGGCGGAAATATCCCCTGCAGCCAATCCCGACACACGCGCCAATCTGAGAAGGTGTCAACCTTCTTCAGATTCCAAACAGGGGCGTGGACGTCAGAAGCATCTTTCTCCGAATAAGTTCTATAGTAATAATCCCCCAGAGTCTCATCTGGGCGGATTGGGGAATTCCTGCCAACATTAGAGAATGAGCCTTGGTCTTCAGCAGAAACTTTCTCGATGTTTTCAGGCATAGAACCAGAAGCTCTAGGAGGAGAAGTTGTAACATTGATTTCTTCAGCAACTTTTTCTTTCTCATGAGCAGCAAGTTCAGGGGCTTGTGGGTTGCCAGCATCGTCCATAACCTCTGGGCTCACAACCTTTTCGGCTTCCGCAACAATGTTAACAGGCTTGTCAGCCTCAACAACCTTCTCCACACCACCCTCAGGAACCTCAGTAGTCTTTAACTGATCAACAACAAAAACACGCGGAGGAGAGGGTGGGAGTTCCTCATTAACCACAGAAAGTGGTTCTGTGAAGGCAGAAGTTGGTTTTTATGCAAAATGAGGAGTATAAATCATAAAACATTCAATGAACACACAAAGAAGAAGGCGCAAAAAGACACTTACCAGGAGCAGACTCTGAAATAAAGGCGTCCAAATTGCCTCTCTTGGTAATCTTCTTCTGAATCTTCTTCGCGGGCTAACCTTCAGCCTCAACGCCAGACTATTTTCTTTTCCCTCCCTTAGTCCTCACCAAGCGTTCAGGGCTGGATTCCAAATCGATGGGATCATCTGGGTTGGACGGAGGGATATCGACAGTATCTTTTGGTTCTGGTTTTGGTCTTCTAATAATAACTGCAGGCGCAAGACCCTCCAAAGAATCAGAAACCACCACATAATCACACCAGGAGTCAGAGGAACGACGCATACCTTTCTTCTCTCCCCCAACATTTTTTACCTTAGAAGATTGAGCTTTCTCAGCATCATTCTTCTTCGGCGCAGTGGTAGTGGTTGTTGCGCGTTTTTTCTTCTCAGGGCCTATGCCCAAGTTAGACAAGTCACCTACTAAAGCGCAGAATAAAACTTGTTCAGACGCACAGAAAGAGCAAACAATAAACAAATATGAGAAAATTTACCAGCACCAGCAGCAGGTTGCGTAAACAGATCAGCATCTCGTGGAAGAACAAAATTCTTCACAATACGGTGATACCACAATTCCTCATCTGGTCTTTTTGCAATTGTAGACATCTTTCCACCTTCTCTCTCAAACGCAACAACGTATAACGAGACAACTGCAAAAGAGGAGAAGTGAAGATAAATTTCAAAAAAAAAAAGAAGAAAAAGAAGAGAGGAGAAAGAAAGGAATAAGGAAAAATTCGTACCATGGCCATCCTCCATGTACACCGACTTCTCTTCCCGTTCCATCCTCCAGTTCAGACTCATACCGGCTCCAACAAGGGCTTTTTCCGGTAAAGCAATGTTCGGAACATCTATCAAATCCTGATACCAATTTTCGTCAACAGGGGTCTGAATAGTTTCCGTAGGGACATCCTCTTTTCCCCTAAAAATCATCTTCATAAGGAAAACCCCTCCTTTAATGTAAAAGAATTTCTGTTTCCAGTCGTGGAATGATTTGGGGGGATGAAGTAGAATCTTCTTCGCCGATGCCCTTTGAACGAATGAATAGAACCCTTGGGTACAGTGCATCTGATGAAAAACTCGAAACCGGGGAACTGTCGGCTCAATATGCATCGTACGACACACGAATTCAAAATGCCGAACCCTAACCATACCAATTGGATGCATTTGGGAGACATGGAATTTGTAGTACTTAAGAATTTCAAGAAAGAACTTTGTTACAGGCAAACGAAAGTTACCTGCACTGAAAAAAATCCCAAAACAAGGTCACATACCCAGCCGGAGCGTCCGCCGCTATTTGCCCTTCTTCAGGGTAGAGGGCACCCTGGTTTTCTGGGAATCTGAGGTTCCGAATCAAACCATCAAAGGTTGCCCTAGGCCACTTCAATGGTGGAAGTTCAACATATATTTCTTCTGAATCTTTGTGATAATCACCAGTTGACATAGGAAGATGAAACTGCAACTCTTTCTAAAGAACAGATAAGGAAGACGAAAAGAGGAGGATTTTTCAACAAAGTAATGATTACTGGAAATAGGAAATCCAAAACACTTATATACTCACCACCATTTATAGCCTCGGTAACTGCACAACGCCTTTTTCGGGATAGCGCGGTTACCCAAGCGACAGGGGCGAGTGGGGAACAGCACAAACGCGAGTTCACGCACGCGTGCAAAGCACGGTCAGAAACGTGCACCTGACAGTGATAGCCTGTCACACAGTCCTTACTGTACTTTTCTCACCCAAAGTCAAAGATTTTCAAAATTATCATAATAAGCAAAGTAAATCTTCCTACAGAAGATTTCCTACTTTCGCGCCCAAAGCATTTCTCTCACATAGTCCAGCGCTCCACTTATTTGCATAAGAGCAACACTGGACTGGGGGGACTTGAAGGGGTAAGGTCCCAAAAACCTCATATCAAGTACTTGGGACCATACCACAACCTCATATCTCAACCCTCTTTTGGCCTTGTGCGGCCGCGCAACTGGTCCTACAGAGAGAGCTTAAGAGAAAGACAACAAGCAACACTTGCGCGATAAAAGGAAAACCATGAATCCTTGCGCCTTCGCAACAAACAAAGGATGAGAATCCTAAGTTAGACATTTTCGCTTAACAATACCCAGACTTGGATATTATTTATTCAACTGGGGCCACACGATAAGGAGTCATACCGGATTATGGCAATAACCTTCTAGAAGGCTCAATCGTGCACCACCAGGCGGTTATAACAGTCTGGACACGTGTCATCATCTCAGACCTCCCCAAAATCATGATGATAGCACGGAATTGGAGAGAAATCTCCACTTGCCCACTTTACTCGTGGCAAATCCCCAGCCGTGGATCTGAATAGCGATCCGTGTGCATTCACGTCCGATTAAGATGATTAACGGAAGGGGAAGTAACCGCTTACGGGGTTAGCATCTTCCGTTAATATTTCACCAACGAGTTTTCCCGCCCAAACTCTCGGTGTTAGGATCGGAGGCTCTCATGATTGTGTTTGTTTGTATAATTTGAGCAATGAGTGAATATTAAACAATGTAAAGTGCAGCGGAAATGAGAACAAACTTTGCAAACACAATCAAAGGAGAAAATAGTTTGATAACATTTGCTTCTCATAGAGTCAAAAGATTATAAATCAAAGCAAAAGATTACAGTAAAAGCTTACAAACTAAGCTCCCCCTCAGCCTGATGCCCCAAGGTTGGATTTGCACAAGATGAAAGGATTGAACTGATGAGAAGAGCTCTATCAGAACGAATCAAATGTAACAGTACAGAGTACTGCTCCATTTATAGACAAAACCAAACCGCTGAGGCATCTCAGCTGATGTCACCATGAAAGCGACGTCTAACAGTCTAACAACCTGTATCTACTGACCTTCTACAAACACTGCTAACCTAACCACTGACTATACATGAAACAGATGACAAACTAAACTACTGCTATCTTCCTTCATCAGTGCTTTCCTCAAGGTTGATCAGTCCTTGATTAGGCAGTGCTTTGTCATCAGCAGTTTATTCCAGCAGTGCTTAGTTTCCAGCAGTCTTCTAGACTTCATCAGTAGTTATGCAGAGCAACAGTTGTATCTGGGCAGTGGATATGAGACCATCAGCTGTTCTAATCACTTTCAAGGGAGAAGACTTGTGTAAACAACTGCTTATTGTGAATCCACTGTTGTGACCAGGTTTTGGCTTTACATTATCTGTTCCTCTGGTAGGGTTCAATCCCAACAATCTCCCCCTGGAACAGATAATGCCAAAACCTGTCATTATTCTGGATCTTTATTACTCATCAGAAGTTCCCTTACTTTTCTTTTAAATTCTTCTTCAAATTCTTTGGAACTTGTGTCATCTTCATCCCTGCACAGTGTAAGCTCAAGGAGATCTAGTTGATCTTCAACACCCAGGCCTAGTGCTTGATTCCTTGATATATGCCTCACTTCTCCATTGGTTCTGACCAGAGTCAATACATGGGTCTTTTGATCAGAGAGCCACTTTAGTATTTTTAAACCAAATGGGTTTCTTGGGTTGGCCTTGAGAAAAACTGTAAAGCAGTATCTTGAACTTCAGACATTCTTTTAAAAGCTTCTTCTATGACTTTATTTGCTGCAGCTATATCTTCTGCAACTTCTTTGTCAAGCAGCTCTTGTTTCTGTTGTTGATCAAGCTCACAGTCTGTGATATCTGCTGATGATGATTGGTTCAATACCCACCGGTATTGGATGGCGGGGGTCCAAACTCTTTGATCCCCTCATATGTAAGCTACTATTGAAACTTTAACCCGGCTACTTAGGACTGTATCCCTGCTGACTCAGACTACTTAGCCGAGGGTAACGTCACCTTCAAAAGAGGGGCCTACCACATTATGCGTTAATAACTTAATTAATTATCTTTCAATAATCCGACCCTTTAGGATTGTATCCTTGCTGACTCAAACTACTGGGTTGAGGGTAACGTCACCTTCAAAAGAGGGGCCTACTACAATAACTAAGATAATCTCTTAAAAAGTGCAAAAGTGCGGAAATAATCAAAGGTTACACTACACACGAGTCGGATCCAAGTGATTCATCTTGTCTATATATTTTTATTTTATTTTCTTTTTCAGCATTTTAGTTAGTTTTATTTTTCTTATTTAAAAACCTTTTTCTAATTTTTGATTTGATTAGACGTTGAGGATAAACCGGTACTAAAAGCTCTTGTGTCCTTGGATGACCTCGGTATCTTACCAACACTATACTACGCTCACGATGGGTGCACTTGCCCATATGTGTGTTTAGTGTTAGTAAATATCGTGTTTTATAAATTTAAAACTTGACTAAAAAGTGTAAAAGGGCTTAAAATATACATTAAAAACCTATCACACCTAACGCACATCAAGTTTTTGGCGCCGTTGCCGGGGACACAAGGATTTTAAGAAAGTTAGGAATCAACGGCCTAATCGTTTTTTCTAATTTTTCTTAATTTTTCAGCTTCTGCAGAACTCAGCACGGGTCGTGCCCGCTGAACACGCCCCGTGCCCAATCTTTGGAACTGGCAATCCTGTTTTAAGTCAGACAGTAAGCTGAACACGGGGGCGAGCCCACTCAACACGCCCCGTGCCCAAGTTTCAGTTACTAAAAACAGAACCGTAAGATCCCGACGGTTGGTAATTTCTGACACAAACATGAGAGATACTGATATTTTTTACTTTCGGCACTTGAAGGGGTAAGGTCCCAAAAACCTCATATCAAGTACTTGGGACCATACCACAACCTCATCTCTCAACCCTCTTTTGGCCTTGCGCGGCCGCGCAACTGGTCCTACAGAGAGAGCTTAAGAGAAAGACAACAAGCAACACTTGCGCGATAAAAGGAAAACCATGAATCCTTGCGCCTTTATAACAAACAAAGGATGAGAATCCTAAGTTAGACATTTCCGCTTAACAATACCCAGACTTGGATATTATTTATTCAACTGGGGCCACACGATAAGGAGTCATACCTGATTATGGCAATAACCTTCTAGAAGGCTCAATCGTGCACCACCAGGCGGTTATAACCGTCTGGACACGTGTCATCATCTCAGACCTCCCCAAAATCATGATGATGGCACAGAATTGGAGAGAAACCTCCACTTGCCCACTTTCCACGTGGCAAATCCCCAGCCGTGGATCTGAATAGCGATCCGTGTGTTAAGATGATTAACGGAAGTGGAAGTAACCGCTTACGGGGTTAGCATCTTCCGTTAATATTTCACCAACGAGTGTTTCTTCATTGGCGCCCACCGATTTCTCTGTTTCATCCGTTTTTCTCTCGATTTTTGATTTACCCCATTGATTCCATTTACACATGGAAGAAACTTCATCTCATCGGCAAACCGGCCCTCGGCCGAATGTCGGTAACAACATCCAGGTTGAAGGTATTCCAGAAGAAGCCTCGGATGACAACGAGGTGCAATCCAATCGTCTAAACGAACCTGTCACCCTAGGGGTACAGCCAGAGATACCCGTACACTCAATTCTGCCCCCAGGAGAAACCCCAATTTCCTGGTACGTCAGATCTCAGGGGGCACTAAATGCAGTGTACACACAGCTGTGTGCT
The DNA here is from genome assembly GCA_030545235.1 of Helianthus tuberosus. Lineage (NCBI taxonomy): Eukaryota > Viridiplantae > Streptophyta > Magnoliopsida > Asterales > Asteraceae > Helianthus > Helianthus tuberosus. Next base: position 17,143,039 of record CM060440.1, read on the forward strand.
CAAACTGCCCCCCCAAACTCAACCACGGAGGCCAGGATCCCGTGCTCATGCTTCCCAACGTGAGGATCCATCTCACAAAAACACAGAGGTGTACTCTAGGTCTACATCGAGATACGAGTATACCCGGTCAGAAAATTATCAAGGAGAGCATCGAGATGAGTCACACCCTTACCAGAGACAATCAGTTCACACCAGGATGGGTTCTCAACGAAACACTCACACCAGTGAATATGATTCAACTTACCGTGTAGGCGAAAGTACCAGCGTGTTTAGTCGATTACACCCAAATTACAACAAATGTAAACCCCGCGCGGTTTACAATCCCGAAGCTGAGCACAATTACGATCTGATTTATCGTCCTGCGGAGGCAGCGGAGAATTCAAAATTTGTTACTGAAATAGCTCTGGCTCCGCTAGAGAAAGAAAAGCTGCCATCTAACGTAGGCAAGTTCAACGGATTGACAGACCCTGACCACCATCTGAGAGTTTTCACAAGCGCATGGCTAGTCGGAGGCTGGACCCTATCATTATGGTGCCACCTTTTCGTACAAACCCTTACTAGCGCTGTAAGAATTTGGTTCGATAATTTGCCCATTGGAAAAATCACGTCGTGGAAAGATCTACGCGAAAAATTTCTGACCCATTTCAGCCAGCAAAGGCGATCTATCTGCGACACAGCGGATGTGATGAACATTTGGCGTCATGATGATGAAAGTCTGGAAGACTTTATCACCCGATATAACAAAGAGGTACTGGAGATTGGGGGCGTCCATGAGCAGCTGATTCACGCACAATTTAAATATGCAGTCAGGTGCGTCGATATGATAAATGTCCTGTCTGGGACAGAAGGACTCCCGAAGAGCTGGGAAAAAGTGATGGCAGCGGCTAAGGTTTACGCCCAAACAGAAAAGAATCTCACTACCAACAGGCCCCCACCACCGCACAACCGTCCCTCAAATATAGGCTCTGGTAGTGGAAAGAGATTTAAGAAAGGATGGCGTGATTCCAACTCAGGGAACTATTCATCCGAGGAAGCTCGAGCCACAATCAATAAACTTTCCACGCAAAGAGAAGCCAAACAAGAGAATAGGGAGAGACAATGGACTCCCTTAACCAAAACTCCTGCGGAAGTTTTAAGCACCGAGGATTATCAGTTTAAGCCTCCAATACCTATGAAGAACAAACGTGGACAGGACCCAGCTCAGTATTGTGATTACCACAAGGACAGTGGTCATACCACCAACAATTGCATTTTCTTGCACACCGAAATAGAAAAGGCCCTTAAAAGTGGTGAGCTCACTCACCTACTATAAAACGTGCGCAAGGAAATAAAACAGATAACTCGAGGCAAAGAAGGCCCAAGCTAGAAAGCAAAAAACTAAGTACTCTATGATCTCCTCGCGGAATGATAAGGCTTATTAAGTTAAGGCGGGAAATAGAGTGTAAGTTAAGTCTCGTATATTTATATTAATAGACTTTGTAACGGCCTCTGCGCCTTATCCCGAAATAAACAACAAAGTTTCTATTACTCGTGTTTTTCTTACAAAGTGCATGCAATTTCTTTTGGTAAGCGCAAAAACATTATGGTTAATATAATGCAAGTCTCATGAACGGTCGGTGATTGCATCACACAAGGCCATACGTTCACACATGAGCTTCATACCAACTTCATTCGCCTTACCTAAACAAAGTAATTGTACCCATGCAAAATATTGTAAGCAAAAAATAGTCATACTATTCCTGGTGCACATGTACGCCTTAAAAAAAAACTATCAAGCACGGCAGTGTTTTAGTGTACGTTACTTGCGCAGCAACGCATCAACAAAAGAAGGGATACACATCCCAAATATTACAGTAAATTGTTCAATACAATTACAAACAGAAACCTACGCTAAATCTTTGTCTTCCTCTGGGAAGATTTCTTTTAGTTGCGCCACGTGATCTTCAGATTGCAAAGCAACATTTATAAGATCCATAACAGGAAGCTGCAAATTGTTGAACTCTGTTTTTTAGGCTGCAAGGGCAGCACCAGTATTAACTCCATGAGTAGCAGATTTACTAGTATCCCAATCAACTTTTAAGGCGTTAGTCACGTGCTGTGAACACTCCGCATATCCCTGAGCATACCCGTCACTACGCGCGGCAACAACTAAACGCGCAACGGTTTTATCAAGCTCCACAGAGTTCAACACTGATTCAGCAACCTACAAAGAACAAGAGAGACAAATAAGGAAAAAACACAAAACATTCCCGCAAAGAAAACAAGCAAAAAAGCAACTTACATAGGCAATCCCACGCTCTTTCAACCATAACATATCACTCTTTAAAGGTTCAAGCTCGCTCTCTGCTGTGGCCCGCCCCGTCTCAGAATTTTCTAGTTTCATTTCAGTTTCGGTTAGGCGGCGGGAGACGTCAGCCTTCTCAGAGTGCGCAAGCTCCAGATCCTTTTTAAGTTGTTCCTGGTTAGAAAGCAAAGCGGTAAGTTCTTCTATCTCTTTATCTCTAAGAGCAAGAGTGGCGCAGGCATGTAACTCTCGTTGTTCACTGCGCTCCCGGTGGGCACGCGCCTCATCTCGCGTGGCCTCAACATCAGCTTTTTCTTTTTTCAACTTCTATACCTCCGTATCCCGTTTCTTCAATTTCTCAACTTCAGCTTTGAGATTATTGATAACGTTACGAAGACCTATTTTCTCATTATTATCTTTTTCACAAATTCTTTTGAAATTCTTGCGCTCCTCGGCAAGTAGGGTGGCTTCAGCTTCCGCTTTTCTTTTCCAGCCCGCAACGGACCATTCCTCAGTTTTCCGACCAGCCTCAAACTTGGCCTGATCAGCTTCCAGCTTAGCCTTCAACTGGGCAATTCGGTTCTCATCATCAGCAAATTTCTTCTTTGACACCTTGAAAGCATCCCACTCCTTGTGCATACTATACCACTCACGCACTATGCGATGAGTGGTTGATGCATGAGAAGCAGCTTCCTCATGGTAAGCACGATAAGTTTGCTCGTAAGGTCGACTTTCTTGAAACTTAATTTCCCCTGGCGGAAATATCCCCTGCAGCCAATCCCGACACACGCGCCAATCTGAGAAGGTGTCAACCTTCTTCAGATTCCAAACAGGGGCGTGGACGTCAGAAGCATCTTTCTCCGAATAAGTTCTATAGTAATAATCCCCCAGAGTCTCATCTGGGCGGATTGGGGAATTCCTGCCAACATTAGAGAATGAGCCTTGGTCTTCAGCAGAAACTTTCTCGATGTTTTCAGGCATAGAACCAGAAGCTCTAGGAGGAGAAGTTGTAACATTGATTTCTTCAGCAACTTTTTCTTTCTCATGAGCAGCAAGTTCAGGGGCTTGTGGGTTGCCAGCATCGTCCATAACCTCTGGGCTCACAACCTTTTCGGCTTCCGCAACAATGTTAACAGGCTTGTCAGCCTCAACAACCTTCTCCACACCACCCTCAGGAACCTCAGTAGTCTTTAACTGATCAACAACAAAAACACGCGGAGGAGAGGGTGGGAGTTCCTCATTAACCACAGAAAGTGGTTCTGTGAAGGCAGAAGTTGGTTTTTATGCAAAATGAGGAGTATAAATCATAAAACATTCAATGAACACACAAAGAAGAAGGCGCAAAAAGACACTTACCAGGAGCAGACTCTGAAATAAAGGCGTCCAAATTGCCTCTCTTGGTAATCTTCTTCTGAATCTTCTTCGCGGGCTAACCTTCAGCCTCAACGCCAGACTATTTTCTTTTCCCTCCCTTAGTCCTCACCAAGCGTTCAGGGCTGGATTCCAAATCGATGGGATCATCTGGGTTGGACGGAGGGATATCGACAGTATCTTTTGGTTCTGGTTTTGGTCTTCTAATAATAACTGCAGGCGCAAGACCCTCCAAAGAATCAGAAACCACCACATAATCACACCAGGAGTCAGAGGAACGACGCATACCTTTCTTCTCTCCCCCAACATTTTTTACCTTAGAAGATTGAGCTTTCTCAGCATCATTCTTCTTCGGCGCAGTGGTAGTGGTTGTTGCGCGTTTTTTCTTCTCAGGGCCTATGCCCAAGTTAGACAAGTCACCTACTAAAGCGCAGAATAAAACTTGTTCAGACGCACAGAAAGAGCAAACAATAAACAAATATGAGAAAATTTACCAGCACCAGCAGCAGGTTGCGCAAACAGATCAGCATCTCGTGGAAGAACAAAATTCTTCACAATACGGTGATACCACAATTCCTCATCTGGTCTTTTTGCAATTGTAGACATCTTTCCACCTTCTCTCTCAAACGCAACAACGTATAACGAGACAACTGCAAAAGAGGAGAAGTGAAGATAAATTTCAAAAAAAAAAGAAGAAAAAGAAGAGAGGAGAAAGAAAGGAATAAGGAAAAATTCGTACCATGGCCATCCTCCATGTACACCGACTTCTCTTCCCGTTCCATCCTCCAGTTCAGACTCATACCGGCTCCAACAAGGGCTTTTTCCGGTAAAGCAATGTTCGGAACATCTATCAAATCCTGATACCAATTTTCGTCAACAGGGGTCTGAATAGTTTCCGTAGGGACATCCTCTTTTCCCCTAAAAATCATCTTCATAAGGAAAACCCCTCCTTTAATGTAAAAGAATTTCTGTTTCCAGTCGTGGAATGATTTGGGGGGATGAAGTAGAATCTTCTTCGCCGATGCCCTTTGAACGAATGAATAGAACCCTTGGGTATAGTGCATCTGATGAAAAACTCGAAACCGGGGAACTGTCGGCTCAATATGCATCGTACGACACACGAATTCAAAATGCCGAACCCTAACCATACCAATTGGATGCATTTGGGAGACATGGAATTTGTAGTACTTAATAATTTCAAGAAAGAACTTTGTTACAGGCAAACGAAAGTTACCTGCACTGAAAAAAATCCCAAAACAAGGTCACATACCCAGCCGGAGCGTCCGCCGCTATTTGCCCTTCTTCAGGGTAGAGGGCACCCTGGTTTTCTGGGAATCTGAGGTTCCGAATCAAACCATCAAAGGTTGCCCTAGGCCACTTCAATGGTGGAAGTTCAACATATATTTCTTCTGAATCTTTGTGATAATCACCAGTTGACATAGGAAGATGAAACTGCAACTCTTTCTAAAGAACAGATAAGGAAGACGAAAAGAGGAGGATTTTTCAACAAAGTAATGATTACTGGAAATAGGAAATCCAAAACACTTATATACTCACCACCATTTATAGCCTCGGTAACTGCACAACGCCTTTTTCGGGATAGCGCGGTTACCCAAGCGACAGGGGCGAGTGGGGAACAGCACAAACGCGAGTTCACGCACGCGTGCAAAGCACGGTCAGAAACGTGCACCTGACAGTGATAGCCTGTCACACAGTCCTTACTGTACTTTTCTCACCCAAAGTCAAAGATTTTCAAAATTATCATAATAAGCAAAGTAAATCTTCCTACAGAAGATTTCCTACTTTCGCGCCCAAAGCATTTCTCTCACATAGTCCAGCGCTCCACTTATTTGCATAAGAGCAACACTGGACTGGGGGGACTTGAAGGGGTAAGGTCCCAAAAACCTCATATCAAGTACTTGGGACCATACCACAACCTCATATCTCAACCCTCTTTTGGCCTTGTGCGGCCGCGCAACTGGTCCTACAGAGAGAGCTTAAGAGAAAGACAACAAGCAACACTTGCGCGATAAAAGGAAAACCATGAATCCTTGCGCCTTCGCAACAAACAAAGGATGAGAATCCTAAGTTAGACATTTCCGCTTAACAATACCCAGACTTGGATATTATTTATTCAACTGGGGCCACACGATAAGGAGTCATACCGGATTATGGCAATAACCTTCTAGAAGGCTCAATCGTGCACCACCAGGCGGTTATAACAGTCTGGACACGTGTCATCATCTCAGACCTCCCCAAAATCATGATGATGGCACGGAATTGGAGAGAAATCTCCACTTGCCCACTTTACTCGTGGCAAATCCCCAGCCGTGGATCTGAATAGCGATCCGTGTGCATTCACGTCCGATTAAGATGATTAACGGAAGGGGAAGTAACCGCTTACGGGGTTAGCATCTTCCGTTAATATTTCACCAACGAGTTTTCCTGCCCAAACTCTCGGTGTTAGGATCGGAGGCTCTCATGATTGTGTTTGTTTGTATAATTTGAGCAATGAGTGAATATTAAACAATGTAAAGTGCAGCGGAAATGAGAACAAACTTTGCAAACACAATCAAAGGAGAAAATAGTTTGATAACATTTGCTTCTCATAGAGTCAAAAGATTATAAATCAAAGCAAAAGATTACAGTAAAAGCTTACAAACTAAGCTCCCCCTCAGCCTGATGCCCCAAGGTTGGATTTGCACAAGATGAAAGGATTGAACTGATGAGAAGAGCTCTATCAGAACGAATCAAATGTAACAGTACAGAGTACTGCTCCATTTATAGACAAAACCAAACCGCTGAGGCATCTCAGCTGATGTCACCATGAAAGCGACGTCTAACAGTCTAACAACCTGTATCTACTGACCTTCTACAAACACTGCTAACCTAACCACTGACTATACATGAAACAGATGACAAACTAAACTACTGCTATCTTCCTTCATCAGTGCTTTCCTCAAGGTTGATCAGTCCTTGATTAGGCAGTGCTTTGTCATCAGCAGTTTATTCCAGCAGTGCTTAGTTTCCAGCAGTCTTCTAGACTTCATCAGTAGTTATGCAGAGCAACAGTTGTATCTGGGCAGTGGATATGAGACCATCAGCTGTTCTAATCACTTTCAAGGGAGAAGACTTGTGTAAACAACTGCTTATTGTGAATCCACTGTTGTGACCAGGTTTTGGCTTTACATTATCTGTTCCTCTGGTAGGGTTCAATCCCAACAATCTCCCCCTGGAACAGATAATGCCAAAACCTGTCATTATTCTGGATCTTTATTACTCATCAGAAGTTCCCTTACTTTTCTTTTAAATTCTTCTTCAAATTCTTTGGAACTTGTGTCATCTTCATCCCTGCACAGTGTAAGCTCAAGGAGATCTAGTTGATCTTCAACACCCAGGCCTAGTGCTTGATTCCTTGATATATGCCTCACTTCTCCATTGGTTCTGACCAGAGTCAATACATGGGTCTTTTGATCAGAGAGCCACTTTAGTATTTTTAAACCAAATGGGTTTCTTGGGTTGGCCTTGAGAAAAACTGTAAAGCAGTATCTTGAACTTCAGACATTCTTTTAAAAGCTTCTTCTATGACTTTATTTGCTGCAGCTATATCTTCTGCAACTTCTTTGTCAAGCAGCTCTTGTTTCTGTTGTTGATCAAGCTCACAGTCTGTGATATCTGCTGATGATGATTGGTTCAAAACCTTTTTGGTAAGGTCTTGTAGCTTTGCCAATTTTTCTTTATCTGAAGCTATTTTCTTGATAGCTTCTTCAAGATAATTAGTTTCTTTTCCTTTTTCCTCTCCAGCAGTAAGTTGTTCCCTCTTTTCTTTTCTCAACATTGTGACAGAGGTTTCTGCTGCATTGATTTGTGTTTCAAGAGTCTTGATATGCTCTTTTAGCTTTTTGTAGTTAGACTTTTTAGGAGTGTCCCTCCTTTTCTTAAGTCTTTCATAAGCTTCATCTGTTTGCTGCGTAGTCCATTTTGCTATGGCGTTTGCAGAATCCACCCTTGCATCCACCAGCTCCTGCTTCTTTCTTTTATATTCAGAAGTAAGATCAGCTATGAGTTTTCTGTATTTGTTCCAATTTGGAGCTGTCTTTTTCTTTCTTGGATCATTTTTAACCTTTTCAATTCTTTTAGCCTCATGCTTTAATGCAACTATTGGCCATTCTTTGAATTCTGTTTCTTCAGCAGGATAGAACTTTTCTTTCATTATGTAAGCAAGATATTCTTTTCTCAATTCATTTCGTTGATCTGCTTCAGGAGATAGGCTTGACATTTCTTTGTTCAGATCACTTGCATATTCTTCTATTTGCTTGACTTTGTTGAGCAGGAACTCCCTTCTTTCCAAAATGGCTTCATCACCTTGATCCTTGCATTCAACTTTGGCTCTTATCCTTGCTTGTCTTGCTTTCATTTCGAGATATTCATCCATGTCTTCTGGAATTATGAAACCTATGAGAGAAGGAAATTTCCTTTTTGAAGGATCATCCTCAGTGTAAAATTGTTTCATCTCATTTTTCACAGCTTCTAATTCCAGTGGATATTTAGCAGCAACAGGATCATACTTTTCATCAGTAGCCTGTGTTGTGTCTCTCTTTCTTTTGTGAAGCTTTGGAGGTTGTGATGTAGGAATGATGAGAGCAGTGGTGGATGGTTGACTAACAGTTGTTGAAACAACTGGTGTTTCAACCACTGTTGTCATTACAACTGCTGATATGTCAGCAGATGTCTTCTGCTTTTAAGCAGGGGATGAAGGTGGTGAGATAGTTTTTGTTGGTGGTGATGGTGAATCATCAGATATGAAAATCCTTCTCCTTTTTGTTGTTAGAGAGGCTGATGATGTCTTGGGTGGATCAGTGGTGGTGGTATGAGTAGCAGTGTTTTGTGAATGTGATTGACTGACAGCTGTTGAAACAACTGGTGCTTCAACCACTGTTGTCATTACAACAGATGTTGTAGCATCTGTTGTCTTCTGCTTTATGGCAGGAGGCAGTGGTAGTGATATGATTGTAGATGATGATGGTGTGAGGGCAGTGGTTTTGGTGGTGTGTGATGAGGTGGTGTGTGTTGAAGTAGTGTGTGTTGATGAGATGACAGCTGTTTGGCTACTGACAGCAGTTTTTGTAACTACTGCTGTATCAGCTGTTTGAATGGAAGTTTGGGATTTTGTGGTTTGAGGTGGTTTGGATGGCTGTTTTGCTTGTTCTGGTTCAACATACAGACCATCTTCAATTCCCTTTTTCTTCATCTTCTTGACATTCTCCCCCTTTTTGGCATTATCTGCCAGAGGGTTATCCATAAAAAGGATAGTAGAGGGAACTTTTCCAGGAGTGCTTTTGAGATGAGCCTTGATAGCTTTGATGTCTGCTTGGGTATCTTTAAATCTCGACTCCACCATGTTTGTTAACATTTTCACATGCATCTCATGCTGCTGATCAGCCATCTGTTTTTGTTTTTCCAGCATGGGTTGAAAGATATTCCAGAGCTCATTTGTAGCTACTGCTTGTGGTGGAGCAGATGCTTGAGTTGGAACAGATGCTTGTGGTGGGGCAGCAGTGGATTGTGCTTTTTGAGCTTTTAAAATCTCTTGCACCATCTCCTTTATTTCAGCAACTGAGGTTTCCAGTTTTTCAACTCTGCCCGTCAATTCCAGGTATTTTGAATCATCACCCACTTTAATGGGATCATCTGAATCCCCACCTGTGGTGGTTATATCAATGTTTGACTTAGGAACTGAGTCCCAAAAATACCCATTGATGCCCCTTGTTCTTGGTACTGGGGACTTCTTTCTTCAGCACTTGACAACCGTGTGATTTTACCAGTGGTCAAAATTAACTCACTAGTGGTTGCCATGGGTGCTATGGAAGAAATTACCTTCAAGGGAGTCTTACTGATGAAACAACTGTCCAACTGAAGATCTGTTGATCCATCAGTTGTAGTTGCTGCTCCACTTGAACTACCACCGAGAGTTACTTGTAACTCAGGGGGTGTAACCTCCTCAATTGTTGCTGGGATAGCAGGAGTAGTAGCATCAGACCCAGTCACTTGTGGGAGTATACTCTCAGTGATAGGTGATAGAGAGGAACTGGTTTGTGTCTGAGCTATAGCAGCTGCATGCAACAAGGGTAGCATGGATTGTGGTAGTATGATTGGTGAGGGTATAGGAGTTGAAAGAGACATGTCCTTGGGATCAGGACTAAGGAAGATAGATCCGATTGAATCCAGAGCTTCATATTGTGGGGTCCCTGTGCTTACAACCTGATCCTTTTGTGAGGATGCAGGAGGAGTTTTAGGCAATGGTTGAGATCTTTCTTCCAACTGCTGTGAGGAAGTAGCAGCAGTGGTTTGTGGTGACATTTGTTTTGTCACTGGCAGTTGCTCTGGGATCTCATCTTCCAGAGTTGCCTTTGTTTTGGATTTGGTGGGTTTTCTGGATCTTTTTCTTTTGGTCTTTTTGGTAATGTCAGGTGTGGGTTTCAAGATAGTGGTAGTGCTGCCATGATCACCTGGAGCAGTGGGCTCAGCAGCAGATGTCTGAGGAGCAGTGGTAACTGCTGAAATCTGCTCAGTCACCTCCGCTTTTGTTTTTATTGGTGCCATCATTCTGGAAAATGTTTCTTTTGTTAAGCCTTTTATTTGAAAATAGGCACCTTGTTTAAGCAAATTTTCAGTTTCTTTTTCAAATTTTTGTTTGAAATAATAGCTCAAAAATCTTGGAAAAAGTAAAAATGCTTTGCTATCAACGTTTTTCACCAAGTCATTGAAGATCTCCTGGGAGTAGTTGTAATCTTTATTGTTTAAAATAGCATATCCCAGGCATTGAATCTTCAATGGTATTTCATTAAACGCTGTTGTTTTATTTGAAACACAACTCAAAAGCGTATGAAACAAAAACCTTGGTGCAGAAGTGTCACGGCCCCCAACCCACCCTGGACGGAATCGGGAGCTGCGAACAGCACAGTGGTACCGGTGATTATTTTGAAAACGTTGCAGCGGAAATTTCATCAGAACCGTGAGTTAGGAAAAATATCAGAGTTTAGAAAACACCGGATTTTATTTATTAAATAGATGGGATAAACCCATGTTTTACAAAGGTAGCTTTAATAAAGATAATTACATAAAACAATATTTATAAATTTTAATTTAATTATTAAAATAAGCCACTTCTTGATGCCTTTCAGTGCCGTATCCATCTTTTACTCCAATCTACTGTAATTACCTGAAACGCGTTTTAAAAAGGTTTTGTCAGCGGGAAATACTGAGTGAATCATTCATTTTGCATAATGATGCATAGTTAATAATTACAGCATAAGAGCGATTACAATGGCTTCTATCTTATTTTTATCTGGCGCTCTGTCACAATGGTGATGATGGTCATACCACTATTAGATCAATGAACCTAAATAGTGATGATTATCCCTGTAGGTCAATGAACCTAACAGTGATTATCCCGAGTAGGTCAATGAACCTAACTGGGAGAAATTAGTAATGTGCACAATACCCCACTAGCCAGTGATTCAAGATATCCACGACTTAGTCCCTTTAATTATAACCTTTTGAAAATAATTTGAGGTATTGTAAAATAGTTGATAAAAAGAGAATGACTCACATATAATCATGCAGATTCATACGACCACAATTTAGTCTACAGATAAGCCTTGATATATTGCAGATTTATACAGGCAGAGCTTAGCCTATTGATTTAGCCTTGTAACCTCATGCACACGAACTAGGTAGGTAACTTAATACAACATTTATGATAACTCACGAGATTAAAACCCTCACAACGAATGACAAAGTGCAATCACTTAAACATCCATCGGATTCACAACAAAGGACAGAGTTTTCCCCCAATTCGGGTGATACTCAAACATCCTGTCGGAATCACAACTAATGACAAAGGATAGCACTAAAACATCCATCGGATAGTTTCCATCAATCGGACATTGAATCGTAGCAGCGATCGAGTTAATACCCTGTATCGTAGCAGCACCCCCTCTACTAATTAGTGAATTTGAGATTGTTTCGACTGTAACTCAACGTACAAAGTGAATTTGATCGTCGAACGAACGCCAGAATTCAAGTGCCAGGCCCTTCTATTTATACCCGAAATTTGCACCTCCCGCTAGTCGCGGAAGAATCCGTGTCACGTGCCGCGTGTCGCCTGGGATGTCAAAATAGGGTAGGCCTGCTTCGTCACCTGGGTAGCCCTGCTGAGTCGACGGAATCGAGAAATTTAATTTTGACAGTGTTTTGTGAAGATAATCGTTGAGTAGGGAATACCCCCCCTGAGTTTTAGGGGCCCTGATCCTGATTCTGATTGTTCTGAAAATTTTAGGGTTTATACATAATCACTTGGGTTTCTTAATTAGGGTTTCCTATTGGATAAAATAATAAAATAAATAGGACTTTTAATGAGGGTTGTTACATTCTCCCCACCTTAATAAAAATCTCGTCCTCGAGATTTAGGTTACGATATTTCTTTTAGGTTTATGTCATATTTTAATCAACAAAATGACACAGAATTAAAATATCAAATTTTGTGAATTTGAGTTGTATAATAAGTAGGACTCAATGGTTCAACTGAATTAGTTCAAGAAATCAATTGTCAAACGAATGAGATGAAATGATATAAATTTCCAAAGTGACTAGGTTCAAACCAAAAGATATATGATCAATAGGTATTTTAAATGGATGTGAAGAACTTTTTAGAATAATAAAAATTCTTTGTCAAAAGAAAGCTTACTTTGATGGGCAACCGAGGAAGATTTAGAATTGACAGATTCCAAATGAAATAAAAGCATGAAAAATGATTTGTCAAATATTAAATTATGACATGAGAAAATCAATGTGCTGAGATGAGTGAGTTGCAAAGATACACCAAAAGACAATAGAGTTAGTGTATCATTATTTAAAGTTTCAAATTATTTTAATTGGTGAAACAATGTGATAGTACACTATTAGTGACCATATTTTTCATATTATATCCTAGAGATCGAAATATAAGAACAAGTTGTTTTGGCATGACCAACCATTATATTATATTTGTATAACAAATGTAATATATATTATTTTGTGTTCCTGTCTGAACCGTATCTTAAATATAAATACTATGTAATAGATATTATTTGTTACGTATTTGTATGTAAATGGTCACCACTTTTCAATAAATATTAGTATTTTACTATACTATGTAAAATAACTTAATTTTTTTTACTATGTAATATATATTTCAAAATACTGCAATAAATTTATTACAATACAAAATATTTTAGTATTATTATTTTGTAAAAGAAATCACTATTATTTATAACGTTAAATGAAAGTTAAAGATGTAAAAATAATTATTGTACAAAAATATTTGTAAAATATTTTGTAAATATATAACACTTAATGAGTTGATTCTATTTGATTACTTATTTTCATTTTGAAATCATATAACGTTGTGAATGTATTTACAAATGTTGTAAATAAGTGAAAACGAGTCTATTCTTATATAATATAATGTTCCCCTAACCCAACGTAGTTGATGACTACCATATTATTCTTATATGGTCATTTTCTTGCCAGAGAGTTACTGTAAATAGTTATCATAAAATATGTGATATATAATTATTTATATAATTTTATTTGTCCCTCAAATTCTTGTACTTGTTTTATGAAAATATATCTCTCCTTACAGTACAAAGTAAAATATTTTTATATATAATTAAAATTTTCTAAATAAGTATGATGACTTAATTTATATATATTAACTAGTCATTATCATGGTTGTATATTGGTTAGTGCTGCCTTGTTTAAGCATAGGTGGCCAATCCATGCCTAACTAAGGCTAGGCTATCCAATACATGCCCTTGATGATAACCCTAGTATTTAAAATAATATTAACACTAATATATTATTACAAATAATAAAACTAATATTAACTAAACATAAATTTTAATGAGAATATACCTCAAACAAAATTTTTATATGTAAAAATATAAATTCTTCACCTTTAATGATTTTAACAAGAATTTTTAAATATAGTAATACTATATTAGAAATTAGGTAATTACTTATGTAAGTTTCCGTAATCAATTAAATTTATATAATGTTTTTCGATTGAAAATGATAAAGCAATAATTATCACGAAAGGCTCAATTGATGCTGTAATAATTGTTAAAAGATATATTGAAATATGACATGAATTTGTGTATCATTATCTTAGCACATGATTGTGTTAAGATTACTTTTATAGGAATAATCAACAAAATGTATTTTATAATAAGAATAAATAAATAATTAAATTCTGTATATGGTGTGTGCGAACTATATTAGTGCGAGCTTCAGATTTATGAAACGTCACCACAAGGTGATCGTGATCGAAGAAATGATTTAATGAAGTCGAAGATTTAAACAAGCCTAGTATGGTTCAAAACAAATGAAGTGCTTGTTGGGACTTATTTGAATATGATAGCTTCCATCCATCATATAGGATTTTAAAATGAATATGTAATATGAGCAAAATAATTTGAATAAGAAAGTTCGGACATGGTCACAATAGAAACTATGTATGTCAAAGAAAATTAAAATTTTTCAAGAAATTTAGTGACTCGATATCAATGAGTTATTGTTTTGCAATAATGCGGTTCACAGTACAAAAAGCGGAATGATATTTGAGTTTGGATAAAATAACAAATCGGAATGAAGTCCTCCAGTGGTCTTGATAAATCAAATGAACCAAATGCATAATAAACAATGCATGTGTAACGTGGGAATTTACCAAGAAATAAAATAGATCAATATTCGTTATTATGAAAGAAATCCTTATGGTATGATGACTATTAGGGGAAGTAAAAACACGAAAATTAATTTATTATATGCAAAAGTCAGAATTTCAACGAAAGAAATATAAGAACTTTTATCTGGAATTTCGTGTGATATCCGTTGTTAAGTGAAATTACCAGGGAATGTTAAATAAAATAAAATAGGGAATTTGCAAAGGTATGTGACTCCTTTTGCAGTGATACTAATTATGACTCCGATGAGACTGTGCACAGATGTTTGTGAAATCCTGTTCTAGCGTACCTTAGCGAGATTCATGTTGTTTGTAGGATCGTGTGGTAAAGTGCTTCTTTTTTATTGGTAGTTCTTCCACTGACAAAATTAGCATTGATGTTATCGTACCCAATTTATATTTTCTAAAGGTCTTGCCTCGAAAGTTGTGTGTGATATACTTCAACTTCTGTGGATTTATAATTGAATTTTCATGTGTTTTCTTGTATATTATCACAACTTTACATGCTTCTTACTTGCGTTAATAGTTTATGGTAACGCGTTAGAAATTCTTTATACTTTTGTTAGCGTCCCAACTTAAAGGGTTCTTATTGTATAAGTTACGAGGTAGATAATTAAACAAAATAATGTTTGATATCGGAAAAGAAATTCCTCATAAAGAAATCTAGACACAGATGCTTGTGCTTTATTCCTATTTGGCTTTTGGAATTCATATATTTCACATGCTGAAATAAACATACCATCTATCAGGTCAATGTATTTAACAGATTTGTATTTCCAAAAACCAGTCAAATATCAGATCATGATACTATTTAGGGAAATTTTGTCACTTGTTTGACATATTATATACCCCGTCTTATCCGATTCGCGCCGGAGAGGTAATCTCAGTATATCCGGTCAAACTGGAGAGTCTTGCTACATCATACCCAGTTTTGCCGGAGAAAATTTTTCTTATTTCCCATAAATAGTATCTTTTTAAAAGTGCCTCTTTCATTAGGGCTTTTATCCAGAATCAAGGAAATTTGTATTTCCATAACATACCTTTATTCTAGACCAAGTAATATCAGTAAGCAATAATTACTATTAATTCTTGCTTATTTATCATATCTTGCAATATTATAATTACCATTCTTATAGTATATCAAACCCATCATACTTTATTTACACAAGTACTTAGCTTATCTCGAAGCTGATACTAAGGCATCTTTTCTTAAGTTCAAGTCTAAATGTTATCGTGTGTGCTACCAGTTAACAACAATCTCCTAACTCTTTTTATACAAACTTAGGTATTATTGTCATAACACCTAAAGGCTTAAATCAGTGGCTCTGATACCACCTTCTGTCACGGCCCCCGACCCACCCTGGACGGAATCGGGAGCCGCGAACAGCACAGTGGTACCGGTGATTATTTTGAAAACGTTGCAGCGGAAATTTCATCAGAACCGTGAGTTAGGAAAAATATCAGAGTTTAGAAAACACCGGATTTTATTTATTAAATAGATGGGATAAACCCATGTTTTACAAAGGTAGCTTTAATAAAGATAATTACATAAAACAATATTTCTAAATTTTAATTTAATTAATAAAATAAGCCACTCCTTGATGCCTTTCAGTGCCGTATCCATCTTTTACTCGAATCTACTGTAATTACCTGAAACGCGTTTTAAAAAGGTTTTGTCTGCGGTAAATACTGAGTGAATCATTCATTTTGCATAATGATGCATAGTTAATAATTACAGCATAAGAGCGATTACAATGGCTTCTATCTTATTTTTATCTGGCGCTCTGTCACAATGGTGACAAGTCACAATGGTGATGATGGTCATACCACTATTAGATCAATGAACCTAAATAGTGATGATTATCCCTGTAGGTCAATGAACCTAACAGTGATTATCCCGAGTAGGTCAATGAACCTAACTGGGAGAAATTAGTAATGTGCACAATACCCCACTAGCCAGTGATTCAAGATATCCACGACTTAGTCCCTTTAATTATAACCTTTTGAAAATAATTTGAGGTATTGTAAAATAGTTGATAAAAAGAGAATGACTCACATATAATCATGCAGATTCATACGACCACAATTTAGTCTACAGATAAGCCTTGATATATTGCAGATTTATACAGGCAGAGCTTAGCCTATTGATTTAGCCTTGTAACCTCGTGCACACGAACTAGGTAGGTAACTTAATACAGCATTTATGATAACTCACGAGATTAAAACCCTCACAACGAATGACAAAGTGCAATCACTTAAACATCCATCGGATTCACAACGAAGGACAGAGTTTTCCCCCAATTCGGGTGATACTCAAACATCCTGTCGGAATCACAACTAATGACAAAGGATAGCACTAAAACATCCATCGGATAGTTTCCATCAATCGGACATTGAATCGTAGCAGCGATCGAGTTAATACCCTGTATCGTAGCAGCACCCCCTCTACTAATTAGTGAATTTGAGATTGTTTCGACTATAACTCAACGTACAAAGTGAATTTGATCGTCGAACGAACGCCAGAATTCAAGTGCCAGGCCCTTCTATTTATACCCAAAATTTGCACCTCCCGCTAGTCGCGGAAGAATCCGTGTCACGTGTCGCGTGTCGCCTGGGATGTCAAAATAGGGTAGGCCTGCTTCGTCACCTGGGTAGCCCTGCTGAGTCGACGGAATCGAGAAATTTAATTTTGACAGCGTTTTGTGAAGATAATCGTTGAGTAGGGAATACCCCCCCTGAGTTTTAGGGGCCCTGATCCTGATTCTGATTGTTCTGAAAATTTTAGGGTTTATACATAATCACTTGGGTTTCTTAATTAGGGTTTCCTATTGGATAAAATAATAAAATAAATAGGACTTTTAATGAGGGTTGTTACAAGAAGGAAAATAACCTTTTTGTAAGGTATCTACCTTTGATTGTTCTGCATATCCCCTTTTTACGAAATCAGTTTTCATCTCGGCTTTATCAAAAGAAATTTTCCCTTTCTGATCATCGAGTTTAAAGACTTCGGAGATTGATTGTGGAGTGATTTGAATCACTTTACCCTGTATCGACGAGTTAATGGCTATGACTTTATCGTCTTGTTTTTCAAGCGTCGCCTTTTTCCAAAACTCGTTCTGGGTTTGTAGATAAATGGGAGCATCTGCCGTTAACAAAGTTTTGTACTTTGATGCAGATAATGTATCAATGATGGAGTCGAAGGTGTGGTTATGAGTAGGTTTTGTGAGCAAACCCAGATAATTATGAGGAGATTTGTATGGTATCTCGTTGGATTCTTCGGTCGTTTGAGCGACCTCTTTTGAAGATGATGGTGATTTTGGTGTAGATTTCGATTTTGATTTTGACTTCGTCATTTTGATGAAGAAGAATCGGAGAGTGATTTGGGAGGAAGAGTTGGAAACTGCTTTGTGAAGAGAACTTTGGAATTCAATTCGACATTGTAAAAACCTGTTTGGGGTTTTGATCAGGGTTTTATTTAGGGAAAAAGTGATCGCTGATGTGGCAGCAGTTATTTTGATCTGAAGGCTAAAAACTGACCACGTGTCAAACACTGATGAAATGGATGAAGGGTGGAGAACAGTTGTTTTAAGAGCCACTGATGTATCAAGCATCAGTGGTTACAACGGTAATAATGTGAACAGTGGATGATTTTTACTATCAGTGGATAGCATATCAGTGGATAAGACACTGATTTTGACCATCAGTGCTTGCCAAGCAAAATGAAGAGTCAGTGGTTGACTTTCAGCAGTGGATAGTATTTAGTGATCAGATGATTGAACACAACAGTGATTAGGGTAAATGGTACAAATTTGAAGGACAAGTATTTCAGCCACTGTTTTGAGAATTTTCATTCAAGGTTTTTGTCACATGTCAATTTTGAAGGACAGTGGTTTAGTACCCCAGATGATGAGAATCTTTTTGCTAAGGCAACTCATTTTCATTTAATATCCAATTAAAACATAAGTGCCCCAGTAATTTAAGCACAGTTAGCAATCAACCTTTGATAAAAGTTTAGGAACAAACCTGAGTATGACATGATCTTGACATATGTACCATTTTCTTTTGACCCATTTATGAGGACAATAATACCAACAAAAATAAGGTACTATATCCTGGCAGGTAATTGAAACTATTGCCAACAAAAACAAGCAAAAGTTCAAAATATATTATCCACAAAAAAATGAACAATATATCCTGGTTATTCGAGAAAATCCTTTATAAAAAAATTGTTAAAGGATTTTCTGAGAACAGCATCAAAAAGGATCTGGTAAATTTTCAAAAGAAAACGTAATCATAACATTCTCAAGTTTATAAAAATGGTCAGTGTTAGAAAATTTTGAATACATTTTGACCACTGTTAGGAACCATTTTCTTGTCAGTTGGTTGCAAACATGGTCCTCTTTGGAGTTCATTCACCGGAATCAAAACCTTTTCCTGAATAGATGAATGCACACAGTTGCTTAATGACCATTATTACCCTAAATTTTGACTCATAAGTGTTTTATGTATATACTCTTTTCTTCTGTATTCAACAGTTTTGAGATAAACACACTTCTAAGTTTCTGTGAATTTTCTTCCCTTTTTTTACCCTTCCCAATCATAAGTATTGAAATACTTACTGAGGGGTATTTATTGAAGGAATACTTGTTCCAAAATAATTTTGCAGTAATGTTTTGAGAGATTTGGTCATTTTTGCACATGCTTATGCCAACCTCCTCATTACCTATGATTTGGACATTTTTGACTCTTGATTTTCTTAATGTATTTTAACACAGTTGATTTTGTCCTGTTGAGGAATTCAACCTGTTTTCAACACATAAGATCTGAATGACTAAAGTTTTAATTTCCCTCTTTTTATGTTAGCAAAACATCAATGTTTTTATGAACATAGGTTTTGTTAATCTGAGGTTCATACTTTAGTATTTAATGAAAACATCACAAATTACACATCAACAATTGAGATCAATTTAGAAAGTAAGAAATAATCTCATAGTTTAACAGATATTGTTTTCAGATCTAGAAACCATGAGTGTCTTGTGCATGAATTCAATTGTTGTGTGAAATTTGTGTGTCATATGACATCTTGGTTGATTTACAGAGTTTTTAAATAACCATTTTGAACATGATTTACTTGATACTCTGTTTTTCAACAAAATACAACCAACCTTAGTATCAATGAATTTTGAGCCGAACTGTTATGTCAAATTGATTGTTAGATCGAATTTGACTGTCCAAGCTCTAATACCAATTGTTAGGATCGGAGGCTCTCATGATTGTGTTTGTTTGTATAATTTGAGCAATGAGTGAATATTAAACAATGTAAAGTAGAGCGGAAATGAGAACAAACTTTGCAAAAACAATCAAAGGAGAAAATAGTTTGATAACATTTGCTTCTCATAGAGTCAAAAGATTACAAATCAAAGCAAAAGATTACAGTAAAAGCTTACAAACTAAGCTCCCCCTCAGCCTGATGCCCCAAGGTTGGATTTGCACAAGATGAAAGGATTGAACTGATGAGAAGAGCTCTCTCAGAACGAATCAAATGTAACAGTACAGAGTACTGCTCCATTTATAGACAAAACCAAACCGCTGAGGCATCTCAGCTGACGTCACCATGAAAGCGACGTCTAACAGTCTAACAACCTGTATCTACTGACCTTCTACAAACACTGCTAACCTAACCACTAACTATACATGAAACAGATGACAAACTAAACTACTGCTATCTTCCTTCATCAGTGCTTTCCTCAAGGTTGATCAGTCCTTGATTAGGCAGTGCTTTGTCATCAGCAGTTTGTTCCAGCAGTCTTCTAGACTTCATCAGTAGTTATGCAGAGCAGCAGTTGTATCTGGGCAGTGGATATGAGACCATCAGCTGTTGTAATCACTTTCAAGGGAGAAGACTTAGTTTTAACAACTGCTTATTGTGAATCCACTGTTGTGACCAGGTTTTGGCTTTACATTATCTGTTCCTCTGGTAGGGTTCAATCCCAACACTCGGCTATAAATACAAGAGTAATTCAGGTATGAATCTCAAGTTACACACACTTCACTCATACTTCTTCTTCATAAACACATACTTATTCTCACACCGGAGTCGGGTCATGGAGAAAACCTCCATTTTCCCCGTGACGAGGCTAACGGTGTTTCTGTTTTGCAGTGTTTACCGGAGAGGAAGAGTTGTCCCATCAAATCAAACGAGAGAGAACCACCCTTTTATGAGGAACCTAATCCCTGGATAAACCAATCCCGATCCTTTTATCCAGTGTTTCTTCATTGGCGCCCACCGATTTCTCTGTTTCATCTGTTTTTCTCTCGATTTTTGATTTACCCCATTGATTCCATTTACACATGGAAGAAACTTCATCTCATCGGCAAACCGGCCCTCGGCCGAATGTCGGTAACAACATCCAGGTTGAAGGTATTCCAGAAGAAGCCTCGAATGACAACGAGGTGCAATCCAATCGTCTAAACGAACCTCTCACCCCAGGGGTACAGCCAGAGATACCCGTACACTCAATTCTGCCCCCAGGAGAAACCCCAATCTCCTGGTACGTCAGATCTCAGGGGGCACTAAATGCAGTGTACACACAGCTATGTGCTCAAACTGCTCCCCAAACTCAACCACGGAGGCCAGGATCCCGTGCTCATGCTTCCCAACGTGAGGATCCATCTCACGAAAACACAGAGGTGTACTCTAGGTCTACATCGAGATACGAGTATACCCGGTCAGAAAATTATCAAGGAGAACATCGAGATGAGTCACACCCTTACCGAAGACAATCAGTTCACACCAGGATAGGTTCTCAACGAAACACTCACACCAGTGAATATGATTCAACTTACCGTGTAGGCGAAAGTGCCAGCGTGTTTAGTCGATTACACCCAAATTACAACAAATGTAAACCCCGCGTGGTTTACAATCCCGAAGCTGAGCACACTTACGATCTGATTTATCGTCCTGCGGAGGCAGCGGAGAATTCAAAATTTGTTACTGAAATAGCTCTGGCTCCGCTAGAGAAAGCAAAGCTGCCATCTAACGTAGGCAAGTTCAACGGATTGACAGACCCTGATGACCATCTGAGATTTTTCACAAGCGCAGGGCTAGTCGGAGGCTGGACCCTACCATTATGGTGCCACCTTTTCGTACAAACCCTTACTGGCACTGCAAGAATATGGTTCGATAATTTGCCCATTGGAAAAATCACGTCGTGGAAAGATCTACGCGAAACATCACCTCTAACTCTAGCAAGGACTTGAGCGATAGTCGTCCCTGTGTCGATTGTGCCGTGAAGGACTCCCCACCGACCTCGTTCGGTGCATACATAGACCTGAGCGATTCGGCATACACCTTCTTTAACGAGAGCCCAGGAAAGGGTTGGACTTGTCCACCTACATATAGCATAGGAATCACCCTCACCGACAACCTCTTGCGTTCTCGTTTTAGTCTAGAGCAATTAAGGTATCTCAGGCACTTTGGGGTTGTTCCATCCAGTAAGGAACCACCCGATTCGGATAAGTTCCTTAGAAATAGACGAAACTTCATAAACAGCCTCTAGACACAGGGCCGTGTCCAGGTCAACACACCCCCGTGTCCACCCAAAGATTCCCGTTTAATTTCGTGTCAGAATACGGACAAATTATGTTAGGACTTCATCTGCACACGGGGCCGTGTCCAGCCGACACGGGGCCGTATGCAGCGTGCTGTCGTTTTCTATAAATGCAGCCAGATTCCTGCACATATGGACCACTCCAAAGACAAAGATCTGGTGGATCTTCACACATACCATCCTAGGTATATTCTAAAGAAGGTTCCCAACAACCATCTTGTCTTTTCCACTTTTATCCATTACCTTCTTCTTCAATTTTTCTTAACACCTCCATTAGAGCTTGAAATCTCCATAATTCCAAGCTTTATTGAGATGTTTGTTAGATTTTTATTCAAGGAATCTTGTTAAAAGTAAGTTTTACAACTATGTTTTAAGTTGTTTCTGCTTAAAAACGTTTTAAATAACGAAAACAAATTAAAACACCAAGATTCCTTGTTCCAAAAAAAAAAATCTGCAGATATCTGAACACGGGGCCGTGCTCATTGAGCACGGGGCCGTGTCCGAGGTACTGTTACCATAAAATTGAGCTCTTTTCAGTATGTTGTCTTAGAATGGTGAGCTGAACCAGCAGAACATCTTCATCGCACTCCAGGAACAACCGACAAGGAAGAAGGTCATCAACGGTGGAAGATTCTCTTGTAAACTACGTTTACGCTTTAAGAGAAGCCATTGATGAGATGACAGGAGTGGAAGAAGCATTGGTCGACCGTATTAATCATTTGTCGGTGGGACTAGAGGGATGTCTTCGAGAAGTCAACCTTTTGTACCAAAGGTTGAACATTCTCGCTTCTCCTCCTTTGGTTCCAATCATTACCCAAAGGGCATGGAATGTGGTTCCCGAAGTCATCATACCGGCCGAATGGTACGCCATACACCCGGAGCCACCTCGGGACGTATTACAAGGGGTTCCGGTTGGTGTCACTCCCCCTCCGCAAGATGTTGAAGAAAACGATCCCGCCTTCTTTCTCCCAAGGGAAATAGAAGAATGGCTTTAGTAACATCTAGGGAAAACCCCTCGGTCTAAAGTTCTACAAATCTTTTAAATACCGGAAAGTTATTTCCGGAAATTTTGATAAAAGTAGAACTCCTTAGGATGATTTTTGTGTACAATTTGACCCATCTATCTTAGAACCTTTAGCTTTTTATTTTCCTGCCTTGTCTTTAAATTTTCTAGGATCTTATGTAACGTGTTAGTTTTAATTAATGATGGTTTTAATTTGGGGTTTGGATGATGTTGTAATGAATAAAACACACTCGGGATGGTGAAGGATACTAAGGGAAACTTGAACCAGCACCCCATGCACAAAAACAGGGCCATCCGACAAATTTTTCTTCAATACAGCAAGTTCAGTACGGGGCCGTGCTCACCCAACACGGCCCGTGCTCAACCATCTGCAGAAAATTGCCCAGTTCAGGTAACTGGACACGGGCCGTGCTCACCCAGCACGCCCCCGTGTCCAGGCTTCCGTTTCTTTATTTTATTTCCTGTTACTGGCGATCTGAACACGGGGCCGTGCCCGGACACCACGGGCCGTGTCCAGACGCCCAGTAACATAAACTTTTGCTTTTTCACACCTTTTTACACATTCAATCAACCTAAAAACTTATTTTTGGGACACATTGAGGACAATGTGTAATTTAAGTGTGGGGGGGATGCTAAAACCTTGAATCTTGCAAGTCCTAATTACAAGCCTTACACAAAACTCTATTGGAACCGCTAAACACCCCAAATTTTTTTCAAAAATGTTTTATTTTTCTTACTTGTCTAGGTTTAAGTTGGGAATTTCAAGTTCTAAAAAGGTGATATTTTTACAAATTTACAACCGATAGCGTCGTGATAAAAAGAACCAACATAAGAAAATTATGAAACGGCATGACAAACCTAGTTAAAATTTGATTATGTATACTTGATCACATAAAAAACCCATTCCCACAAAAAGTGAGTTTTGAGCCTTTATTGAGCATACAAATACACATCATTAAACTAAATGCTCATTTTTCATTTCTTGTGTGAATAGCCGCTTGGTTCTTATGACTCTAGAACTTGCCACGACAATACATTCCCGGTCCTTACCAACTTAAACTCGAGTAAGTAAATGATGGAGGCATTAGGACTAACCCTTTTTATTTCTACACCATTATTTTTCTTTTTTTTTTACCACCTACCCAAAATCCCCCTAATTAACCTCTTTGAGCCTAAACCTTTTCATTTCTTAACCCAAAACAAACACCATTTTTATCCACCAAAACCCTTTTTCATTTAAACCCTTTATTTTAGTAACAAAGCTTGGTTTTTGTGTGACTCTCTTATGTTGAAATTTTTTTTTGATAAAGAAGAAAAGAAAAATGAAGTTTGCAATAAACAAACAAAGCTCATCAAAAAGGCTTGTTTGAATAATACTTCATTAGAATAAAAAGTCACAAAAACAATTTGTTTTACAAAAACCGACGCTTTTTACGCCTTTTCGCCCTTTTCTACTAACCACCAACCCAACCACCTACCTTTAAACCCAAGCCTAACCCTTCACCCAAAGAGTCCTCTTGATATTTACAAAGGTGTATAGTTAAAAAGGAGGAGGATTGATTGCTTGGCAAGGTTATGGTAGGAGTAAGTTCCATGCCCCTCTCGAGCGATTCACTAAAAAAACATTTTCGGCCGAGTGTTGAGTGATCCCCGTTAGGTATGTGAGCTTGTATATAAATGGATTTTAAAAAAGGCATGTTATGCCCTAATAAGCAATTTATCTTATGTAATGTTTTAAATAAATCATGACGAATAAGATTGTAAATAAATAAAAATAAAACTTAATAAAGAATCTTGGAAATCCCGACAATCTATGACAAGCCCAAAACCTTCTCTTCTACCCATTCCATTTGGGAGTGTAAAGCCACATTATAAAGAGTTTCGCTTGAGGACAAGCAAAGATTCAAGTGTGGGGGTATTTGATGTGTGCAAAATGCAACATATAAATTACATCAATTGTGACATAAATCTAACTCTTTTTTAGTACTAATGTTGGAAAAAGTGAGTTTTTGTCTTCCTTTTGCATTTTCAGGATTAAATGAGCTCAAATGAACAAAAGAAGCAAAAAGGCAGCTAAATCTAACAAAAATACAAGAAAAGGGATAAACGTGGCATGCTCGACCCCCTGACAGCATCTTCCCAAGCAAAACAAGAAAACAGAAGGCTGAACACGCCGCGTGCTCAGTGAGCACGGGGGCGTGCCCAAGTGTCTACAGAAAAGACAAAGCTGTAGAAGCTTCTATCATCCACCACGGGGTGTGCCCAGCGGCCACGGGGCCGTGGTCAACTCTAAGATTCACAGAATCTGAGGAAATCTTGATAGTACAGATATGCTTCTGCACACGGGGTCATGCCCAGCGGACACGGGGGCGTGGTCAACTAATGCAGACAAACTGCAATTAATGAAGACAGAGAAGAAGGATGGACACGGGGCCGTGCCCGAGCTGCTGTTCAGGCTATAAATAGGGGTGCTTGGCTCATTTGCAAACCATCCCTTGGCACACCACCTCTCTTACACTTCACCCACCCTCCACCACCATCACAACACCATCATCCATCATAGAGTATGTGAGTCATCTCGGGATCCAAGATTGATCGTAAGAGTTCTTGACAATCAAAGGCCATATTTGCCTAAGTCTCTTACATCACTTGGTGAAGACAAGTGTCTAGTGTAATACTTTTTATTTTTAATCTTTTCGCACTTTTTATTTGGTGATGTATTAATGACTTTAATAACTAGTTTCTTATGTTGAAGGTGATTCTTCCTTATCGTTTGTCCGTGGTGTCTTGGCATTATTTTACTGTCTATATAAAATAAAAGATTTTCACCATTCATATCTCCACGGTCTATATGGAGGTATGTTGGCTACCTGGTCGGGGGTTAAGGTGTCACGACCCCCGACCCCACCCTGGACAGAATCGGGAGCCGCGAACCAGTTCAGTGGTACCGGTGGTTATTTAGAAAAGTAGTGCAGCGGGAATTTTATCAGGACCGTGAGTTAGGAAAAATATCAGAGTTTAGAAAACACCGGATTTTATTTATTAAATAGATGGGATAAAACCATGTTTTGAAAGGTAGCTTTAATATGGGATAAACCCGAATACATAAAACAACTTTTCTTAATTTAATTTAATTGATAAATTAAGCCACTTCTGTAAGCCTTTTGGTGCCGTATCCAACTCTTATTCCGATCTACTGTAATTACCTGAAACGCGTTTTAAAAACATTTGGTCAGCAGGAAATACTGGTGAGTTCATTCAGTTTGTACAAACATGACACATTGTTATAGATTACATCATAAGAGCGATTACAATGGCTACTATCTTATTGTTATCTGGCGCCGTGTCACACCCTGGTGACGATGGTCATACCACTATTGGGTCCTTTCACCCAAGTAGTGATGATTATCACAGTTAGGTTTGTTTACCTAACCGTGAGAAATTAGTAATGTGCACAATACCCCACTTGCCAGTGATTCAAGATAACCACGACTTAATCCCTGTAACTATAACTTTTGAAAACAATTTAAGTATTGTAAAACATTGTTGATAAAAAAAGAATGACTCACCTTGTTAGCATATAGTCTTGATTAAACAAGCATCTACTTTACAGTTCTGAATCTTCTGATGATTAAACATCTTGTTTGATTGTAAGTATATAGTTCGGAGTTTTCTGATAGTTAAACATATGGTTTAACAGAGTGGAATACGTTTTAGTGTAAAACCATATCAAACCTAACGATGGTCACGAGATCAGGACCTTAACGAAATTCACAAAGTATAGTCTTTGTATAGACAGTGCTTAGGCATCCGTTTCAGAATCTTAACGAAATTCACAAAGTATAGTCTTTGTTTAGACAGTGCTTTGGCATCCGTTTCAGAATCTTAACGAAATTCACAAAGTATAGTCTTTGGCATTCATTAGTTGGTTTCCGAATTGATCGGACAGAATATCGCATCGGTGATTATTGGTTAGAACACCAACGTATAGAGAGAGAAGAATAGAAGAAATGAGCAAAGAAAAATGAATCCTAAGCTTCCTATTTATAGGTAGGAAATATGAAATTTCTAGGAAATTTCATATAGCTTTTCTAGGAAGTTACCTATACATTTTCTAGGAAGCTTCCTACCCATATATATATCTTCTTATACCTTCCTTGCACTTTCCTTTGATATTATCTATCTCATATATATTTATTTTCATGTATATCTATTTAGGTGTTTAATTTACTTACTTAATTAATCTTACTTAGCTTAATTAATCTCGCTTAGCTTAATTAATCGCTTAATTAATCTCGCTAAGCTTAATTAATCTCGCTTAGCTTAATTAATCTTGCTTAACTGATTAATTAATCATACTTAACTTAATTAATCATACTTAACTGATTAATTAATCTTACTTAGCTGATTAAGTTTAACTTATCTATTAAGGTTTCTTAACCGCTAAGTTATCTTAACTACTAAGTTTACTTAACCACTAAGTTTTCCTTAACTATTAAGTTTACTTAATTGCTAAGTATTCTAGCTTAGTAGTTCCCTGGTTACAAGTTCTAATTTCTAGCTACAATGGAACTCGTATTAGTGTATTACTCAATTCAACTTTAACGATAATCACGAGATCAAAACTCACAACGAATGACAAAGTATAGCCGTATACAGGCAGCACTTAAACATCCGTTGGATCAGTTTCAATCAATCGGATATAGTACCGTGTCCGTGATTAGAGTTATTACCCTGATAACGAGCAGAGTTTCGGGTTTTAGAGTATAATACCCGAGCTATTACTTTGCTATAATAGAAGCTAAAAGAAGAAAAGAATTGAGAGACTTTCAACTGAACTCGAACTCTTTATTTCTAGGGCTGGAAATGGGGCGTGTCGCGGCCCGCGTAAACTCGAAGGAACATCTACGCGGCCCGCGAGGAAGTCTAGGTCGGCTGAGTCATCAGAGGTTTCGACACGTGTCATGCCACGTGGCCTTGATCGTTATCCGGTAGTTTGCATTGCTGTCGCGGCCCGCGTAAGCTTGGCTTAACTCTTACGCGGCCCGCGAGCGAACCAAAAATCTTGTTTTTCTTGAATTCTCCAAGCACGAAGGTATTTCGGGTCCGTTTCTCACACTCGGGGTGTATTTAGGAGCGTTTAGGGTTACCTTAAGGGTCCTAGGAGAGTCGTTACATCCTCCCCACCTTGTTTTAAATCTCGTCCTCGAGATTTGGGCTATGATATCTCTTTTAGAGTTATGTCACGTCTTAGTCAATAAGAATATTTTTAAGATGAATACGTGTTTTACAATAAATAGGGCTCAATGGTTCAACCGAATTAGTTCAAGAAGTCGATGTCAAATGAATGAGAAGAAATGATATAGTTTCCAAGGTGATTAGGTTTAAGTCAAAAAGATATATGATCAATAGATGTGAATGTTTACAAGTTGTGAATGATTTTTAGAAACAATAGAATTCACTGTCAACAGAAAACTTACTTTGATTGTCAACTGAGGAAGTTTCAGAATCAACAAGCTCGAATGAAATAGAAGTACGAAAATGATTTGTCAACTATTGAATTATGATACGAGAAAAATCAGTGGGTTGACATTTATCGAATTACAAGGATACACCGATATACAACAGAGTTTAGTGTATCATTGTCTTAACACATAGTTGTATTAAGACCACTTTCAAGGATGAGTTAAGCGAACGGTATATATATAGATTAGCTCAAGCTACAAGTCTATACCGACGCCACAAGGTGTCGTAGTGATCGAAATAATAATAGCGGTGACTGGACGAGTTCACCGTGTTTTAAATTAAATGAAGTAAGTCCGAATGTTTGTTTTAAACAAATCTAGTAGGATTTTCGATTGAAATTGAAACAATTGAATAATGTTTTTCGATTGAAGATGATAAAGCAATAAATATCACGAAAGGCTCGATTGATGCTGTAAGAACCAATAAGAGATATACTGAAATATGACATGAATTTGAGTATCATTATCTTAGCACACGATTGTGTTAAGATTGCTTTTATAGGATAAACCAACAAAGCGGATTCAATATAAATAAATAAATAATTAAATCCGTATATGATGTGTGCAAACGAGATTAGCGCAAGCTTCAATTTTGTGAAAACGTCACCACAAGGTGATCGTGATCAATGAAATGATTTGATGAAGTCGAAGACCAAACAAGCCTGTTATGGTTCAAAGTAATTGAAGGGCTTGTTGGGATTAATTCGAATATGATGACCTTAATCTATCAAACGGGACCTTGAATTGAATACGTATTGCGAGCAAGTTCAAACAATGGAACTTGGTTTAAACACAATGAGTTCATGTATCAATAAGAAAGTTCTGACATGGTCACAACAAAAACCTTGTATGCCATTCAAAAGAAAATCGAGTTTTTCAAGAAATTCATCGATTCGATATCAAAGAGTCATCGTTTTGCAAAAAAAAAAACGCGGTTTACAATGCAAAGATCAAGTATAGCGGAACGATATTTGAGTTTTAATAAAACAACAAATTGGAATGAAGCCCTCCCATGGTCTTCATAATTCAAACTAACCACATGCGCAACAAACAGTGCATGTGTGGATTTACCAAGAAATGAAACAACCAATTAAATATTCACGATTATGAAAGATATCCTCATGATGACCATTAGGAGAGTAGAAATGCAAAAGTCTATTTACTATGAGCAGAGGTCTGAATTTTAACAAAAGAAATTTAAGAATTTTATCTGGAAATTTTGTGTGATAACCGTTGTTAAGTGACATTACCAGGGAATGTCGAATAAAATGAAATAGGGGGATTGTAAAGGTACGTGACTTCTTTTGCAGCGTCAAGAATTGGATTAGACTATGAACCGATTGTTGTGAAATCTTGTTCTATCGTACCTCAGCAAGATTCATGTCGTTTGTAGGATCACGTGGCCAAGTGCTGCTTTTTGATTAGTAGTTCTTCCACTGACGGGATTCGCACTGGTGTGATCATGCCCAATTATATTTTCCAAAGGTCTTGCCTTGAAAGTCGCGTGTGATATACTTCGACGTCTGTGGACGTATAATTTAAGTTTCATGTGTTTTCTTGTGCACTAGCACAACTTTACATGCTTCTTACTTGCGTTAAAGTTTATGGTAACGCATTGGAAATTCTTATACTTTTGATGGCATCCCAACTTAAAGGGTTTCCATTGTTTATATTGTCGCACGAGTTACGAGGTAGATGATCAAACGAAATCATGTTTGATATCGGAATTATAGATATATGCAAGAGATTCCTGATAAAGAAATCTAGAATTATTATTGACACTTATGTTCGTGATTTATTTTAAATTGTCAATCGTTATGACTTTTGGAATTCCTTATAGATATAAATATCTATATAATCATACATACCATTCATAAGGTCAATGTATTTAACATATTGATTTTTCCAAAAACAAGTCAGACATCAGGTCATGGTACTATTTAGGGAATTTTGTCACTTGTTTGACATATTATACTCCTTCTTACCCGGTTCTAGTCGGAGAGGTAACCTCATCTTGCCCGGTTCTCGCCGGAGAGGTAATTATTATGTTTCCCATAAATAGTTTTTTTTTTCAAGATTTTAAAAGTGCCTCTTTTATTAAGGCTTTCATCCTGAATCAAGGAAATTTGTATTCCCATAACATATCTTATTCTAGACCAAGTAGTATCAATAAACAAGAATTAACAGCAATTAAGTGTTATTGCTTATTTATTGTACTTTGCAATGTTCTAATCATTATTCTTACGGTATACCAATATCTATCACATTATACTAATACAAGTAATTAGCTCATCTTGAAGCTCATATTAAGGCATCTTTCCTAAGTTCAAGTCTAAATACTATCCTGAGTGCTACCAGAAAATATCAAGTTCCTAACTCTTTGTTTAAACTTAGGTATTTTATTACAACACCTAATTGCTTAAACAAGTGGCTCTGATACCACTTCTGTCACGACCCCCGACCCCACCCTGGACGGAATCGGGAGCCGCGAACCAGTTCAGTGGTACCGATGGTTATTTAGAAAAGTATTGCAGCGGAAATTTCATCAGGACCGTGAGTTAGGAAAAATATCAGAGTTTAGAAAACACCGGATTTTATTTATTAAATAGATGGGTTAAAACCATGTTTTGAAAGGTAGCTTTAATATGGGATAAACCCGAATACATAAAACAACTTTTCTTAATTTAATTTAATTGATAAATTAAGCCACTTCTGTAAGCCTTTTGGTGCCGTATCCAACTCTTATTCCGATCTACTGTAATTACCTGAAACGCATTTTAAAAACATTTGGTCAGCAGGAAATACTGGTGAGTTCCTTCAGTTTGTACAAACATGACACATTGTTATAGATTACATCATAAGAGCGATTACAATGGCTACTATCTTATTGTTATCTGGCGCCGTGTCACACCCTGGTGACGATGATCATACCAATATTGGGTCCTTTCACCCAAATAGTGATGATTATCACAGTTAGGTTTGTTTACCTAATCGTGAGAAATTAGTAATGTGCACAATACCCCACTTGCCAGTGATTCAAGATAACCACGACTTAATCCCTGTAATTATAACTTTTGAAAATAATTTAAGTATTGTAAAACATAGTTGATAAAAAGAGAATGACTCACCTTGTTAGCATATAGTCTTGATTAAACAAGCATCTACTTTACAGTTCTGAATCTTCTGATGATTAAGCATCTTGTTTGATTGTAAGTGTATAGTTTGGAGTTTTCTGATAGTTAAACATATGGTTTAACAGAGTTGAATACGTTTTAGTGTAAAACCATATCAAACCTAACGATGGTCATGAGATCAGGACCTTAACGAAATTCACAAAGTATAGTCTTTGTATAGACAGTGCTTTGGCATCCGTTTCAGAATCTTAACGAAATTCACAAAGTATAGTCTTTGTTTAGACTGCGCTTTGGCATCCGTTTCAGAATCTTAATGAAGTTCACAAAGTATAGTCTTTGGCATTCGTTAGTTGGTTCCCGAATCGATCGGACAGAATATCGCATCGGTGATTATTGGTTAGAACACCAACGTATAGAGAGAGAAGAATAGAAGAAATGAGCAAATAATGAAAGGCGGAAACAGACATTCTGAGGTCAATTCAGCACAATATACACTTTAACTGTCGATTTTATTGATTTGATAACGATTTACAGCGAGACGACACTTCGGCAGCACTTCGTGGCTCAAACCGGAAAAGTTACAACTGATTTTGCATGAATGGGTATTTATAGACCCATGATTTCGCTTGGAGCATGCTTCACATGGAATTAGAATGTTTAATTCCGTGCGGAATTACATCATGCACATTCCAAGCGAAATTAGTTTCACAAGCGAAATTACATCTAATCTCGAAATACGTGCCCTGTTCTAACATTCTTCGTACAAGACTCGATACAAGACGAAGTCGATAGACGCATGCACCAACAGACTCCCCCTCGAATGTTGACGAGTCTTCAGTGTCGAGTCTTCGCATCTTCAATCTTTATCAGTCTTCGGGCTTCTTTTTTGAAGTATCTGACACTGTAAAGCATCCTCAAATCTTCTCTCTTCTCTTTATCAACTTATCTCCCCCTCGAATGTTGATATACTGAATCTAAACCTCGCTCTTTTCTCACTCAAATTATCTTGATCAGATCTCTTGATTCCTTAAGATTTCCACAGGTTCAAGATCATGACCTGGCTCCCATCCTGCTTAGGATTGAAACCTGGCTAACCTGCACAATCTTAACCCAGAAATAAATTTCACAAATTTAACATTTGACAAATTTATTCTTTACTTACCACTTGTAAACACAAATCAAAGAATGATTTTACAATGTAAATCACTGATGAACCACTTGTAAAAATAAAATTTTCAATTTCAAAAATTTTCATCTTTCAAACTGACTCCCCCTCACTGAATGTCATCATGTTTAGCACTTGGAATTTTGAAAATCAGCTCTCCAACATCAGTTGTCGAAAATCTTTTTGAATTTTTCAAAAAATTTATGCTAAAACACACTGAAAATCTTTTTGTATTTTTGAAAAGAAATGAAATGCAATAAAGAAATATTTACAGACAATATTTTTGCGAGTTTGTGTAAGAGGATCATATCAGTTTTTGAGACAAATCACCAACACCGTTAAGCTTCAAACATTTTAAGTTTTAAACGATTCACTTAGATTGTCAGTATACTGGTCCACTTAAATTTTCACACAAAGTTCAACTGTTTTGAGATACGAGATTAATGTTGTAGATACTTAAACTTATTCGCGTGTCCCACCTCAGAATATACTCCCGTATCCAGATCCCAATATTCAGTCTTACAGGTGAGTATACCACAGATGATATCTGTAAGGGGTTAAATGCGAGGGCCATGAGAGCTCAGGTCAGAACTTCCGTTCAGCAGAGAGATGACGGCTTCGACTTTTGGTGTGTCCCCTTTAGAGGATCTTTTGTTTCAATAGCACATGATTAGCATTTTTCAATGTTTCATCATTTTTGTACTGAGGGCAGCGCTATATTTCAAGCAAGCAGAAAGTATTCTCCGGGGACTAGGCCAGTGCTTCCGCAAAATCAGAAGTCCCGGGATAATACTCCAGATATCACTGAGTATAAAGACCTAGTATCTCAGAAAGAGGGACCTTTCAAACAAGATTTCGGGGGTTACCCATATATCCGAGAGATGTTCCCCATGATATAAGCAAGTTTGAAATTTAGGTTTATATCTCGTCACAATCTACTAAATGTGTAAAAACCTACTGGCACATCATCAGTGAGACCGTTTATCACATATTAACTTTCCAATTCTTTATCATGTTGTGATAGTCCACTGATGTACTATCATTTCCTCTTCTTTACAACAAAACTCATTTTTGAATTTTATCATGTTTTTGACTTTTTCAAATTTTCAAATGTTTTTGGATTTTCTGAAAAGTATACTCCCCCTAAAATTCAAACACATTTAAAGAAAATTGAAAACAAATTGTACAAGAATATGACAACTGATATCAAATCGCCTCAAATCGCCATCCACTTGGCATAAACAATCATAACTCCCCCTCACAACAAACTATTTTCCCATTGTGATTTCAAAACACTTAAGTTTGTTTTAATCGAATGGTTTTTCCGGAAAATTAGTTTTTTTGATTTTATAAAACCACTTGTAGGTTAGGGGTTTCATCACATTGTTTTCAAAATACCACTTGTAGGAAAAAGATAAATCAAGTAATGTCCCTGATTAATCTTGTGAAAGATGCCGATTTCTGCTCCTCGCTTACCAACCTGGGAGCTCCGGCAAGTCCAGATTTTTATTGTTCATAGTATGTTCCGTCCCAGTCACAAACCTGGGACGAAACACTCTTACCTGGTTTATTCAACTTTTTCTCATAAAACTCTTTAACTCCCTTTACCTTCCTATCAACCATTTTTCCAAAAATGTATTTCACTTTGGTGTTAAAGGCTTTTTCAACATCAAATTCATTCTTTTCTGAGAAAAATTGATTTGAAATCTCAATTTTACCAACATTTTTCTTAAAATTTTCAGCCCGCAATGGTGGAAAATTTTCATCATCCAAAGCCGGAACTGAAGTTTCACACTTTTTCTCAACATGTGGCTCATCTGATTTTGTGGAATCAGATTCATCGCCAGAAGATAGCTCCTCTGATTTTGATGAATCAGAATCATTGCTAGAACTAACATCAGATTTCTTAACAACCCATTTTTGGTTGTCAAGATTTGCCCTTCTCTTGTAAAATCTGTTTGAACATTCACCAATCTCAAAAGTTGAATTTTTGAAAAGTTTAGATATCTCAATTGGTGACTCAAACACAATTTCTTTATCTTTCAGTTTACAAGAAACTCCCTGTTTTGATTGTATTGCCATGGAACAATTCTTGGCAATATGACCAATAGTGTTGCATTGGAAACAGGTTCTCGTTTCTTTCATCTGATCAGCAAACTTCATCTCTTCTTGCTTCTTCGCAAGGAACTCTTTGTTAGATTGCTTCCAGAATGGGCTGTTTTGTTCTTCCTCTGCACTTGTTCCTGCAACAAATACCATCTTTGATTTAAAATCTCTAACATATTTTTCATTTTTATAATTTTCTGGTGGAATAAATCCAAGACCTTTCTTTTTGAAATTACCGTTATGGTTTGGTTTCTTTCGATAACCTGAACCAGAACTGTAACCCATTTTCTTGTTTTCTCTTTGTTGAACTCTTGAGGTGTACTTTTTAGGTTTTTCATTAAGATTTACATCTTTTATTTCAGAAATATTAATTTCTGTTAGTTTGAAAATCTTTTTGATCAATTCTTGTTTAACACCTCTTATTGGAAATTCCTCATCAGAATATAATTTGTCAGAATCATTCAAAGTATATGCAACTTTAAACGTTTCGTCATCCAAATTAGATTTTGATAGAAGAAATTCTTTATTGTAAACTCTTTTGTCCTGTTTGTCGGTTTGACTCGAAGTTCTGGACTCAGACTTTGACTCTGACATAGACTCCGACTTTGACTTGTCAGACTTTGACTCTGAGTTTGACTCCCACTTGGTCTCCTCAGATTCATCTTTATCCAACACCTGATCGACCACTTTCTTTATTAACTCGGACTCATGATCAGTATCAGATGACGTAAACGTGACATCTATGTTTTCTGGCAAGTTAACTGACGACTCCGACTCCCACTGTAAGTTTGTTACCTTTTCGACTCTTTCTGAATTTAGATTTCTCGGAGAATATCCATTTTCAAGCGGGGGTGGACACTTGTTGTAACTGAAACCTTGTTTCTTACCAGAATCATTCACTTTAGTATCCTTCTTCTTTTCTTTCTTCATTTCAGGAATCTTTTCTTCAGAAACCTTTTGTTCTTTAGTTACTTCATCATCCTCAAATGCCTTCATGCCTTTTACAGTTGGATAAATCATGTCAATGACATAAGAAGTACATGAGTAACTTTTTAAAAAACCATTAACTCTTTCAGTTTCAATTCTTTGTGTTTCCAGTTTTTGCTCTAGCACAGCACACTTCTCAATGTAATTGTTCACCACTTTTTGCTTTATCATGAAAGCTCCTTGAAGTGTTTTCATTGCTGTTGCTTGTTCTTCACTTGATTGATTATATTGATTCATGGCTTTGTTCAGAACATCATAAGATTCTTTCAATCTGTTCATGTTATATACCAAAGTACTGTTCTGCTTCTTCACTGTTTCACAGTTTTCACATGTCACATGAACTTTTTTAGCATTAGCTTCTGCTTCAACTTTGAACTCTGGAATGTTTTTCACCTTTTTCCTTATCACTGGAACATCTTCATCATCACTGCTGACTGGTATTTTTATCTTTTTCTTTTTCTTTTTAGCTTTATCGTCATCACTATCACTTTCTGCCATCATTTTCAAATGAGCTGCCATTCTTCTTGCATAATACTCTTTATCATCATCTCTATCTTTTTCAACTCGAGCGACAAAAGCTTTTTGATGTGAAGTTTTGTTTGGATCATAATCATCCCAACTAAAACCTTCCCAGTTAAATCCTTCTGGTAACTTTTCATCATCTTGGTTAATCAGGCATGCTTTATTATCATCTGAGATATATTTGTCCCAACTGAAACCTTCCGTTGGCTTTTTGTCATCCTGATTCACCATACAAGCTCTCTTTGAAGACTCCTCGATTACTTTTCTCCCATGTGCCACTTGTGGTTCGTGTTTTTGTTGTGCAACTTGATGATATATCGATTTTCGATAGTAATCATTGTTGTTGTTGAACGGATTTTGAGCTCCACTTACTTCGCGGTTTTTGCACTCCCTCTTGAAATGTCCTTTTTCCCTACAACGAAAACAAGTGACTTTAGATTTATCAAAACCTAAAGTAGAAATATTTGCTTCACGTAAGTCATCTCTTCCTGTGATCTGCTTAAATTTCTCAGCTCGTCTCAATACACTTGCCAAACACCACTTTATGTCCATCAATTCCATCTCTTCAGCATCTATTTGATCGTAATCCTCTTTTGTCAACATTGGATTTCCGATTCGACCTGCCACAAAACTTCCATAAGACTCCAGCACAGTTCCCAACAAAGACATGTGACTTTTAGCAACTTCTGCTGAATAATCCTCATCATTCTCCAGATTCAGTACAATGTTGCATTGTAACTTCTTTCCATTCTTTGTTGCTGAAATATTTGGATCAAATGATGAATACGATGAAAAACCTATGTTGCTGTTTGATCCTTTGGATGAACTTCCTGGTGAACTTTTTGCATTAAAAGCTGTTTCAACCTTTGGTGACAAATTGGTGGATTTGTCATTCAACCCTGCTTTGTAATAAAGACCGATATCTTGTTCACCATTGAAGTCTTTCATTCTTGAGATCTTTCTTTGTTCCATCTCCCGAGCCTCAATCTTTTCAATGAACTTGCTCAATGTTAGATTGTTGAACCCTTTCTTGTTTCTTAGCATCATCAAGTATGTGCCCCATTTTTCATGTGGCAATGCATCAGCCAGTTTCTCAATCAACTCTTCATTGTCTTTATTAATACTCACTCTCTTCATATTCACTAACAGGTTGCAGTATCTTTCAATGATCTCCTTTGTGCTTTCTGTTTTCAAACCACGGAATAAATCAAACTCTTTCTTCAAAAGCGATTTCTTGTTCTTGATCATTTCTTGGCTTCCAACAAACTTAGATCTTAATGCTTTCCAGATTGAATATGCACTCCCAGTGTGTTGTAATAAAACCAAGATGTCTTCTTTCACAGCTTGTTGTAATAGATTTAGCATCATTTTTTCATTTTTGTATTTCTTTTTTATCATCAACACTCATATCTTTGATAGCAATTTCCTCTTCGTCATCATTTGTCGGTCTAATATATTTCGTCTCAATGCATTCCCAAGCATCCAAATAATTCGCTTGTACCCAATTTTCAAACCGTTCTTTCCAACCCTTATACTCCTTGATGTTCATGAGCTTAGGCGGTTTTTGCATAGTCCCCGTTTCATATTCCAACATTGTCTGCTGAGTAACTGCGATCGGGGTAGCAAAAGCGTTATAAAATTCCTCTTCCATGTTTCGGATTTTCAAAGTTCACAAAACAGTTCAGTTCAAACGTAATTACTTTCAAACGAAAACACACTGTTCAAACGGAATTACCACTCTGACACGAATTTACCCTAATTTCGTTTGACGACAACACTCTTTCAAGCGGAATTATAATCCCGTGCGAGAATACC
Source organism: Helianthus tuberosus (assembly GCA_030545235.1). Lineage (NCBI taxonomy): Eukaryota > Viridiplantae > Streptophyta > Magnoliopsida > Asterales > Asteraceae > Helianthus > Helianthus tuberosus. Next base: position 17,181,365 of record CM060440.1, read on the forward strand.
AAACGGAATCAAATCTTTTAAGCGGGATTACTAATTTCACACGAACCTTTCAAACGGAATAATGACTTTGGTGCGGAATTAACTAATTCCATGTGAACTTTCAAACGAGATTAACTTTTCAAGCAAGATTACCCACTGATTTCATGCGGAATTGCGCTGATGTCATCATCTCGAAGCGAAATTTGTCAAATTGAATGATTTTTAAGCCGTTTTTAGTTCTGAAACTATCTAGGGTTTGTTAAAACAACAATGCGCACATAATACTCGAAAATTAAGACATTTTGACCGTAAAAACAACTTCAATTTCAAAAAGAAGGTGTAGAAATCAGAATTTGCAGCTGAATTGGTATGAACTCTTCCTCCTGAGCTCTTATACCACTTGTAGGATCGTTTTCAGACCCGAACGAGTCGATCAGAAGAGTTTATTCTCAGAATGAAAGGCTGAAATAGACATTCTGAGGTCAATTCAGCACAATATACACTTTAACTGTCGATTTTATTGATTTGATAATGATTTACAGCGAGACGACACTTCGGCAGCACTTCGTGGCTCAAACCGGAAAAGTTACAACTGATTTCGCATGAATGGGTATTTATAGACCCATGATTTCTCTTGAAGCATGCTTCACACGGAATTAGAATGTTTAATTCCGTGCGGAATTACATCATGCACATTCCAAGCGAAATTAGTTTCACAAGCGAAATTACATCTAATCTCGAAATACGTGCCCTGTTCTAACATTCTTCGTACAAGACTCGATACAAGACGAAGTCGACAGACGCATGCACCAACAAAAAATGAATCCTAAGCTTCCTATTTATAGGTAGGAAATATGAAATTTCTAGGAAATTTCATATAGCTTTTCTAGGAAGTTACCTATACATTTTCTAGGAAGCTTCCTACCCATATATATATCTTCTTATACCTTCCTTGCACCTTCCTTTGATATTATCTATCTCAAATATATTTATTTTCATGTATATCTATTTAGGTGTTTAATTTACTTACTTAATTAATCTTACTTAGCTTAATTAATCTCGCTTAGCTTAATTAATCTCGCTTAGCTTAATTAATCTCGCCTAGCTCAATTAATCTCGCTTAGCTTAATTAATCTTGCTTAACTGATTAATTAATCATACTTAACTTAATTAATCATACTTAACTGATTAATTAATCTTACTTAGCTGATTAAGTTTAACTTAACCGCTAAGTTATCTTAACTACTAAGTTTACTTAACCACTAAGTTTTCCTTAACTATTAAGTTTACTTAATTGCTAAGTATTCTAGCTTGGTAGTTCCCTGGTTACAAGTTCTAATTTCTAGCTACAATGGAACTCGTATTAGTGTATTACTCAATTCAACTTTAACGATAATCACGAGATCAAAACTCACAACGAATGACAAAGTATAGCCGTATACAGGCAGCACTTAAACATCCGTTGGATCAGTTTCAATCAATCGGATATAGTACCGTGTCCGTGATTAGAGTTATTACCCTGATAACGAGCAGAGTTTCGGGTTTTAGAGTATAATACCCGAGCTATTACTTTGCTATAATAGAAGCTAAAAGAAGAAAAGAATTGAGTGACTTTCAACTGAACTTGAACTCTTTATTTATAGGGCTGGAAATGGGGCGTGTCGCGGCCCGCGTAAACTCGAAGGAACATCTACGCGGCCCGCGAGGAAGTCTAGGTCGGCTGAGTCATCAGAGGTTTCGACACGTGTCATGCCACGTGGCCTTGATCGTTATCCGGTAGTTTGCATTGCTGTCGCGGCCCGTGTAAGCTTGGCTTAACTCTTACGCGGCCCGCGAGCGAACCAAAAATCTTGTTTTTCTTGATTTCTCCAAGCACGAAGGTATTTCGGGTGCGTTTCTCACACTCGGGGTGTATTTAGGAGCGTTTAGCGTTACCTTAAGGGTCCTAGGAGAGTCGTTACATAAGGGAACGGTTTGGTAAGAGTCTTGCCTTGTTCAGTGTATAGATCCTGCAAGGACCTGGATCAAATTTAGTAGGACCTCCTTCAATACCCACCGGTATAGGATGGCGGGGGTCCAAACTCTTTGATCCCCTAATATGTAAGCTACTATTAAAAATTTAACCCGGCTACTTAGGAATGTATCCCCGCTGACTCAGACTACTTAGCCGAGGGTAACGTCACCTTCAAAAGAGGGGCCTACCACATTATGCATTAATAACATAATTAATTATCTTTAAATAATCCGACCCTTTAGGATTGTATCCTTGCTAACTCAAACTACTGGGTTGAGGGTAACGTCACCTTCAAAAGAGGGGCCTACTACAATAACTAAGATAATCTCTTAAAAAGTGCAAAAGTGCGGAAATAATCAAAGGTTACACTACACACGAGTCGGATCCAAGTGATTCATTTTGTCTATCTGTTTTTATTTTATTTTCTTTTTCAGCATTTTAGTTAGTTTTATTTTTCTTATTTAAAAACCTTTTTCTAATTTTTGATTTAATTAGACGTTGAGGATAAACCGGTACTAAAAGCTCTTGTGTCCTTGGATGACCTCAGTATCTTACCAACACTATACTGCGCTCACGATGGGTGCACTTGCCCATATGTGTGTTTAGTGTTAGTAAATATCGTGTTTTATAAATTTAAAACTTGACTAAAAAGTGTAAAAGGGCTTAAAATATACATTAAAAACCTATCACACCTAACGCACATCAGTGCCCTGCGTCAATGTCTATCATCATTGACTAGTGCCTAGATCCATTAGTCCACGCCCGTCCTCTGCGGCACGGTGTGAGGCTTGTCAAACCTAGTAGCGCTATTTAACTAATGACCCGTTCGCCATTGGCCCGCCGATTAAGTCGATATAAAATGAGGGACTTAATGATAGAGTTTTGTCTAGTGTTAATGTTGTCACCCTTCAGTTTAGAGGGTGGGAGTACATGTCAAGAAGAACACGCAGGTTTCAATGTTGTCACCCTTCAACAAAGAGGGTGGGAGTACGTATTCTACCCAAGGAGAATACGCAGGTTTCCTTTGTATACTTTAACCCATTCCCAAATCACCGGGAATCTCATGCCTTGTAGAAAGTGTGAACTCACCTTTGGTTGCTCGGTTGGACTCTTAAAAATAGCTAACAGTCAAAGTTGGTCAATCACGTCCTAGTATGATTACCATTTAATTCATTAGTGTTTTCAAATAAAGCACGAAGTTCCTACATGCATCTACTACATAACATGCACTCACTTTGACAGTTCACGCACATATATACATTCCACCTATAACTACTCAAGAGTAAGAACACGATATTTCACATAACACTTTCGTTGACATATAACAAGTTGGATCATTATCAGATAACACAACCGACATTTAGACACGCAAATCGCTACTTATATTGTTTCAGCTTTAACCTCCAAAACTGGGCTGTTTTTGGGTATTTTTATAAAATAGTTAACTTGTTCCAAAAATTCCTAAAATTTTACAGAGTGTTCTAAATGGTCCACTTATCATTGTGAAAAAATCTCGGGGCTCAATTCATTACCAATTATTTTATAAAAATCATTTACCAGGATGCAATCAGATTCGTCACTTCCTGACTGCAGTTCATGGAAAAATTCAATTAAAAATCATCGTAAGTCCGATTGACGAAATTCTAGTTAGAGAATTACGAAGACACCTGTGGCCATCTACTGTACGAATTTCATGACTTAAATCTATCCAGATTTCAAGTTATGATGAAAAACATAACACACATATTCTCCAGAAAAAAATGCAGCTTTTGCTGCTGTACATAATAGACCTTTAAAAATAGCAAACGATCTCAGAAAAATATGATTCCAGCGCCATTTGAAGCGTTTTTCGAAAACGTATAATTTAGACTTTAGAAAATAAGTATTTCGATTAATAACGGTCCGTTTACAGACAACTGAAGTTGGCTGCAGAATCATAGACAAATTATGTTTCAGCTCTAATCGTTTCCCGAACCCCGCAAACGCTTAATTTATGAACCCATTCGCCTATATACCTTATTCACAGCAGATTACCAACCCAAATTATGTCGCATATCCTTTAGTTATCAAGAACTATCCAAATTTAACCCTCAACCAACACATTAACGACTATCCGAACCCATGTTCGACCCTAAAACCAATGATCATGATTTTTAACATTCCAAGTAATCATCAAGCTTCAAGATTCAATAACAACCCAGAAAACACAGCCTAGATAACATACTAAACTCATGCTTGAACATTTATATTTTGCACAATACACAAGATTTATTCCACACTTAAAACCCTAGCGGTTTAACCGATCATGTAAACGACCTTGACATTATAACACCCAATCTCTATCACCCAAAACTTCAAATAATATCAATTCACCATGCATATCAACAACTCAGTCATATAAATCTGATTGAATAATAGAAAAAAAAAAACATATATAATACTCCAAAATTATAAATAAACTAAAGTATTATACCTATGAAGAAATAGAAGTATTATAGAGCCTTGAGCCGCAGAGTGGAGTTCGAATGCAAATAGAGTAGGTTAGGGTTTCAAGGTTTTGAAAGATAAAGCAATTATGAGGGGATGCAAAAATATACGCATACATATGGGACTTCTAGTTGGGGGCAGTTTAGGATATTTTATGGGGTTGGGCCGATGATAATGTGATGAGGGAAAAAGGAAATTGAGCTTATTTTGTTTTCTTGGGCTACACAACACCAAAGAAAGTCAAAAGAACGGTTTTGGGATATGTTTTGCTATTATACTGCAACTAATAATCAAAATTAGAATTATTAGAATATTCAATAAAATAATCTAATACCAATGTAGTTTATATGTCTCATGTTTCACTTTTGATAAAGTACAAATGGTTTCAATCTTAAGTATATATATGCTATTGAACCATGTGATTTAAATTGTATAAATTTACATAGAATAGATTTGGTTCGACAAGCGAGACATGTGCTTCGGTTCAAGCGGTTCGAGTCGGTTCAACACGATATGGATTTGGTTTCGAATACTCGGTTGCACACTATAAATTAAATAAGTATAAATTTAATTCATCGAATAAAGTAAGTATATATTTATTTTGTAAAAGAAAAACGAACGTTTTTACGTCAAAAACCTCGAAGTTACGGGTTGTCACAGTGTATCTCTTGAAAGTATGTTTAATGCCATCAGGTAAGGACATTTTTATTGCAGCTAAAGCTTTTTTCTCAGCTTCATACATTCTCTTTTATGCATCTGCCATGTTAACATTGGTAGTGACCCGTTGTCTGCCTTCAAAATCATGAGTTGGATTTACATACCCATCCTGAATACAGATCCACATCCGTGTGTGTGCCCGGATATTCAATAAACGACCGGAACATGTCTTTCCACGTAAGGTAATTCTCTACCTTGATCATTTTTGGCAGTATGTTCGTCGTGCCAACTTCATGCTCCATCCTTATAAACTCATTCAGATTAGACATATTTGACATTTTTAACGCAACATGCTGGTTAAAAACGATAAAATATTTTTCGAAACTTGTTTTTACTAAAATGTACCATTAGACTCATCTCGTCAATGAATCCAATGATATATAATGTCTGAGACCTTTTTCGGGATTTCCGTGCCTTTTTGTCCTAAAAATCACACGAGTCTAACTGTGGAGTCGGTTTACTAAGATTGTTTACGAGTCAAATTCGGCACCTAAATACGTTTAAATCCTAATGCGTCAGCTGGTTAAAGATCCACCTTTTGGTGTTCAATTCGGAACAGTGTCTAATTCGAAACAGTAATCCGAATTGGTAATTCGAAACACTATCCAAAATGGTGATTCGAAATAGTATCTAAAAATAGGTTCTTTGTTATTTTCCTTCTTGACACTAACATCATCATATTCACACATCAACCTTTTCTGATGTGGAACTACTAGGTGTAGTTGATGTAAAGTCTGTTAAATCATCTTCCTCTAGCAAGAATGAATAATCATGACTAAGAGGTGGTGGAATTTCATTGAAACCTTGGAAGCCCACACTTTTCTTGTTAGTACTTTTCTTCATGCCACTCATCATGTGTTTCATTATAAAAGATGAATCTTTGAATTGATTTATTTTCTTTTCAAGTTCAACAATTTTCAATTGTGCTTCTGACAACTCTTTTCATTTTTCAGAAATCTCTTTTGTTTTCTCACTCATTGTATCATGAGCTAAGTCTATAACTTGAAGTTTTTCATTTAATTTGCAGGTTAAAATGTCAATTTCATTATCATAACCCTTTATTTTCTTATAAAGACTCATTTCTTTTTATGAAAAAGTTTGATTCTTTTAAGCTCTCGAGAGATCATTTTCCAGACTTTGATTTTGTTTTGTTAACCTGTCCACTTCACCTTGCAATTCACGACATTTTAAACAAACAGAACTAACAGGTTTAGAACTTACCTCTCCTGTTGATTTGCCCAAGTTGGCCAAGAAAGCAGCAAAGTCAGCGACAATCTTCTTATCTTCAGCATATTTTTCTTCATCAGACTTCAAATTTTCCTCTTGAACTTCTGTCTGATCAGCATCAACTTTTCCAGCTTTAGTTTCCTTCTCTTCCTCAGCATTTACTTTTACTTCTACATCATCAACAGTAGCAATCTCTTCCATGAACGCATGTGTGATGTTTTCCTCACCTTCTAGATGCACAATCCAATCATAAGGACCCTCTCTTGTAGTAGAGATCAAAGCTCTTGAGCTATTGTTGTTGGATGCATTCATGTTGCTTGAACCTTGACCCGGAGAATCTTGAAATGTTGAATTAGGATTAGACTCTTCTTTTGGTCTTTGACATTCCCTACCAAAGTGTCCATAATTTTGGTAGTTATAAAACCTAACTTTGGACTCCTCAAAACCAACATTCTTTCCTACAAACTTTCTGCTAGTCCTATTCATGAATCTCTTAACTCTTCTAGAGATCATTTCCATCTTCCACTGTAGATCCATCTCCTCTAGGTCATCAAGGTCAATCTGATCATAATCCTCATCAAAAGTAGATGGATCATATATTCTTCCATGAATGTAATTCTCACATGAAGCAACAAACGAAGCAAGCAATGCAAGATGTTCTTTAGCATCTTTGACACTCAAAGGCATAGATCTAGTACTGCTGTTATTACTACTAGATTGTTTTCTTTGTCCCCCAGATGATCCTCCTGAAGCAGCAAAAAAGAATACATCACCCTTAGAATTAGTCATAACTTGCTCATTTTAACATGAGAGAAACACAGTTGCAGAATCACTAGAAGCATTGTGAGACGATGAAAATGGAATGCCTTTGTAAATTCCCGGACCTTGAACTTCATCATAATCGGTTTCTTCTTCTTCTTCTTCTTCTTCCTGTTGAGCTCGTGAGCTCTCAGTTTCTCAACAACCTCTTCTAGTTCTTTATCATCATAATTAGCTTCCCCCTCTATCATGAGAGTATAAATATCCCACTTGGAAGGTAAAGCATCGAGCAACTTATCATTTATCTCAATGTCAGTGTATCCCTCTATATCATAAGTATCCATCTCTGACATTAGATGATAATATCTTGTGATGATATCTTCTAGGGACTCATTTCTCATGTCTTTAAAGACAGCAAACTGCTTCTTCAGGAGATCTACCTTGTTCTTCTTAACATTAGCATTGCCCTCATATCTCTTTTATAATGCATCCCACATCTCCTTCAAGGTAGTGTATCTCTTGAAAGTATGTTTAATGCCATCAGGTAAGGACATTTTTATTGCAGCTAAAGCTCTTTTCTCAGCTTCATACATTCTCTTTTATGCATCTGCCATGTTAACATTGGTAGTGACCCGTTGTCTGCCTTCAAAATCATGAGTTGGATTTACATACCCATCTTGAATATAGATCCACATCCGTGTGTGTGCCCGGATATTCAATAAACGACCGGAAACTGTCTTTCCACGTAAGGTAATTCTCTACCTTGATCATTTTTGGCGGTTTGTTCGTCGTGCCAACTTCATGCTCCATCCTTATCAACTCATTCAGATTAGTCATATTTGACATTTTTAACGCAACATGCTGGTTAAAAACGATAAATTTTTTTCCGAAACTTGTATTTACTAAAATGTACCGTTAGACTGACGAATCCAATGATATATAATGTCTGAGACCTTTTTCGGGATTTCCGTGCCTTTTTGTCCTAAAAATCACACGAATCTAACTGTGCAGTCGGTTTACTAAGATTGTTTACGAGTCAAATTCTGCACCTAAATACGTTTAAAACTGAATGCATCACCTGGTTAAAGATCCACCTTTTGGTGTTCAATTAGGAACAGTGTCTAATTCGAAACAGTAATCCAAATTGGTAATCCGAAACACTATCCAAAATGGTGATTCGAAATAGTATCTAAAATCAGGTACCCGAAATTGTAATTCGGAAGAGTATCCGAAATGGTCCGAAATGATGCCTATTAGAAACAATAATTCGAAATCAACACTTATGATCCGAAATTCACTTTGATGATCCGAAATGCACACTGATGATCCGAAATGCAACACTTTCTATTCGAAAATTAAGACTTTTTATCCGAAATGCAGCATTGTAGATCCGAAATATACCCTGTTTATCGGAAATCCACACATGTTTATCCCAAATTCAAATTGATGATTCGAAATCCTTGTTGTTTATCCGAAATTCAGTTGCACAACCCTAGAACAGCCTCCAAACTTCGAACCAGCCATCAAAAGCCTCCAAAAACCCTAGTTTTCTGCAGTAAATGATTTTGAACCAAGTGAATCAAGAGGCTAATGCTCTGAAACCAATTGTAGGTCCCCTCAATCCAATGGATCTTGCACAGAATCGTCTATCCAATCTAGAGTGCAGAATTCTCTTGATGTGATAAAAATACAACATATAAATCATATCAAATACGGCGTAAAAGCAACCCTTTTTAGTACTAATGTTGGAAAAAAGCTCGTGTTTTCGTTCCTTTTATATTTTCAGGGATAAAAGAGCTTAAATTTGCAAAAGGAGCAAAAAGACAGCAAAACCCAACATAAATGCAAAACAGAAGGAATTGCCACAGACCGCCAAGCCCCAACTCACATCCAAACCTCAAAATAACAAGAACAGAAGGCCGACACGGGACCGTGTCCACCTGACACGGGTCGTGTCCAAAGATGGATACTCGGCATGAGAAAAAGACAACTGCAAAAGACAAAAATGACAGCCAACACGGGGCTATACTAAGCCAACACGGGGCGTGGTCAAATCAAAGATTTGCAGAATCTGTGATAGTACAACTGGTACTTTGGCCATGGGCCATGTCGTTGATACACGGGGCCGTGATAGTACAAATTCTGACAAGCAGTTAATGAGGATGAGAGACAGAGAGAGATGGGCACGGGGCCGTACTAGGCGGACACGGGCCGTGCTGAAGCTTTTGTTTACAGCTATAAATAGGAGTGCTTGGTTCCACTTAAACTCATCCCTTGGTAAACCACTTCTCTCTCACTTGCCACCACTACAACACCATCATCGACCACCATTATCCACTTTCCATCTTTAGAGTGTGTGTAGTCTCGGGATCCAAGATTGATCGTAAGAATCTTTGTCAAACAAAGGCCATGCCTGGCTAAATTCTTACATCACTTGGTGAAGACTTTTCTTTTATGTATTTCTTTTATGATTTCCAATCTTTGGCTACTTTTTAATTGGGTATGTATTAATGACGTTAGTAAATAGTTTTTTTTATATTGAAGGAGAATTTACTTAAATACTCTTCATATGTTCATTTACTCAACATGTTCATGTCTTTACGGTCTATATAAAGCAGGTTAATTAACCCTAATGGGAGATTAAAAGGGTGGTTTGGGTAATTCTATGTCTCGTTCAGTGTATAGGTCCTGCAGGAACCTGGTTCAAGTCTAGTAACACCTAACGAGTCAGAGCAGGCATTACCCACCATGGGAGAGGTGCAAAAAGCTTGAATCCCTTATTCTTAAACTTTTATTAAAACATTAAACCAACCCTGCGAGGACTGTATCCCTGCTGACTCAGACCAACGGATTAAGGGTGATCGGTTGCCTTTTACGAGGGGTCCACCACATTTTGCATTAATAACTTACTTAATTATCTTTCAATATTCCAGCCCCGCGAGGACTGTATCCCTGCTGACTCAGACCAAAGGGTTGAGGGTGATCACCGCCTTTTACGAGAGGTCCACCACTATAACTAAGATAATCTTTTAAAATGCCCAAAGTGCGGAAATCATCAAAAGGGTACATGAAAGATAAGATGGATCCAAGTGATTCTTTCTTGTCTATCATTTTCATTTTATTTTTATTTTCTATTTTTATCTTTTTATTAGCTTAAAAATCTTTTCTCAAAAATTGGTTCGATTAGACGTTGACGATAAGCCGGTACTAAAAGCTCTTGTGTTCTTGGACGACCTCGGTATCTTGTCGTCACTATACTATGTCAGCGATGGGTATACTTGCCCTAAGCGTGTGTGTAGAGTGATATTAGAATATCGTGTTTTATAAATTTAAAACTTAAAATCAGCGAGTAAATGAGCTACAAATAACTAAAAAAATGCACACCCGCACACACGTCAAGTTTTTGGCGCCGTTGCTGGGGACACAAGAATTTCAGGAAAGCTTAAAATTGACAGCCTAATCTTTTCTTTTATCTTTCTTTTTATTTTTTCCTCTTTTCCCATAAAAATCTACTCTCTAAGATCTAACACGGGGCCGTGTGGGATCAGCACGGGCCGTGTTAGATCTGCAGAATCTGGGCAAACCTGTTTTTTTGTTACTGGAACACGTGACATGGAGCCGTGTAACAGGAGCATGGGGCCATGCTAAACATCCAGTACTGGGAACCTGAAAACAGAAAGTTTTTCCAGACAGCACGTGCAGTGTAAGCCACAGCACCGGGCCGTGCTAACCTTCTGATCATGTTTTCTTTTTGTTTTTGTTCGCAGAAATTCACACAATTCTGTATACTTCGCAGGAATACAATTTGGTGCATGACCTCCACCTCCGACAAAGACATAAAAGTACCACTTGACGAACCCGGGTGCTTTTTGAGAAAACGTCTTAAAGCCAAAAACCAACAAAAAGCCTCAATCCAAAACACCCCTATGGCGGATCAAAGCACTCTCATGGATTACCTACGGCCGGTAATCTTGGAGCCGCTATTAACCCTCCTAATGTCAATGCTAACAAGTTTGAGCTTTGACCGCATCTTATCCAACTGCTCCAAAATTCCGCCACTTTCCATGGCCTAGCCGATGAAGATCGCCATCTATATATTACCAACTTTTTAGAAATATGTGACACCTTCCAGATCAATGGGACCTCTAGCGATGCCGTTAGACTTTGTATGTTCCCTTTTTCCCTCAAAGACCAAGCAAAAGCTTGGTTAAATACCCTCCCAAGGGGGTTCGTACACACTTGGTTTGATCTTGCCCAAAAATTTCTCTACAAATATTTCCCTCCCGCTAAAACCGCCAAACTCATGAGCGAAATCAACACCTACTCTCAAGAAGACGGGGAATCCTTGTACGAGACATGGGAAAGGTTCAAGGAGCTACTAAGAAAATGCCCGCATCACGGTCTTGAACGATGGCAACAAGTGTCCACCTTCTATAATGGACTCTTGTCACACACAAGGCAAATCCTTGATTCCGGCTCCGGGGGACTCCATGGAATCGGTGACCCGAGGAAATTTATAATCACATTGAAGAACTTGCTCAAAACAGTTTTCAGTGGCACACTCCTAGGGGCTCAAAATCTATAGCCCCGGGCGCTCACAAAGTAGATGAGTCTACTTCTTTGCAAGCCCAAATCGAAGCCTTAACAAATAAAGTAAAACAATTGGAATTAAACAACACAGCTTCGGTTATTGCTTTCGAAGGATGCAGCGACCCCCATGAAAACTGGAGTTGTATGAACAATCTAGAAAATCAAACGGAAATGGTAAATTACCTAAATAACCGGCCACGACCACCGGGAGTCCAAAGTAATACTTTCACTCCTGAATGGCGTAATCATCGCAACTTTAGTTGGAGGGAATCGGGGGGTAATAACCAACAAAATCAAAATCAACGATCTAACTTTCAACAACCACAAAATGGGAAACAAAGTTTTCTATCAGAACAAGGAGGAAGAGAAAGGCATGAGGATATTATCACTCGCCTCTTCTCCGAATCCGTTAAAAGGTACTTGGAAAGGTTCTCACAAACCGAAACAGAAATAAGAAACCAACGGGCTAGTATTCAAAATCTAGAAAAACAATTTAGCCAAATAGCCCAACATTTCACCGAAAGACCACAAAGAGCCTTACCAAGTAATACCGAAACAAACCCAAAAGCCCAAGTAAACGTAATTAATCTAAGGAACAGGAAGGTAGGACTAGAGAGTGAGCCAACCCGCAACAAAGCAACCCAATCCAAGCTGAAAAACCCACCAACAATGACCAGGAAAGCTCTAAGCCCCAAAACACCAAACCACCTCCGGTCCCTTACCCCGGTCGTTTATTTCGGCAAAAGACTGACGAACAATTTACTAAGTTTGAAGCTTGCTTAAACAACTTCACATCAATCGTCCTTTTGTAGAGGTCCTCACACAAATGCCCAAGTATTCTAAGTTTATGAGAGACTTCCTCACTCATAAAAGAAAAATTGAAACCATTCAACAAGTCACCCTTAGTGAAGAATGCTCGGCGGCACTCCTCAACAAGCTCCTCCAAAAGAAGATTGATCCCGGAAGCTTTACCATTCCTTGCTCTATTGGTGGATCTCCAATAAGCAATGCATTAGCCGACTTAGGGGCTACCATTAATTTAATGCCGGCCTCTATGTTCAACCGTCTAGGATTGGGAAAACCAACTCCTACAAAAATGGGCATTCAACTTGCGGACCGGTCGGTAAAATACCATAATGGTGTCATAGAAAACTTATTGATAAAGGTAGGAGAATTTGTTTTTCCTGTCGACTTAGTTATTCTAGACATGGAAGAAGACACCGAAATTCCGCTCATACTAGGACGACCTTTCCTTTCCACTGCACGAGCTATGGTAGATATGAGCTAAGGACAACTAACATTGAGGGTTGGTGAAAAAGAGATCAAGTTTGAAGTTGGGCAACGAGCGGAGGATGATCCGGTCAAATACCTCAACGTGATTGACTCAAGCTTAAACGATGCATTGCAACGCTATAACTCCGGATGTGAGTCATCCCGCACGGGTAACATTTGACCGACTTTGGGTCTATCCAAGGACCCTTATAAACGTGGCGCACCACGGAGGCATTCCATGGACTATCCATTAGTTTAGTAGTTTAATCTTAGTTTGAATTTAGTTTAATCTTAGTTTAATATTTTCTTTTAAGTATTTAGCTTTTTAGGAGTAAAGAAACACTCAACAGAGGAAGATGGATGACTAAATGGAACCCATGCACGTGAAACAGAAGCCTCTCGACTCATTTTCTTCAAAACAGTGGCTGTCGCACGAGGCCATGCTCACTCAGCACGGCCCGTGCCCGTCTTACTATTGTCAAACATCTACTATCCAGAAGGTTGCACGGGCCGTGGCCACCCCATTGTAAGTCTTGTATTTTAATTTGTTACTGGCAATTTGGACACAGGGTCGTGTCCCCATAGCACGGGGCCGTGCTGCAAGTGCCAGTAACCAAAAGTATTTTTTTATTTTCATATTTTTACACATTTTTCCAAAATAAATCCTTTTTGGGACACATTGAGGACAATGTTTAATTTAAGTGTGGGGGGGGGGGGGGGGAGGATACTAAAACCCTTGAATCGTTTATCCTAAAACAAGCCTTATACAAAACTCACATTTGAACCGCTAAACACCCCAAACTTTTTCAGAAAAACTTTCTTTTCATTTTTTTACTTATCTTAAGTTTAGTTGGGCAAACAAGTTCTAAAAATTATGTTTTTACAAATTTACAACCGATATCCTCGTCATAAAAAGAACCAATTTAGAAAAATTACAAAAATGGGAATGATAAATCTTTGTAAAATTTGATTATTTATGCATTTTTACAATATAACCCCTTTTCCCACAAAAGAGAATTTTGAGCCATTACCGAGCATAAAATATACATTTTACTAATTGCTCAATTTTCGTTTCTTGTGTGAATAAGCCCGATTGGTTCTCACGAATCTGGAACTTGACAACTTGATGCGTTCCAAGTCCTTACCAACAAAAATCCGAGTAAGTAAATGATAGAGGCATTAGGACAAACCCAATTTTTTTCAAACAAAATCTTTATTTTCTTTGTTTTTTTTTTTACAAAAATGCCCCCAGTTAAACCCTTTGAACCTTAAAAAACCTTTTTCGTTTCAAACCCACAAAAATAACCCTTTCATTTTAGTAAACTTATCGGTTATGAAGTTACGATTTCGGCTCAGTTTCAACTTTGGCATAAAAAAATCAGAAAAATTTGAAAAGTATGCCAAAGTATTTTTTGCTAAGCTAAAAAGCAATAGAAAAACGTATAGTTTACGTTGTTTCCCTTTTTCGAATAAAACTTACCAAACCCGAACCACCACCGACCCTTCAAAGTACTCTTGATACATATACGGATTTAACGTCAAAAGGGGGAGGTTTGATCGATTGTCAAGCCTATGGTAGGAGTAAATTCTGATTCGGGCACGAGAGTTTCACTTAATATTGGCCGAGTGTTGAGTGAATACTTGTGAGGTGTGTAAAATTGTATATAACTAAATGGAATTTTATAAAGGCATATTATGCCAAAAGTAAATAGTTTTTCGTAAATTAAGTTTTAAATAAATCATGACGAATAGGATTGTAAATAAAATAAAAACAAATATGTTTAAAACTTGGATATCCGACACTCTAAAGATAATACCCAAAAACCTTCTCTTCTACCGATTCCGTTTGGGTGTGTAAGCCATATAATAGAGTTTTGCTTGAGGACAAGCAAATATTCAAGCGTGGGGGTACTTGATGTGATTAAAATACAACATATAAATCATATCAAATACGACGTAAAAGCAACCATTTTTAGTACTAATGTTGGAAAAAGCTCGTGTTTTCGTTCCTTTTATATTTTCAGGGATAAAATAACTTAAATTTGCAAAAGGAGCAAAAAGACAGCAAAACCCAACATAAATGCAAAAAAGAAGGAATTTCCACAGACCGCCAAGCCCCAACTCATATCCAAACCTCAAAATAAAAAGAACAGAAGGCCGACACGGGCCGTGTCCAAAGATGGATACTGGGCAGGAGAAAAAGACAACTGCAAAAGACAAAAATGACAGCCAACACGGGGCCGTGCTAAGCCAACACGGGGCATGGTAAACTCAAAGATTGGCAAAATCTGCGATTTTACAACTAGTACTTTGGCCACGGGCCGTGCCGTTGACACACGGGGCCGTGTTAGTACAAATTCTGACAAGCAGTTAATGAGGATGAGAGAGAGATGGGCACGAGGCCGTGCCAGGCAGACACGGGCTGTGCTGAAGCTTCTGTTTACAGCTATAAATAGGATTGCTTAGTTCCACTTCAACTCATCCCTTGGCAAACCACTTCTCTCTCACTTACCGCCACTCCACCACCACTACAACACCATCATCCACTTTCCATCTTTAGAGTGTGTGTAGTCTCGGGATCCAAGATTGATTGTAAGAATCTTTGTCAAACAAAGGCCATGCTTGGCTAAATTCTTACATCACTTGGTAAAGACTTTTCTTTTATGTATTTCTTTATGATTTCCAATCTTTGGCTACTTTTTAATTGGGTATGTATTAATGACGTTAATAAATAGTTTTTTTTTTATATTGAAGGCAAAATTACTTAAATATTGTTCATATGTTCGTTTACTCAACATGTTCATGTCTTTACGGCTATATAAAGCATGTTAATTAACCCCTAACGGGATATTAGAAGGGTGGTTTGGGTAATTCTATCTCTCGTTCAGTGTATAGATCCTGCAGGAAACTGGTTCAAGCCTAGTAACACCTCACGAGTCTCGGAGCGGGCATTACCCACCATTGGGAGAGATGCAAAAAGCTTGAATCCCTTATTCTTAAACTTTTATTAAAACATTAAACCAACCTCACGAGGACTGTATCCCTGCTTTCTCAGACCAACGGGTTGAGGGTGATCGCCGCCTTTTACGAGGGATCCACCACATTTTGCATTAATAACTTATTTAATTATCTTTCAATATTCCAACCCCGCGAGGACTGTATCCCTGCTGACTCAGACCAATGGGTTGAGGGTGATCACCGCCTTTTAAGAGGGGTCCACCACTATAACTAAGATAATCTCTTAAAGTCCCAAAGTGCGGAAATCATCAAAAGGGTACATGACTAGGGTTCCATCACATTTTCATTTTCATCCTCAAAATGCAAAATGTAAGTAAATAACTTTGGGTTATGTTAGGAATACCTGATCAGCGTGTTGTTTGCCAGAAGGAGAAGACTCATGATGCTGATCCTCCTGTTGTTCATTCAATTCATCATTAAGGAAGTCATCAAGAGATTGTTGAACGTTAGGCTTCACAACTAGCAACCCAGTTGCCCCTTTATCATCATCGTCATCACCATTATCATTCTCTGGATAATTATCAATGTCATCAAACAATTGTTCCGGCTCATCTTTCAACCTTTGTTCTTTTTCTTCTTCTGTCTCTTCTCTATAACATAATAAATTCACATCATCTGCTCTCACCTTCCCTTTCCGTTGTTCAACTTTCACCATTCAAATAACATCATTCAAGCTGTAAGGTATAGAGACAAAGCCTTGTTCTTGATCAACTTCAATGTGTTCTTCTTCAACATTCACCTCTGCTTCTGTCATGTTAACATCATCACCTTCAGGATGACTAGAAGAACCTCCAACCTCTTGAGTTTCAACTATCAACTCTTTCTTCTTCTGAGTCGCTTCTTTCGCTAACTCTTTCTCCCTAGAGACTCTTCTTTCCTCTACTCTTTGAATCTCCAACTCGTTATACACGGCTTGGACATTGATTCCAAGCCTGTGTTCTACCACATCATATAACATATTCAGCTGCTCGTCTTTCACAACTTTATCTGCCCTCAGAGCTTCAATTTCTTACCTCATAACTTTATTTTCACTAGAAGACGCCTCATGAAGATCATCGAGCATTTGATGCAGCGTCTTCTTTGTTTCATTCATGTTCTCATACTTTGCATTCACTTCTGCAAGCTCTGTAGTGAGTTGATCAATTAATTTGGCATTATCACTCAGATCTTCTATTAATGCATCTATTCTTTCCGCATGATCATTCACTGTTAACTTCATCTCCTCATTCACTTCCTCAGCCTCTACAAGCTTCTTTTTCAATTCATCACGCTCAGTCTCAGCTTTTGCCTTTGCCTTTTCAAGACTACTAACTTTCTTTATCAGATCCTTGATCTTTCCATCATGAAACATATCGTAGTCTTCTTCAGGAAGAATATCATCAGTAAATTCACCATGAATTTTTGGAAAACCTTCAAATATACTAGGAGAAGTAACTTTCTTTGGCTATGACTGCTCTGGATCATCTGGAATGTGAATAGTTGGATTTTCTGGTGGTGGTGGTGGTGTAGATTCTCTTTCAGCCATGAATTCAACTTCATCATCATCATCCTTCCCAGCTTCAACATTCTTTTATACTTTTTCGAAGATAGGGCTTTCAGGAACTTTCTCTTTCTCAACTTCAGCAGTCTGAACTTCAGGTGCTTTGACACTTTCAACTTCAACCTCTGGAGTACTCTGAGCTTGTTATACTTCTGGAGCTTTGCCGCTTTGCATCTCAGGCATTGTAGCTGCTCCTTTTCTGGCCCTGACATTCCTTGGAATAACACCTTTAGGTTTGGCTTTACGCTTCCTGAGTTTCTTCTTTTCTTCAGGTGTTGGAATGTACGTAGGATCCTCTTCATCCGAATCTTTTTTTCTTTTTTTGAGGCTTGACTTTCAACTTTATCTTTCCAACTCCAATCTTTGACGTATCAATCTCTGGCTTTATATCGCTAGAGTCACTGACAATTGCACTGGATCAGTGTGAGCAACTCCTTCAACTTCTTTTTCTTTCAAGCTTTCTACTTCAATGTTCTTTGTAGAAGTTTCAGCTTCCTTTGCAACACTTTGCGCTTTTGTAGCAGCTTTAGCAGCTTTGGCCTCCTCATTCTTCTTTAAATAATCTCCAAAAGACACATTCATCAGATCGAATCCTTGTTGAATCACATCTTCTAGAGGGATTACTGTCTCATCAACAAGTCTCGGTGGAGACTTCTTCTTTATGGCTCTGCAAAACAAACATCAACAAAATTAATATAATATTTCAAAGAATGATCTAACTTTTCTTGTGACTCCCCCTTTCAACTTTACCCTTAACAACAATCTTCGGTGTAGTTCTTTTAGGTGCAGTCACTGCTGGAAAAAACTTTGGAGTTCTCTTTCTCTTTCCATCCATCACAAACCAATAACTTAACTTCTTCTCATGCGTGCCACTTAAACTATTTGTTTCATCCTCTGAATTGCTATTCTCATGTCTCCATGCATCATTCTCTGGTGCGACATAATCTGGATTTGCAATGTTACAAACCATTCTCTTAACTCTTGGCTCCGGATTATCTTTCAGACCTTTATATTGATTTAATCTACTCAAAGTTTCACTTATCATGTGATGGAATTTCAGTTCATCATCTGGATCCTTCGGAAGATCTTTCACTTGATCATCTAACAACATCTGAATGAATCTTGGATACATGATATATTTTTCGCCTCTGATGTTGTCAATCATTTGATCAAACAACACTTATGAAATGTTGTAAGGCCTGTTGAGCACCAAACATGTGATAATATTCATGATGTAGTCTGACGTCTCATCGTAAGCTCCCTTTCTGTGAGATAGAGCATGTACTACATAATGAACCAAAAATTTATATGGATGACAAAATTTAGACGTGAGATATTTATCATTTACGTGTCTAGTAAATCCCATTCTAAACCATAAACCCTTGCATAACTTTTCTAGAACGATAATTAGGTCATCATCACTATCTCTCAAGTCCAATACTCTCCTAACGTCTCCTACATTGAAGTTAACTTCAACATCAATATCTTTATCATTCTCGTCCTTTTCTGTACTGCCAAATATATCATCTTTTCCTTTTCATCATACCTTGCAGACTTCCAAAACATCCTAACATGTGACTGATAAACTTTCGTCCTATCAGTTAATGCCTTAGCAATTCTGCTGTCTTTTAAAAATGTCGCCATATCTTTGAATGGTTCCATATTCGCATAATTTTCATCTAGAATACAGTAGATGTTGTGAGTTGGATGCCAATCAGATGCTCTTGTCTGCAAAAATATGAGCATTAGAGTCTGCACATACTTCGAGAGATATAAAGTGACAAATGTAAAAAATTTTGAAAAACTAAAAAATTTTCTAAAACTGGAATCACTATATACACTCTTACTCAGTACTGATGATCGGATGACCATCCGATCGGATGGCCATCCGATCGGATGAGTCAAACCATTAAAGAACAACATCAGTTTCAAGGCAGGTGAATGTGGATCGGATGGCCTTCTGATCAGATGGTCATCCGATCGAATTGTCATTCATTCCAAATGAATAACAGTAGAGCACAAATCAGATCAACTTGAGATTATGTGATTTTGGATTGGATGGCCCTCCGATCGGATTGTCATCCGATTGGATTGCCATTCTATAAAAAATCATTTACAGTTGAGCACCATATGAAAGACAATAAATAAATGTGTTTTTGATCGGATGGCCCTCCGATCGGATGGTCATCCAATCAGATTGCCATTCGATTGAAAACATTCAATAATAATGAAGTATGAACTAACATGTGTACTTAGAAATTTATTCAATCAAACAATGATGTGCACTGGATCGGATGGTCATTCATTCCATGTGACCAACGAAGAAGAGTTTGAATCCTAAACATGAACATCAAAAATTTCTAACATATTTACAAAATTTAACAAATTCTCACGTAGAGTTTTTGCCGACTAACAAAACCCTATGTTCAGATTTCTCTAAAACGTCCTAGATTTTGTTTAATTTGAAAATATGTGCACCGACTGCCTAACACCCTCAATCATCTAATCTTCAAATATAAGGTGTTATTGATCAAATTGAAACGGTAAACCAATAGATCTAAGGCCGATCTACAAAACCCTATGTTTAGATTCTAACATAAATCATCAACAAAGTCTAGATCTAAGAACTTCATCATAACAGCCGCCGACACTCTTTAAACCTCAAAAATCATCAAATTTAACGGTTAAAATCAGGAAACTTACCTTACCCATAGTGAAGGTTGAGTGTGCCAACAATCCTATGTAACTTGGAAAGCAAGAATGTGAGAATCAAGCAAGAACAGTTGAGAGTGTTTGAGTGTGGGTCGGAAGGTCGTTCGATCAAAAAGATTTGACTGAAGACCTTGACCCTCTATATATAGGCACGACCACCAATCGGATGGCCATCCGATCGGATTGCCATCTGTTCCACTCCCACCCTCTTTCAGTTCTTCAATTTTTATTTTTCACATTTTTCAAATTTTATCTGGTTTGGTCAGTTTTAGAAATCCACTCAAGTATCTAGGTCCAAGTTAATGACCCTAGGTACTCAATTTGCTTACCAAGTCCAAGTTAATGACCTTGGTTGACTCGAAACGAAACAACTAACATTTTATTCAAATTTTTTTGAAACACTTTTTCCCAAAATTAGTACAAGTGTCAACTTAATGAACTTGCTTTGACTTTGAAATTTTTCAAACTTTCAAAATTAGCTCCCAACCCAGCTGTTTAGCCCAGAAACTTCCTGCTTCGCTTCTCTTCTCAGATTCTGAAGATCGGCTTTCCACTTTGGCCTGTTGAAGAAACTAAAGCAGAAAATAAAATCTTTTTGTGCTTTTTAAGAAACTTTTTTAAGCTAAAACATACTAAAATCTTTTTGGGGTTTTACGCTAAACTGAATTGCAGTAAAGTAAAGCAAACAGTAAACTATTTGCAAACATATTTTTGGTGAGCGTGTTAGAGGATCATATCAGCTGCCGACATGTTACAAGTACCGTTGAGCTTCATTACACACTAAATATTAAACAGTTCACTTAGATTGTCGATATACTGATCCTTTTAAGTTTTCTAACAAATTTCAACTTATTCAGGATACGATTTAGTGTTTTAAGTACTTAACTTATACGCGTGTCCCACCTTAGAATATACTCTTGTATCCAGACTTCTATATTCAGTCTTAGTCTTACAGGTGAACGTTCAATAATGATATCTGTAAAGGGTAATGCGAGGCCATGAGAGCTCAGGTTAGAACTTCCGTTCAGACAAAGAGATGACGGCTCGACTTTCAGTGTGTCCCATTTAGGGATCTTTTCTTCAACAGCACATGATTAGCATTTTGCAATGTTTATCATCTTTTATGTTGAGGGGAGGCTTTAAAGATTAAAGCTGTGTAGAGTATTATACGAGGACTAGGCAATTGCTTCCACAAAATCAGAAGTCCTGGTATAATACCCCAGATATCATCATGTACATAGACCTAGTATGTTAGAAATAGAAAATCTTTCAAACAAGATTTCAGGGGTTACTTATATATATCCGAGAGATGTTCCCCACGAAATAAGCAAGTTGTGATTTTTATGTTTATATCCCGAAAAAGCCTACTAAGTGTGTAAAAACCTATCGGCATATCATCAGTGAGACCGTTTAATGCTTTTAAACTTTACATTTCTTTAGCATACCGTAACTGTCTAGCTGATGTACCATCATTTCCTCTTTTTACACAAACTCTTTTTGGTTTTCTATTGTTTTTGGATTTTGAAAATATTTGATGTTTTTTGGATTTTTTTCATTTTTTATTGTTTTTGTATTTTCTTGAAAATATACCAATCTCCCCCTAAATACGAAAACAACTAAAAAGTCGACAAACCAAAGCAGTCTGCTTTTCAACATCCTCTTCAATGGTTTTCTCATCAACGCCAAGAATTTCCTCCGCCGCCGACAACAGCTTCATACCATTCAATTTTAATAGATACTGAAAACGTGATTTATCAAAATCTTTGGTATGTAAATCTGCCTTTTGTTCGTCGGTGTGGATTTTGTCTATTCGTATCAACTTCTTCTCCAAACAATCTCAGATGAAGTGATGACGAATTTCTAAGTGTTTAGTTTTAGCGTGATGTACCGGATTTTTTGTTATGTTGATTGCAGCCTCGTTATCAACAAATATAGGAGAGGTAAGAAATTACAAACCATAATCGCGCATTTGTTGCTGAATCCACAGGATCTGCGAGCAGCAGCTGCTGGCAGACACGTACTCTGCTTCACATGTTGAAAGAGCAACAGAGGTTTGCTTCTTACACTGCCAAGTGACCAAGTGGGGTCCGAAGAATTGGCATCCTGCAGTTGTTGATTTTGTGTTGACTTTGCAGCAACCGAAATCGGAGTCCGAATATCCTTAGAGCTTGAAGTCACCATCTTTCGGATACCACAACCCTGGGCTTGGGGTTCCTTTCTGGTAGCGTAGGATCCTTTTGAAGATAGACATGTGCGAGGCTCTTGGACTTGACTGATATCGTGCCGCGAGGCATGTCGGGTACATTATATCAGGTCTGGATGCTGTCAGGTACATCATCGAACCAATCATCAAGAGGTCTAGCGTCTCGTCGACCTTCTCTCCGGTGAGATCAGGGTTTATACCATGATTCGTTGCTAATGGGGTGGACATTGGGGCCATCTCGGACATCCCAAATTTCTCCAAAACGTCATAAACGTACTTCGTTTGATGTATGAAAGTTCCCTCAGTCATCTCATCTGGTCGACTTGCAGCCCTAGGAAGAACTTCATCTCACCCATTGACGACATCTCGAACATCTGCTTCATCACTTGTTCGAAATCTTTGCATAGTTCTTCGTTCGTTGACCCAAAAATAATGTCATCAACATATATCTGAACGATCAGCAGATTACCAGCGAGTACCTTAGTGAAGAGTGTGGCGTCCACTTTGCCTTGGATAAAGTCATTGGTAAGCAAGTGTTGAGAAAGTGTCTCGTACCAGGCTCTCGGGGCCTGATGCAAACCATACAGCGCTTTGTCCAAGAGGTAGACCTTGTCTTTGTGTATTGGGTCGGTAAAGCCCGGTGGCTGACCTACATATACCTCCTCTTTAACCTTTCTGTAAAGGAACGCCGACTTGACATCTAGCTGGTAAACTTTAAAACCCTTCCATGAAGTGAAAGCAAGGAATATTCTGATAGCCTCGAGTCGAGCAACTGGAGCGTAAACCTCTGTGAAGTCTATCCCCTCTTGCTGACTAAAACCCTGAACAACGAGTCGAGCTTTGTTTCTGACTATCACTCCTCGATCGTCTCTCTTGCATTTGAACACCCACTTGGTGTTTATCTTTCGGTGCCTGTCAGGCAGATCCACAAGCTTCCAAAAACCAAGTTTCTCGAATTGACCCAGCTCCACCTGCATCGCATTGACCCAAGACTCTTCCGTCAGTGCTTCTTTGTATGTTCGCGGTTCGATCTGCGAAATAAAGCAACTGAGTGAGAATTCAGTTTGTAATGGAGCAATTTTAGTATAAAAGCAAGTAATGCCATGGTAAATTTGGCTTCTTGTGCGAACTCCTGATTGCAGTTCTCCTATTATCAGCTCCTCGGGGTGATAAGATAGAGTCCTCGGCATAACTTCAACGGTAACGTTCACCTCGCCTTCCAAATTTGTGACATTTTGGTCCGTAACTTGTTCATTAACATGAACTGTCTGGTCTGAAGATCGGATTTACTCCCCCTCAGATTCTGAATCACCGCGATCAAAGGTCGGGCTATCATCAGATTCTGAATCATCTTCATTGATTG
The DNA here is from genome assembly GCA_030545235.1 of Helianthus tuberosus. Taxonomy (NCBI): domain Eukaryota; kingdom Viridiplantae; phylum Streptophyta; class Magnoliopsida; order Asterales; family Asteraceae; genus Helianthus; species Helianthus tuberosus. The sequence goes on from CM060440.1 coordinate 17,205,246, forward strand.
TCGTCTGATTTTTTGGAGCACGCTCTCGTTCTGAAGTAGTCGGAGTTTGCTAAACATCATCATTCTCACCAGCGTTACTGGGACCAGCATCATGATCATTGGAAGTATGTTGAAGTTTAGAAAACCTTGCTGGGAATCTTCCCTTAGATGCTTCATAATCCCGTAAAATATCTAATTCATCAAAGTACTCTGGTTCTTCTTCTAAGTCGAATGAGTCCCATAGGGCATCATAATCGAATCGCCATGAGTCTGCGGGCTTCTGTGGAGGCATTGTGTAGCCTTGACATTCAACATGTTGTGCTTCGATGATCCTTTTGAGACTTGGAACAAAGACTCGTCTGAGTGGACTTGAATACCCCACAAAGATACCTTCCAAGCTCTTCGAACCAAACTTGCCATCGGGATCTAGAACTGTGCAGGGAGACCCGAACGGCTCTAGATACTCAAGATTAGGCTTGCGATTGTTGATCAGCTCGAAACACGTTTTATTATGTTTCTTCACAGTAAGTACCCGGTTGAGCATATAGCAAGCGGCTGATACAGCTTCTCCCTAAAATTGATTGGTAACTTTGAATCATCTAGCATCGTTCGTGCCGTTTTGATCAACATTCTATTCTTTCTTTCTGCAACTCCATTCTGTTGTGGAGTGTATGGTGCGTTAAACTCTTGCAATATACCTCGTCCATCACAGAATTCTTCCATTCTGTTGTTTTTGAACTCTGTACCGTTGTCGCTTCGTAGTCTACGTATACGCGTTTGATAAAGATTCTCTATCTTTCGGAACAACTTCAGCAAACTCTCAAAAGTTTCATCTTTTGACTTCAGGAACATCACCCATGAAAATCTCGAATAATCATCAGTGACCACTAGACAATAAAGATCACCAGTAATGCTCTTGACATTCACAGGACCGAAGAGATCCATGTGAAGTCTTTCAAGTGGCTTCGAGACTAAGTTCACCTTTTTACTTGGATGAGATTTCTTGTGTTGCTTTCCTTTTAGACAACTTATACATTCTCCCTCCAGGTGGAAACTCTTCAAATGAATGCCTTTGAAAAGATCATTATGCACCAGGTAGTTCATCTTACGTAGGTGAATGTGGCCCATCTTTCGGTGCCACAACACTGACTCGTTTTCAGTAGCTTTTGATACGAAACACTGAGGGCGACCCGTGGTAGTCGTAGCAATGCTCATATCCAACACGTACAGACCATTTACCCTTGGTGCTCGCATGATGATCCACTCCTCGGGGATGACAAACCCCGGCTTCAGAATCAGACACTCCTTGTCAGTGAAATGCGTTGAATACATCCTGTCACAAATCTGAGAAATGCTGAGCAAGTTATTCTCCAGTTCTGCTATGTTGTTGACTCTTTCAAATGTAAAGACACCGTTTGATAACGTGCCCTCCCCGATAATACGTCCTCCTTGGTTTCTAGCAAAACCGACATAACCACCGTTGAAACCTCTAACATAGTATAACATGGTCTTTCTCCCTGTCATGTGCCGGGACGCACCACTATCTATAATCCACTTTGAGATAGATCTCGGGAGCTCCTGCACATTTCACAAACACTTAGTGAGAAGTTGAAGCAACCCAAGCCTCCTTTGACTCAGGTAGCTTGACGTTAATGTGTGTTTTTACAGTGTACAATGGTGGGAAGCTTTTGTCGTTCATTTTCAGACTCTCCTCAGATCCAACCTCAACCTCTTTATACAAAAAGAATTCATCTTTCGGAGGTTGGCCAGATGGTTGATCTTTCTTTGGAACATACTTCTTCTCTGGTGGAGTCAAAGCTTGTTTCTCAAGCTTTTTGTAAAAATCCAAAGGTACATCCATCTTAACCGGTTTGGTTGAAGATGGTTGTTTTGCAGTATCAGTAACCTTTGGTTTTGACTCAACTGATGTCTTTGATTGAGATTTAGGCTTCCATGTCTGTTGTGAAGAATCAACTCGTTTGTAGAAATGATCAGTTTTCTTTACCGACTGTTTTACGGGTTCAGTTTTGACTTTAATGTTTTAATTTTTCAAAATCTTCTTCTCAACAAACATTGGCGCTTTGCCTTTGACATCATTTTTCTTTCTCGGATTCTCAACAACCACAGGCTTAGGTTTTGAGTTGGTGCACTTTCGTGCAATGTGACCAACTTCATTGCATTTGAAGCAACTACGGGTATCAACTTCCCAATTTTTACCTTCAGTCTGAGGCTGTGAGGTCTTTTTTGCAAAAAAAAAATCTTCATTTATTTTTGAAAAGATTTCCAATTCTTGCTCGGAAATTGAGCTTGAACTTTTAACAAACACTTTCTTTTCAACAAACGTTTGTTTCTGAAAATTTCTTTTTGGGTAACTCTTACCACCCTGATATCCACCCGACCATTTGTTTTGATTGTTTTTGTTAAAACGTGGTGGCACAACAGGTTTTGTGACAACTCGTATTTCAGAACCTTTCTTTATACTCTGATTTGACTAGTGTGGATGCTATGTGATATATATGTGTATAAATTATGTGAATCGTACAAGATTAGTTTAATCGCACAAAAACCCATTCGGGCCGCACACGTTAAACCCAACCACACAAGACTGTCCGGTCGCATAAGATCGTTGGGCCGGGCATGTCGCACAACAGGCTTATCCCTCTCGGCCCATTATGATCAATTCGAAACCAATGGACAAACCGTGACGGTTTCGGCCCAATCACAATTCCTTTGAACTGTTTCTTGGCTTGCTACTCCTCGCCCCAACCTCCCATCACAATTAGACTCGATATTGTTCCTCAAAGATTATCAACGGCATCCCATTCACTTGGGCTTAAGCCCATTCTCTCGGCCTAATAAGTTAACCGCCCCACTTGTATTACATGTTTATGTAACATTATAATGTTTATCCAATATAATAAACTAAACCTACTATTTCTTTTCCTCACCCCTCTATCTTGGACGGCAGACTTCTTGGATTGAAACCCCACTCCCCTCGATCTCTGTGTTCTTGTTTATCTCAATCAGGTTAGTATATGTTTTAGATTAACTACATGATGTAATTGGTTTTAAATTTGTGTTGTGTATTAAAGGGGTTTACATCGAATGTATATTATGATTGATATGTGGTTCATAATTAATGGTGATGTAACAAGTAGCAGATCGGTCCAATAGCCTTGCATAAATTGTATAAATTGGATAACCTTCAGTAAGTAGGTGACACCCATGTGCCTTTGTAATCTTGATCTCACCAAATCATGTGCACCTCCTAAGCATGTTGTCAGGCTAGGTGTGTAGTCTTATTAATTGTTTTGATTTTATGAAAAACTATTTGTGAAAGACACATGAAGTTAGATACTGAATGATGATGAATAACCATGATATGAATGAACTGTTTTTGTGTCATTAATTGATCAGACTATTGAAGTAAATTGTGTGATTTACTAGATTGAATTGGTGATTTTAATATTGGACTCCATTAAGGTTGATTGATTTATAAGATACCTAAGCTGTGATTAAATAATGATTTGCATGTTTTCGAATGGATGGGTGAATTGTTTGAGGATGCTTGATGGTAGATTAGGTTGTCACATATTCGTCATACAATTAAACAACTATGTAACAACCTTAACGTGTAAAATAAATTGGCATACTTGTTTGTAACTGAAATTGGGCCTGGTGGATGGACTGTGATGTTTGGTTAAGTGGTGGGTTTTGTAAATATTGGGCCACCCAACTTAAAGTAATTTGGGATTGGGCTGGGTAAAGCAATGGGCCACACATACCCATATATATATAATTAATTACGGTAGGCCGTGGTATTGTGTAACGAGTACATAGACCAGGAACTTGTGTATGTATGATTCATTATATGAATATTTGCAATATGTTGAGTAATGCTCGTGATTTAATGCATGTATAGTTTAAGTGACTTGAATTGTTAAATGCTTTTGTGAGACATGGGCACTGTTGATTGACTGATACAACTTGCACAACCTGTTTAATGCTAGTGCACTGTCTGATGAATACATGTGAAACAATACGCACTAAGCTTGTATGCGAACTGACTGTCATGTGCAACTATCATAGGATTCGATTGATCATTTATATTAAACGAGTAGTTAAGCATACCGAGCAAACCGAGGTGAGTTCAAACATTCTACAAAGCATGGGATTCCCAGGGGTTGGGAATGGGGTTAAGGAACATGGATTCCTCGTCCTTTCTTGGGTAGGACAGTACTGGTTCAGGAATGTAATTCCTCGTCCTCATGGACAGTTAACTTTTACTAGACCAAAACTCTATCACAAAGTCCCTCCTTTTTATATCGACTTAATCGCCGGGCCAATGGCGAGCGGGTCATTAGTTAGATAGCGCTATTTAGGTCTGACAAGCCTCACACCGTGCCGCAGAGGACGGGCGTAAACTAATGGATCTGGGCACGTCAATGATGATAGACATTGACAGTTCAGGGCACATAAACATGACTACAGTCAGCAGTCGATATGGTAACGCGTCTAGTAGTATACATGGGGTAGCCCCCACGGCCGAAAAGCCAGATAACTAAACATGGGGTAGCCCCCACGGCTGGATTGCCAGAGTAAATGGGATAAACAAATCACGTTTTCAACTATGGGGTAATCCCCACGGCAGGATGCCAGTTAAAGGAAACTGTTTTCGAAACAACTTAAAACGAACACCCAACTGTGAACTCGCTCAACATTATTGTTGACTCGTTACTACATGCTTTGCAGGTCAATAGGTACTTAGCTGGAGCTTGCATGGGGAAGAGTCGTTGTGGGACATGGACAGCCGAGTGCCATGTTAAACCTTGGGATATTTAAACTTATGTTTTGGTTTTAAACATTATGCTTCCGCTCACAACTTAAACTATGTTTGTTTTGGACACCAATTATATTGGTTGGACTTTCATATTTAATTACTTGTTTGTTCAATATGATTGGTGGCTTGATCCTGGTCAGTCACGCCTCCAAGCGGTGATACTCTACGTGTGGATTTTGGGGGTGTGACAGATTGGTATCAGAGCCATTGGTTATAGAGAACTTGGTTTTAATAAGGGAAAACGTTTTTTTTGTTAAAACCAGACTATAACCTGTACAGTGCTCTACGATCCACAACGACGCTTCACTCCACGTGCAAGGCTCGACATTCTAGGTGATATGGTTTATGTTTTATTGCCTACTTGCTAGATTACATAGAACATTGCTTATGGTATGCTTAGATAAACGTAGCAATTATAGTTTGAAAACACATGTGTGCTTGCTTCCTTCTGTCACTCCACACTTACACACATTCATGACACCTTTCCTATTTGTGCTTCCTTCGATGTGAAGATCATGAGGGAACGTATGAACCTAACTCAAGCCAGCTAACGGCTCTTATCAACGAACAAATTACGGCAGCACTCGCAGCCGCTCAGGCAGGAGGTATAACCTGCTATTCCGAACCTAACCTAGGATGTTAGATCCTACTCTCATGACCCAATTCTCGCGCTTAACCCTGTCTCTTCTTCCTCGCGTAACAAGGTCAGAACGCTCAGCCACCTGTATGCACATTCAAGATATTCATGGACTGTCGTCCTAGTACTTTCAGTGGCACTGAAGGGGCCGTTGGACTCCTCCATTTGGTTTGAGAAGCACGAGTTAGTCTTCAAAATGTGTGAATGCCCCGAGGCTCGTGGGGTGAAATATGCCACTGGTACTCTCGAAGGCACTGCGCTAACTTGGTGGAACGCGTAAGTTCAGATGTCGGGGTTGGCGGCTGCTAATGCCACCCCATGGAATGATTTTTTTGTTAGGAACTGATCAAATGTGAATACTGTAGTTGTGATGACATCCACAAGCTGGAAGTGGAGTCCTTTAACCTGAGGGTGACGGGGTCAAAGATAGAAGCGTACACGAAACGATCCAACGAACTGGCAGTGTTATGTCCAACTATGGTGGATCCTCCCATCAAGCGCATTGAGCTGTACCTCAAAGGCTTAGTACCAGAGATTCAAAGTCATGTGACTTCTGCTAACCTTGCTACTATCCAGGATGTTACTCGTCTTGCTCATCGTCTCACATACCAAACAGTGGAACAGAACAAACTGCCTAAACGTATCGGTGCTACTACTACTACTACTAGTACTTCTGCTACTTCCTGTGACAACAAACGAAAGTGGGATGGAACCTCCAGCAAAGGTTCGACTACGGTTCAGTCCCAGGCACAACAGCGAAAGATTGATGACTACCAGAGTCCTGGTCAGCAATCTTCCGGTAGTCAAGGGCAGGGTGGAATCGATGTAATTTGCACCACAGCGGGCCGTGCAACAAAGATCGTTGTTAGAGATGCAACAAGCTTGGTCATGAAGCCAAAGATTGTAGAAACTCATGTCCTGCAAACAAGAACCGACAACAGCAGCCACAAGCTCCACAAAATCAGCAGCAACATCAGGGTAAAAAGGGATGCCATCAGTGTGGTGCTAAAGGTCACTTCAAGAGACACTGTCCACAGTTGAACCAGAACCAGAATCAGAACCACAACCAAGGAAACGAGAACAATAATGGAGGCAACAGCGGGGGTAATAACGACGGCAATGGTGCCAGGGGTCGAGTGTTCGTGATTGGTCAGGGTGATGCTAGGAATGACCCCAACGTATGATGGTTTTGACATCGTTATTGGTATGGATTGGTTATCCCAACACCGAGCATATATTCTTTGCAACGAGAAGATTTGTCCGTATTCCTCGCTCAGGGGATGAACCTTTCATGATTCGTGGCGACAAGAGCGGTGCTGTTGTGAGCATCATCTCTTTCCTTAAGGCCTAGAAGTGTTTGAGAAAGGGCCACACTGCTATTTTGGCTCTCGTTACTGACACCTCGAAGAAAGAGAAGAGGATAGAAGATTTTCCGATCGTACGTGACTTTCCTGAGGTATTTCCTGAGGAACTACCTGGCCTTCCGCCTCATCGACAAGTCGAGTTTCAAATCGAGCTAGCTCTTGGAGCAGCACCTATAGCTCGAGCGCCTTATCGTTTAGCCCCAACAGAACTAGAAGATCTGTCTACGCAACTACAAGAACTCTTGGATAAGGGTTTTATTCATCCCAGCTCTTCTCCTTGGGGAGCTCCAGTATTATTTATGAAAAAGAAAGACGGTACCTTCAGAATGTGCATCGACTACCGTGAATCGACTACCGTGAACTCAACAAGGTGACCGTGAAGAATCGCTATCCTCTTCCACGCATTGACGACTTGTTTGACCAGCTGCAAGGGTCGAGCTACTATTCAAAGATTGATTTGAGATCAGGATATCACCAGCTGAGAGTCCGAGAAGAGGACGTCTCTAAAACAGCCTTTAGAACCCGTTATGGACACTACGAGTTTTTGGTCATGCCTTTGGGTTGACAAACGCACCTGCGGTTTTCATGGACCTTATGAATAGAGTGTGCAAGCCTTACCTGGACAAGTTTGTTATAGTTTTCATCGACGACATCCTGATCTATTCTAAGAGTTAGGAAGAACACGAGCAACATTTACGACTTATTTTGGAACTCCTTCGAGCAGAACAGCTGTACGCAAAGTTCTCGAAATGCGACTTCTGGCTTCGTAAAGTCCATTTCTTAGGCCATGTGGTGAAGAAGGATGGGATTCATGTGGATCCATCTAAGGTAGACTCGCTTAAGAACTGGCCTGCACCTCGTACACCAACGGAAATTCGCCAATTCTTGGGCTTGGCAGGTTACTACAGGAGGTTCATTAAGGATTGTTCCAAGATTGCACAGCCTCTCACCTCACTAACACAGAAAGGCATTGTTTATCGATGGGAAATGCACAGGAATTAGCGTTTCAACACTTAAAGGATAGACTTTGCAGCGCACCTATCCTTTCATTGCCAGAGGGCACAGACGACTTTGTGGTTTACTGCGACGCATCAATTTAGGGTCTTGGTTGTGTATTGATGCAACGGGATAAAGTTATAGCCTACGCCTCACGCCAACTTAAAGTTCATGAAAGGAACTACACTACACACGATTTAGAGCTGGGAGCTATTGTTTTTGCACTTAAGATATGGAAACATTACCTATACGGTACCAAGTGCGCCATTTACACCGACCACAGGAGTCTCGAGCATATCTTCAAACAGAAGGAACTGAATATGCGACAATGACGATGGGTCGAGCTACGAATGCTCGATCAGGTACCATTCGGGCAAAGCCAATGTGGTGGCCGATGCCCTCAGTCGAAAGGATACCATACCCAAGCACGTGCGAGCACTACAACTTACCATCCAGTCTAGTCTTCCTTCCCAGATACGAGATGCTCAGGTAGAAGCATTGAAACCAGAAAACATCAGCGCTGAAGCCCTACGCGGCTCAAGGCAATGATTAGAACAAAAGGAAGACGGTGCCTACTACATAACAGGACGTATTTGGGTCCCACTCTATGGCAACCTACGAGAGCTTGTGATGGATGAGGCACACAAGTCTCGCTACTCAGTACATCCTGGTTCGGATAAGATGTACCACGACCTTAGAACTACCTACTGGTGGCCTAGCATGAAGGCCCATATAGCAACCTATGTCAGCAAGTGTTTGACTTGTGCGAGAGTCAAAGTCGAATACCAGAAACCTTCAGGCCTACTCCAACAACCAGAGATACCACAATGGAAATGGGAGCAAATTTCCATGGATTTTGTTACTGGCCTGCCTAGATCTCAACGTGGTAACGATACTATTTGGGTGATCGTGGATCGACTCACAAAGTCTGCACACTTCTTGGCTATCAAGGAAACAGATAAGTTCTCCACCTTAGCAGACGTATATCTTAAGGAAGTTGTCTCGAGGCACGGGGTGCCCACCTCTATTATCTCAGATCGTGATGCACGTTTTACTTCAGAACTGTGGCAAGCAATGCACAAGTCCTTTGGCTCACGTTTAGATATGAGCACAGCTTAGCACCCGCAAACGGATGGGCAGTCTGAATGCACCATCCAGACTCTTGAAGACATGCTTAGGGCATGTGTAATTAACTTTGGCAACGGCTGGGAAAAGCATCTGCCACTTGTGGAATTTTCGTACAATAACAGCTACCACACCAGCATTAAAGCTGCTCCGTTTGAGGCATTGTACGGGTGTAAATGCCGGCCACCTCTTTGTTGGGCAGAAGTGGGGGATAGTCAGATCACTGGCCCAAAACTTGTGGTAGACACAACAGAACGAATTGCTCAAATACGACAACGAATGGCGGCAGCTCGTGACCGTCAGAAAAGCTACGCCGATAAGGGCAGGAAACCACTCGAGCTCCAGGTTGGGGAGCGAGTACTACTCAAAGTTTCACCCTGGAAGGGTGTGGTTCGTTTTGGTAAACAAGGCAAACTTAACCCACGATACGTTGGACCATTCGACATCATAGAGAAAATAGGCAAAGTGGCCTACAAACTGAACTTACCAGCAGAACTCAGTGCAGTTCACAACGTTTTCCACGTGTCGAATCTGAAGAAGTGTCTGTCAGATGAGACCCTTATAGTTCCTTTGAAGGAGCTCACAATCGACGAGCAGTTACGATTCGTCAAGGAACCAGTTGAAATCACGGACCAGGATGTTAAGGTCCTCAAGCGCACTAGAATACCTCTTGTTCGAGTTCGTTGGAACTCACGTCGCGGCCCAGAGTTCACCTGGGAACGCGAAGATCAGATGAAAGAAAAGTATCCCCAACTCTTTGCAAACAGTACAACCACTACTGAGGCTGAAGCTACGAAATTTCGGGATGAAATTCCAGATCAACGGGGGGAGGATGTGACACCCCGGGAAAACCAGGAAAACCATGCAACTTAACTAGCTTCCTCAGTGAGTACGTACCAAATTTCGGGACGAAATTTCTTTCAACTTGGGGATAATGTGACAACTCGTATTTCAGAACCTTTCTTTATACTCTGATTTGACTAGTGTGGATGCTATGTGATGTATATGTGTATAAATTATGTGAATCGTACAACATTAGTTTAATCGCACAAAAACCCATTCGGGCCGCACACGTTAAACCCAACCACACAAGACTGTCCGGTCGCACAAGATCGTTGGGCCGGGCATGTCGCACAACAGGCTTATCCCTCTCGGCCCATTATGATCAATTCGAAACCAATGGACAAACTGTGATGGTTTTGGCCCAATCTCAATTCCTTTGAACTGTTTCTTGGCTTGCTACTCCTCGGCCCAACCTCCCATCACAATTAGACTCGATATTGTTCCTCAAAGATTATCAACGACATCCCATTCACTTGGGCTTAAGCCCATTCTCTCGGCCTAATAAGTTAACCGCCCCACTTGTATTACATGTTTATGTAACATTATAATGTTTATCCAATATAATAAACTAAACCCTACTATTTCTTTTCCTCACCCCTTTATCTTGGACAGCAGACTTCTTGGATTGAAACCCCACTCCCCTCGATCTCTGTGTTCTTGTTTATCTCAATCAGGTTAGTATATGTTATAGATTAACTACATGATGTAATTGGTTTTAAATTTGTGTTGTGTATGAAAGGGGTTTACATCGAATGTATATTATGATTGATATGTGGTTCATAATTAATGGTGATGTAACAAGTAGCAGATCGGTCCAATAGCCTTGCATAAATTGTATAAATTGGATAACCTTCAGTAAGTAGGTGACACCCATGTGCCTTTGTAATCTTGATCTCACCAAATCATGTGCACCTCCAAAGCATGTTGTCAGGCTAGGTGTGTAGTCTTATTAATTGTTTTGATTTTATGAAAAACTATTTGTGAAAGACACATGAAGTTAGATACTGAATGATGATGAATAACCGTGATATGAATGAACTGTTTTTGTGTCATTAATTGATCAGACTATTGAAGTAAATTGTGTGATTTACTAGATTGAATTGGTGATTTTAATATTGGACTCCATTAAGGTTGATTGATTTATAAGATACCTAAGCTGTGATTAAATAATGATTTGCATGTTTTCGAATGGATGGGTGAATTGTTTGAGGATGCTTGATGGTAGATTAGGTTGTCACATATTTGTCATACAATTAAACAGCTATGTAACAACCTTAACGTGTAAAATAAATTGGCATACTTATTTGTAACTGAAATTGGGCCTGGTGGATGGACTGTGATGTTTGGTTAAGTGGTGGGTTTTGTAAATATTGGGCCACCCAACTTAAAGTAATTCGGGATTGGGCTGGGTAAAGCAATGGGCCGCACATACCCATATATATATAATTAATTACGGTAGGCCGTGGTATTGTGTAACGAGTACATAGACCAGGAACTTGTGTATGTATGATTCATTATGTGAATATTTGCAATATGTTGAGTAATGCTCGTGATTTAATGCATGTATAGTTTAAGTGACTTGAATTGTTAAATGCTTTTGTGAGACATGGGCATTGTTGATTGACTGATACAACTTGCACAACCTGTTTAATGCTAGTGCACTGTCTGATGAATACATGTGAAACAATACGCACTAAGCTTGTATGCGAACAGACTGTCATGTGCAACTATCATAGGATTCGATTGATCATTTCTATTAAACGAGTAGTTAAGCATACCGAGCAAACCGAGGTGAGTTCACACATTCTACAAAGCATGGGATTCCCAGGGGTTGGGAATGGGGTTAAGGAACATGGATTCCTCGTCCTTTCTTAGGTAGGACAGTACTGGTTCAGGAATGTAATTCCTCGTCCTCATGGACAGTTAACTTTTACTAGACCAAAACTCTATCACGAAGTCCCTCCTTTTTATATCGACTTAATCGCCGGGCCAATGGCGAGCGGGTCATTAGTTAGATAGCGCTATTTAGGTCTGACAAGCCTCACACCGTGCCGCAGAGGACGGGCGTGAACTAATGGATCTGGGCACATCAATGATGATAGACATTGACAGTTCAGGGCACATAAACATGACTACAGTCAGCAGTCGATATGGTAACGCGTCTAGTAGTATACATGGGGTAGCCCCCACGGCCGAAAAGCCAAATAACTAAACATGGGGTAGCCCCCACGGCTGGATTGCCAGAGTAAATGGGATAAACAAATCACGTTTTCAACTATGGGGTAACCCCCACGGCAGGATGCCAGTTAAAGGAAACTATTTTCGAAACAACTTAAAACGAACACCCAACTGTGAACTCGCTCAACATTATTGTTGACTCGTTACTACATGCTTTGCAGGTCAATAGGTACTTAGCTGGAGCTTGCATGGGGAAGAGTCGTTGTGGGACATGGACAGCTGAGTGCCATGTTAAACCTTGGGATATTTAAACTTATGTTTTGGTTTTAAACATTATGCTTCCGCTCACAACTTAAACTATGTTTGTTTTGGACACCAATTGTATTGGTTGGACTTTCATATTTAATTACTTGTTTGTTCAATATGATTGGTGGCTTGATCGTGGTCAGTCACGCCTCCAAGCGGTGATACTCCGCGTGTGGATTTTGGGGGTGTGACAGGTTTCTTGTAGTAAGATTTATCACATTAAAAGTTTAAAATCCTTTTGGAACTTGTTAACCCCTTATCCTCAGAAACCTCAATTTTAACAAGTTTGAAAACTTTCTTTAACTTATCCAGAATCACATTCTTAATCGGAAACTCAGTATCCGAGTACAACTTATCAGAACCACACATCTTGTACATAACAAGAGTAGGTTCATCACTTAAGTTGTTCTAGGACTTTGGTTTCGGAATGTAGTTGTTTAGAAAACATTCTTCATCTTTAGTGGAATCACTGTCCGATTTTAGCACATTTTCAACAACATTTTTGACAACTTCAGATTGAACACTGTCCTCATCAGATTGTAAAGTGAAAGTGACATCAATTGTTTCCGGAAGTTTTTCAATATCGGTTTCCTCACTTGTTTCAAATTCGTTATCCAACCCAGATTTCTTCTTTGAGAAATTGTTAAGCACTAGTGGTGGAACTTGATGATAACCCACCCCTATTCCATCTGAGTAAATGTCTTCACCAGCTTTGTTCTTCCCGATTGGTTTGGGAACAATGTGTTGAAGAACAAAGCTAGCGGAGTTATAGCTTGTCAGCTTTAGATTGATTCTTTCATTTTCAATCTTACCTTCTTGGAATTGAAGCTTAAGACTTGCGATCTCATCCAATTGTTGTTGTAAGTTTTACCATTCATTCATCAGAATCTTTTACTGTTCTTTTCAGCTTTTCAAAATTTTCTAAAATTGTTCTGCTTTCAAGAATTAAGTTTTCATTTTCTTTCTGAAAACCTTCAACATCACTTTTATTTTTCAATATTTTCGGTTAATTCTTTTATTCTTTCACTTGAAGCTTTAACCAGTATATCTCGATTTAAAATTTATTTTTCAATCTTTCCAACTTTTTCAACCAGATCCTGGATTCTTTTGTTTGAGAGATACGCATGTGTGCTGCAGACTTTGCACTCTTTTATTGAATTTCTGTAAACACTTTCTGTTTTAGCACAATCAGTCTTACTTGATTCATTGTTTGAACCGCTACTACTGACATTGCTTGATGACTCAGAACTAGAAGCAGATTTGGAATCTACCTCAAGTGCTTTTGTCATAAGAACTTGGTCAGCCATTTCCGTCAGATTTTCTGCCGTCATCTCCTTTGCAGTGTCAATGATCCCTTCGTCTACCTTCTTTGACTCTAGCCTTTCTTTTTCGGCTTTCTTTGCAGCGTCGATGTTGTTCTGTTCTTCTGTTTCCGATATTGATTTTATGAGAGTTTCGACATCAACTGTTTTTGGTTCCACACAGATGTTGACTTTTGGATCTAGATAACATTCATGATCTGGATCCCATCTTCTTGCCCTTTTGGATTCTTTCCAAGCTTCATAGATCTTTTGTTTCATATGCTGTGCCATAATTTTTCGACAGATGTATGTTGTCTCTTCTTCTGTTTGTTCAGTTGTTGCCATAAATGCGAAACCAACTGCATCCTCATCTGGCAAAAATTCACTCCAATCGAAACCTTCATCATCCTGAATGACTGCCAATGCTCTCGATTTTTCTTTTGGAGTCTACTCAATCTGCTTCATTCTCGGTGGCTCTTCACGGTTTCAATGATAGATCGCCTTTTTATAATAATCATCGTGAAAAAGATTTTCTGTTTCATTAGCTGCAGAGTTTCTACATTCACGCTTGAAGTGCCCCTTCTGTTTACAATTGAAGCAGGTCACCTTGGATTTGTCGAAACCCAGTTTCATCGACGGACCTCCAATAGAATTTCTGCCAGTGGTTTCCATAAACCTTTGGGCTCTTCGAACTACGCTTGCCATGCACCAGCGAATATCAATCAATTCCATCTCCTCAGGATCTATCTGGTCATAGTCCTCTTTTGTAAGATTTGTGTTTTCGATCTTTCCAGCTACCAGACTTTCATACGACTCCAGAATAGAAGCAAGAAATACCATCTGCTGTTTTGCTGTCTCCTCGTTAAAATTCTGAGCGTTATTCAGATTAACAGCGATGTTGCATTGACATAAATTTTTAGGAGCATTTTGAGACTGCTGGTTGCTTGACGCTGATGAAGAAGAACCATTTCCATGTAACCGCTGCTTGGCAAAGAACTGCTGCTGTTCTTTTCTTGGGTCACAGTGTTTGAACTTTCAGCAGTAAAGGCGGTTTTTGGAGAAGTGACATTTGGAATCATACTACCCCGATAGTAGAGATTAACATTCTGTTGATATGTCCTGCTGTTCACTTTGTTCATCTTCTTTATCTCCAATTTGTGACTTTCGAGTCTCTCGATCAACTAATCAATTGTCATATCTGCCATTGGTTTGCTATTTTTCAGCACCAGACCGAAATATTGCCAGTCTTGCTCATCTGGCAGAGCTTTAAACATTTTGTCAACAATCTCATCTTTGTCTATCATGATTCCATATCTGATTAGTTCTGCCTTCAGATGACAAAACCTTTCGATCATCTGTCGTACACTCTCGTTTTTCATGCAAGTGAATAAATCGAATTCCATTTTCAACAGTTTATTCTTGTTTTTTACAATTTCCTCACCCCCAACACATTTCTTTTCCAGTTTAGCCCATAAATCTTTTGAATTAACATAGTTAATCCAAGATATAATGTCATCTTGGACTGATTGACGAAGTAGGGCAATACACTTCTGTTCAGCTATAAACATTTCCTGTTCATTATCAACCAAGTTTTCATGATCATGTCTTGTAGGCGTGAAACCATTTTTCATGCACCTCCAGCTATTGTACGCGAATGTCTTTAACCATCCATCAAACCTATTAGCCCATCTGTTGTAATCCTCGATTGCCATCAATTTCGATGGTTTGTTGTATGTCCCATAGGCATTATCAACGTTGAGTGTGTCTGCAAACGCCTTTGAAGCATTCTTCTGGTTCATGTTGGTATTTGTGTTTGTGGATGTATCCCCTTTGTTATACGCAAAAATATCACCGAATGGGTTCAAAAACTCGTCTCCCATCTTGAGAATCCTGAAAAATCAAACACTTAGTCAAATTTCACAAATTTCAAAACTTGAACACTTGGATCGGATGGTCGTCCGATCGAATGGTAGTTCGATCGGATGACAAAAGTGATCAATGTAACAAATGTCAAGTAACGGATGGCACAAGTGTCGAATGGCGATCCGATCGGATGGTCGTTCGTAAAATGTGACTCTTGAACCTTTAAAGTACTAAACCACAATACTTATCCGATCGGATGTCAATCCGATCGAATGAGTTATGACGTCAGCAATGAGATAAGAACAATATGTAGTGCAATCCGATCGAATGAGTGACGTCATCATGCATGAAGAACAGTTCATGGTTTTTGATCTATTTGAAGGTGTTTTAGTCCGAATTTTGGATTGAAACTTTGTAGGATTGTTCTGTAATGAATTCCGATCAGTTTGATACCAAATTTAGTTAGTTTCGTTCGTAAAATCTAGGTCAATTTTGAGTTTTTCTGATTTTTAGGTGTAAAAGTAAGTAAAACAGCAAGAAATATAGAAGAAGATGATGAAATTGTTAGAATCTCCGGTGAGATTTGACTGAAAACTGCTGAAAACGGGTGAAATCTCTGTGAAAACGTTGTAGGTATCTCCGATCCAACCTCCTGTGGCTCTGATACCACTTGTGAGTGCCAACGCTGGAACGGTTATAGTAGAAGAACGTAGTAGAATCGATCAATGACGAGGTACGAAATCCCTCAGCGTCGTCAGAGAATCACCAACAATGATATCACTGATTAACTTGTCCAATTTCATTAAGAGAATGTGAAAGTACAAAAGTTCAAAATGACAATCGGACATAGCTTCGCTATTACAATAAGGCAAAAAGTTCTAGACAAATGACCCTACTCCACTATTTATAGGCAAACCAGGGAAGTGATGGTGTCATCCAATCATCCGATCGGATGGCCATCCGATCGGATGGCCATCCGATCGGATGGCCATCCGTTCAGATGAGTTCTGACAGTTATTGTTTCGTTCCCTGTTTTGTCTAGATACAAAATACATACCTATACAAATATACAACCACAAAAACAGGATAAAATACATAGACTCGATACAGACTGAAGCTACAGACATAATACACTAACAAATGGTAAAACGGCTACATACACATTATGCACTAACAGTGGGTCATTGAACTCATTTTAAGGTTCGTTGGTCCTTACGAATTCTCTAACTATGAGCATTGAGATTAGGTGAGTTCTTGAGCTCAATATCTTAAAGTCGCGACTACCATCGATTACATGTGGTTACCTCTATAGTTATAGTAGATAATTACATTCATGATATATATATATATATATATATATATATATATATATATATATATATATATATATATATATATATGTTTATTACATAACTTACGATTATGTGTGTTTTGTGCTTGACTTGTTTGAAGGAAGTTGTTAAACTCTTTTTTTTAAGAATGTGAAGGAAATGTTTTACAAATATTTTAATGTTTTATATTAATTAAACCTTAAACTCACCCAGTCTAGCGGACTTTTGAAAGCACTCATTTTTCACATAGAGAAGTATGCTAATATAAGATTATAAAATACACAAAAAAGTATTGAGAATATATATTAAGGTATACCTTTATACAGGAATATTCTAATATGAAGCCTTAAAAAAATACGTTAATTAATTCGGGAAAAATACTTAACTTTCAAAGCTATTGTACTGTTTTGAAACTATTTTTAAAATTATATAAAGAGTTGTTGATTATTACGAAGAGAATTAAACTATTATAAGATACAAGTTATAAATAAAGCTGACATGAAGATTTTCATTCATGAAAACTGTGTGATGAGTGATTCAAATCATTCTAAAGTACCACTACATTTGGTGTGTTAAAGATGTTATACCAAACATCAATAGTAAATGTGGCTTGTTCTTTCTTACATTATCACGGAGTATTTACGAGAAATATTAAATATTTTTTGATGAACATATGTAAATACATGCACAGTAAATACGAATACAAAATATCAATGGTTTTACTCCTCGATACACCTATTTAAACACGCGTTATATAGTTTATAAGTTACTATAAATTGAGTAAAATATATATTAAGTTTGAATGATTGGTTATTATTCGTAAACATATAATAATATAAAATTTTGAAAGGCTATTATATATCATCATTTTATGATTTGTACCTCAATTAATAAGTATCCATATAATAGCGGTCTAATCTTTCTTACATTCATATCTCTATCTCAACAACAGTAAGTCACACCACACAATGATAAAAGTTCATGTATTAAACACATATTCCAATTTTGTTAGCATTTATTTTGAATTACAAACTTGTAGACATTTATAAAAAGTAATTGATATCTTAGGCATTAGGGAAGTTGGTTGTGTTATATTAAATTGGGTAAAAGAGTCCACCACAACTCAATCCAAATGTGTATATAACTGTAGGTTCTAACTCCATTAAAACTCATCCAACTCACACAATTCATTCATCTTTGTGTTTGCCAGAAGTAATCAAACACTCAACAATACTTTATACAATGGTGAATTTGGGGAAACCACATGTTGTGGTCATCAATGTAGCCTTTCTAGCTTTGTTTTTGTGTCATTGGTGTATGTTAACATAACCTAACCTAACCATTTTAATCACATTTTTTGGTATAAAATTCTTTATCAATATTATCATTTTTTGGATTTACAGGTGCGCAAGTTGAACATAATAACATCACAGAAGTGCCTCCACCAAATTGCGCAATACACTGTGTTGAAGACAAGGCCAAATTGGAATATTGTTGTTGCGGGTTTACTCAATCTTCTTCCATGTGTTTTCCTTATAAACTTAAACTGGTGTGTATCAATCATTGTAAGGTGCTTCGAAAATCTTGTTGTCCTCCATAACATTAATGATAACTTAAGGAACAATTATATAATGAATAAAAGTTTGGGGCTTTGTAAGCACATATTGTTGAAGTGATATAAAACTGAAAAGTTAATTACTTTGCCCGTTTTTTCTCATTCTTGTTACGATTTTTGCGGTGTAGACCTAGATTTGGGATTCCACACTTACTCTATCATGTGCTTGATACAGTTATGGATCTGGTGTAAATTCCAATGGATAAACAAGTTTTAACAGAGCATTTTCTCTTAATTACGAGTGGTTCTAGATCATTTACTCAGTTTTCTATGTTAATTTGGATATCTTTTCATCATGTTACGTGTATTTGTAACGCTACAAATTTTTTCTACAATATAGTGTATATCACGTGCACAAGCAAGTGTTTGTGGATAAGATTTATGCCAAAATATCTTTGATACTTGAGAACAAATGGCTTCATTATATGTCACACCCGAAAACCGTAGCCGAAGACGCGCATGGTGGCGACATAGGTTGGCAACTAATATTCATAAGGGAAACATAGATAATTATGAATTGGACAAAATAGTTTAAAAAGTTATTACAATCATCCAAAATAAAGTTTAATAGTGTTCAAAGTAGGGGTTCCATCACATGGACCATGACACTTCACTTTTAATGTCCCAAATAATTTTCTAATTTCAAATTTCCATAAACCCATTTAAAACTCTCAAGTCGTTTAAGTACCTTAAAAACAAGCTTAAAATGTCAACACCGGGTTGGTGAGTTCACATGTTTAATTTACATGTAATAACCAAAATTTATTTTCCATTTAGAAAAACATAACAACCCTAGACTGACATATAACATCATAAACGAGCTAGGAATACAAAAATAATGTTCGCAACCAAGAGCCCAAAATCAAAACCAAACATTCATTATTTTCCTTATAAAATCCTTTCAACATATATTCCTTGTCCAAAACTGGAGCGACTGGTTACGAGCTTGGGTTTTGTCAAAACCCGATAGATCTATCAGTATATATCATGCCTTCCCTCCATTAGGTAATGATTATGGTGATGGAGGAAAGTCCTTGGATAAGACCTCGAAAGGGCAAATAATGGCCCTTCCCTTACTCAACGCCAACATAGGCTACATTTAATTGTCGTCTAATGATCATATTAACTCAAAATAATGTGCGTTTCTCCCCCAAAATGTAAAAACATAATTTTAAAGGGCCATAAAAGCTCATCTTTGGGTGTGTTTTGAAAGTTTGCAATAAAACCCATATCAAGTTGGTATTCACCTAAGAGTGCCCGATATACGAGGGACACTTTCAAATTATTTCCAATTCTACTAACCAAGTTGGTCACTCAACTTTTTAGACTTACGAAAATGTTTTATATGCTAACTTGTTATTTGGACATGACCCATTGGTGAATACTACACGTGATTGTGTTTCCTATCCTCTTGAGTGTTCAACAATAGATCTTGTATATATCTTATCCTACGATTCTTAATAACGGTCACACAAACACAAATATGCTTACACACAAAGCTATCATGGTAATTATTTATAAAATCACAACGTAATTAAGAATTTCGTATCGTATTTCACATAATACTTCACTTTTTTCACCAAATACACCAAATCATTTAAGTCATACAAATTACAAACAACTAAATATGCCACATCATCAAATTACACTTGCGAGGTTTTACTGACAAACCAGGATCCAGCCACTAGTCATGTTGAACCATTCGTAAATAATGAAAAATACTTAAATACCACATTCAACTTTAATAGTGATGGCATTTTAACTGTTTCAAAATGAAAGTATCAAAAGTTTAAGTTTAACAGTCGAAGCAAAAAGTATCAAATGCTATACATGGCAAAACCAACAGTTATCAGAATATTGTTGGAAAAAAGTTTACATAATAAAAAATGACACTCCAGTGTGCATGAAATGCGGTGATCCAAATATCTTGCCTTAGTGACATGTGAAAGAACATACTAAAGTGTGTAACACAAAGTTAGTGAGTTCACAAGTTTTAAATCTTAAATATTGTTTTTAGAAAATGCATAATATAGGAAGCTAGCTTGTTTGCTAATTACTAAACAAGTGAACTGAAGTTGAGTGTTGTGTTTTGGTTCCTTCCACCACGTCTATCACAAACATTTTACCTGTGTTAGGTCAATGTTTCACGCCTGGCTCCCAGCACAGTGTGGGGTTTGTCGAACCCAGTAATACTACCAAATATTACCTTGCTATCACATATTAATGGTTTAAGTGTGTAAGGACTTTTGTAATAACGAGTGTGTTTAGTACATTAGTGATATAAAATAAATTCATTAACTAAGTCGTGTTTCTCCCAAAAAACATATAAGTAAAGTACTAGTGAAACTCATTGTTTGCGAAGCAATCAGAGAATGCAAAAGACAAAGAATAGGTGTCCGGTAAACCACTACCTATTATATGTAATATCTATGAGTGTATGTTCGCGTAGGTTCTCAAAACTCAAGTAATCCAAACATCCCCATGGTTTTATTGTTTTAGAAAACACTCACATTTTTTACTAACTTAGAACAAGTTGACCCGACGACCCGTTGGTGACTAATTAAGTGACGCAGTATTAATTAATATTATTGTAAATCAAGTAAGCTACATTACACAACACATAACATGTATGATGACATTTATTTTAGTTTCACCTCCTAAATACACCTTACATAGCCAAATAGTTGTTACTATAGTGTTAACAATTTTATTTTTATTTTGCATTAAAAGTTTTACTTCAGTTTTTTAGTCAGATTTTATATTTTCTTTAAAATACTAGTGGTTGCAAAAAACTTATGAATATTTTAAGAGAAGTTCCAAATAGTCTATATGGGTTTGTATAATCAAGAACTCTTATGATCAGCGCTTCAGTAATAAAAACCTCCTTATTTTCATTACCGATTCTGACGAAAGATTTGATGGCCAGAGGATTTGGTAAGAACTCTGTATTACCCCAAAATCTTTGTACATGCGACCTATATGCTTTATGCTGATCAATTAGTGCTTTCTTTATTGGAAGTCGATCCATAAATGTCAAAATTTCCTTGAATGGTTCAATCTCTGGAATCGTATTATCGAGTACACAACAAATGTTGTGTTTCGGCTCAAAGTTCGACTTCTTCTCTTGCAAAACACAATAACAACAAACACTTAGACAAAGATATCAAAAATTACCAGGCATCTTATGCGAAGTATGTTTGTACGAAGGTAACTATTTCTACTCAGTACGAAGATGAAATCAAAAACAATTTTTGACCAAATAGTCATCCACTTCGCACGAAGATAATTTGCATCAACTAAGAACATTTTCACTTCGTGCGGAGGTAAAATTCTACCTTCGTACGAAGTGAACCCGCTTCGTTCAAACAGGTTAAGATCACACTTATGATTTTTCAAGATTTTGATGAAATAGATGATTGTATAGCAAACTGATAACGCCGATTAACATGGATCTATGTTCAATTTTAACTTTTCTCCATTAAATCGTCCTAGATCTTTGTTTAAAGGTTTAAACAACCGAATTGTTCATTTTAAGTCCGAATCACGTTCAATTCTTGTTCAATTTACCTTAGTCATTGTGAGTGGTGTGCAAATCAACCACTACAATCTTAATTTTGGCAGCCCTTTGTCATTCAATTAGCAAAATCACACAAGCCTTTAGTTTGCACTATGAGAGAATTAATACAGTAAATGATTAACTTGGTGGAAAGTTGATTTGTTTAAAGATCTCAGGTTTACCTTCGTGTGAAGTAGAAACATCTATCTTGGTGCGAAGATGCCACTTCATGCGAGGTTAACTCATATTTACAAACTTCATCAATTTCTCAAACATTTTACCAGTTTTAACAACCCACTCAGTTGACCAAGTCCAAGTTAATGACCGTGGTTAACTGATTTGTCTTCGAAGTCCAAGTTAATGACCTTGGTTAAACACTTTATGAACAAACTAATGTTTTCGGACAAATTTAAGTTTCAAAATAATGAAATTTTGATCATTTCAACCCATTTTCTCATTTCGGATTAGCTCATAACCCGTTGTTCTCCATATTTCAATCATCATATAGCAATTTCGGACTTTGAAGATTAGTTTTCCATAATCGGCTGTTGAAACTAAGATGAAAATAAAATCTTATTGATTTTTCAAAGTTTATGCTAAAACACACCAAAAATCTTCTTGGGTTTTCTGAAATGAAATTAAATAACTATTGTCACACCCCGACCGCGTAATATAACAAACCGCGGCGAAAACGTCGGGGAGTGTCATAACAGAATCATTGTTTCATAACACATGGATATTGAAGTTATGTTTTATTGAATCATTAAGTGTTTAACACTGTTTAAAAAGTAAAACAAACAAGTTCAACATATTGTCTTTCTTGTTTTATGTCACTAAGGCCTCGTCCATTCCTATGTGAGCTTGCATCCTAGTCATCAAACAACAACACCTACAACATATGTGAAAATAAAGACAGCATAAAAATGCTAGCGAGCCCATAGGTTTTGCGTGTATGTCAAATTCATGGCTTGTATACATGTTACAATACCTCGTACGACTACTAGAGTCTATATTTGAAAACCTTGTATTTAAAAAGTGTTTGGTATTATAATATGATTAACCAACCTAAACAAGTTGGTTAACTATTTTTAAAAACCTCGTTGCCATGAATCTTGACTAAAACATTTGTTTATGTAAACCAACATGTAAATCATTCTTGTAATAAAACTCGTATGGTTTATATCATTTAGTAAACATCGTTGCGTGTCATCATTGAAATCAATCGTTTAAGTGAACTAAATAACGGCACGGAATGTAATATTATAAAAGCACTTATTTGTAAGAAGTACCAGCGGCGTATCTACCACGCTTTTATCACATTACAACCGTCTCGTTATCTAATCACTTAACATAAACCAATTGTTCAAAATCGTTCAATTCGTTCATGTTATCAAAACCAATCGTTCGTGTTATAAATCATTGTCCAATCATTCAAATCGTTTGTGTTTTAATTGAGAAAACTAACTTTTGGTCGTCTCATTGAATACATTCAAACCTGTGTTCTGACTCGAAAATACCACCAACGGTATCTTTAAATCGACTACAAACCACCAAAGGGTTTGTTAAAGTTCATCAGGTTTTTTCGTTACCCATAATACCCCATAACCATGGCGAAAGTCCGATAACGGGATTTGTCAGATCCTATGGTACCAAACATACTACTGGTCGGCTTGATCATTGTTAATGAATGTTATTCGTGTAATGTACTAACGCACCAACGAGTTCGTCCACAATATTGAAATCGTCGTGTTTTATATAAACCATAGCATTCGTTTTGTTTTGAAAACTCAAAATCATTTAGCACATATGAATCACCCCAAAACAATTGAAAACAGTAAAATAGGGGAACTATGTACTCACATTGAATTGCAAAGTATCCTTGATTTAATGAACTAACAATGCTCGGCAATCAAGGAATCAAGTGGCACCTAGTATCGGATCGGTATGTTAATAAATTGACACCTAAATCGAGAGATTGGGTAGAATGAGGTCTCGTAAACCAAATGAGTATCGGAACTCATGTGATATGGTTTAACAAAGCCTACATTCTGATTCGAAACCTATCCTAAGTGCTTACAACCCGTTATGACCCGTTAAGGTAGCCTACGCTACTTTAACGCGTCATTTGCGCAAAAACGCGCTCGAGGGTTCTAACTAGTCCTGTGACAAGTATTAAATGCCCTAACATGTTTAAATATGTTGCATAATCAATTTAAGTGTCAAAATTTAGGTTACATAGGATTAAATTCAAATTATGCATGAAAAGGGCATTTTGGTCATTTTCCTAAGGCATATAAACTACCTATCATATACCTAATTAAACTAAGTGACCATAAGGTATAACCTCAGAAGGTTATTCCCTATACAACTATGGTCACAAAATATGTTTGGTCGGATCTTAACGATCGACCAAACGGGTCAGGTTCGAAAGTCTAAGCGGTTGTTTAGACCACTTGACTTACGATCCTAAACAAGCACTAAACTAAAAGTGACGAGTTAAACATGTTAAAACATGTTTAACTAAGTTAGAAAACAGATTCGATTTCAAAACAAAGTGTTTTGATACCCGAAAATAGTTTCGTCGCAAAATGCACATAATCGTGCATTTTGACCAAAACTTTGACTCATCACTTTGACTAATCAACGTGGTAATTAGTAGGTATAGTAACAAGGGACTATAACCATCGTGATTACGCTCACGTTGCAAAGTTCAAACGAACTTTGTCTTGACCAAATTCATGGTCAAAGCTGAAAGTCAAACACTGTTTGACTTTCTTGCTTGAAATAACTAAACAAGCATGAAGGAACACTTACAAGAGTCCAATGCTTGGAAAGAAGACTAAGAATGCTCAGGTAGGTGGCCCTCAACAAGTGATTGCCTCCACTTAGAGTAGATATGAGAAGAAAGAGCAAATGAGCAAGTTGGAGTTGTGAAATTCTTGGGTTTATATAGAAAATCAAGCACTATTTGATCAATTCCAAGTGTTTTTGAATGGATCAAAGCATGATCTTGACCTTACACTTGTTATACACTGATTAGGCAACTTGGGGAACACATAAAACAGCTCATAGTATGCAAAAACTAGGATTAAAAACAGGTTCAGCAGCCTGTTTTGCTGAATACATTGAATCTACCAGCTCCATGCCTTGCGGGCCGTGAAAGAAACAGCTTCAGTCTTCGCGCCCAGCCTAGTACTCTGGCCAGGAGTTTCAGATTTTGTCAAAACAGGCCCCTACAACTCTGAAACTTATTTTTCGACGCGTTTAACCTCCGTTAACCCAATTTCAAGGCTCTACAAGGATGTTAAAGCATAGGGGACTTGAAATATGCTTGAAAATATCACGGATTTCAGTTCGTTTGATCGTACGGTCACGTTATTCGGTTAATTACGACGAAACGTGAACGGACGCAAAAACGATCCAAATTGCGCGACGAATGGTATTTTTGCATTCCTATCACTAAAATGCAATATTTTAATGATTACAAAAATTTTTGGGTGTCTGGATATGGCCAGAACATAAGTTGTGCGCGTATATGCAAACTTACGCAGTTTTTGACGCTTTTAGTCCCTGTGATCAAATAAGCGCATTTTCGCATACGGAACCCCTCAAAACTTATTGCTAAGCTATGTTAAGGGTATTTAGGGTATGTTTAGCTTATGATCTTGTTCCGGAGTGTACGTTGCTATACAAATCGGCAGACTTTTGCAGTTTGTCGCAAATAGTCTTTGTGATCGAATAAACTTGTTTTTGACACACCAAACCCTTCAAAAATTATTTCTAAGTTATGTAAAGGTTATTTAAGGTATGTTAAGCTTATGTCACTATTCCAGAGTGTTTGTCGCATTAAACTGGTCACGTTTACGTAACAGTTTGCATATAACTTTCAAGAAAGCGATTAGAAGCTTAGAATTGAACTAGAATCAAAACGTGAAATTTTCATACACAAACAAACAAACATTAAGATCAAAACACATTGTTTCATTGATATTTTATATTTTTCTACATCGTACAGTGTTTACAAAGAACAAATGTTACAGTCTCCCCTACTTTAGGAAATTTCGTCCCGAAATTTCAACTAGAGGAAACTTGTGAAAAAAATTGTGGATATTTCGCATTCAATTGTTCCTCACGTTCCCAAGTAAACTCTGGGCCACGTTTGGACTCCTAGCGAACTTTGACTATCGGTATTCGTTTGTTCTTCAGTCTCTTGACTTCACGGTCCATTTATATATAGGAAGTACCAGCGGCGTATCCACCATGCTTTTATCATATAACACACGCCTCGTTATTTAAATCACTTACCATAACCCAATCTTTCAATAGATCAAATAGTTCCAGTGGTTCAAATAGTTCAAATAGTTCACATAGATCAAATAGTTCCAGTGGTTCGAAGAGTTTAAATAGTTAAATAGTTCCAGTGGTTCGTGTTTAATGTTATGTATGGTGAATAAAAGAATTTACTCAATCCCATAGGTGCAATATCATGTGAAAATGTGTGCTAAGTAAACAAACCAAGTAGGAATGTAATGTAATTCAATGTGCTAGCATGCTAAGTAACATACATAGCAAAACATAATGGAAATCATGTACTATATGCGTACTAATGAACATAGCAAGTATATGTCATGAAAGCACGAAAAGCAATGAAAGTAACAAGTAGGCACATGTGTATCACCCCAAAACATTTGAAAACAGTAAAATAGGGGAACTATGTACTCACTTGATAATGCTTAGTAGTCTTGAAATGACAACCAAGTAACGCTAGAAGGATCACGGAATCAATCGGCACCTAATAGAGGTAACTATGTTAATAAATCGGCTCCTAAATCGGAAGATCGGGTAGGATGAGGTCTCGTAAACCAAATGAGTATTGGAACTCATGTGATATGGTTTAACAAAGCCTATATCCTAAATCAGAACCTATTGTAAGTGCTTACGACCCGTTACGACCCATTAAGGTAGCTTACGCTACGTTAACGCGTCGTTCACGCAAAATGCGCGTTCGAGACGCCTAACTTGTCCTATGACAAGTATTATATGCGTAATCATGTTTAAATATGATAATCAGTTTAAGTGACAAAAGTTAGGTTACATATGCTTAAATTCAAATTATGCATGAAAAGGGTATTTTGGTCATTTTCCTAAGGCATATAAACTATCTATCATACAACTAATTAAACTAAGTGACCATAAGGTATAACCTTGGAAGGTTATTCCCTATATAACTATGGTCACATAACATGCTTGGTCGGATCCTAACGATCGACCAAACGGGTCGGGTTCAAAAGTCTAAGCGGTGGTTTAGACCGCTTGACTTTACGACCCTAAACAAGCACTAGACTAAAAGTGACGAGTTAAACATGTTAAAAGGTGTTTAACTAAGTTAGAAAACAGGTTTGATATCAAAACAAAGTGTTTTGATACCCGAAAATAGTTTCGATGCAAAATACGCATAAACACGTATTTTGACCGAAACTTTGACTCGTCACTTCGACTAATCAACGTGGTAATCAGTAGGTATAGTCACAAGGGACTATAACCATCGTGATTATGTTCACGTTGCAAAGTTCAAACGAACTTTGTGTTGACCAAATCATGGTCAAAGCAGAAAGTCAAACACTGTTTGACTTTCATGCTTGAAATGCATAAAAGCATGAAGGAAACTTACAAAACGTCCAAGAAAGGAAGATTTGAACTCAAAATTCTCAGGTATGAAGCTTCACAAGTAAGAGCTTCAACTTAGAGAAGAAATTGAGATCAAATGTGAGGAAAAATGGCCAAGAACCCACTTCTATTTATAGGAAGTTAGGATTAAGGAGATCATTCCAAGTGTTTAGAAGGTGAATTCTTGACCCTACACTTGTGGAACATGGTATTTGATACAATGGGAGCTCGAAACCAGGCCATAGTATTGAGAAAGTTGCATAAAAGACCCCCAAGTTCAAACTAGTTGTTGAAACTGATTTTTCTATCAAAACAGGGCCGTGGCGTCGCACCACGGCACCACCCCTTTTGGGGTCACGTGACGCCACCACTGCCCAGTTACAGAAAGTTTTAAAAAATGGCAGAAATGGTCCCTACCTGTTAAAAACTCAGTTTTTGACACGTTTAAGCCATTTTCGATGCGTTTAAACCCCATTAACCCATTTTCAAGGCTCTAAAAGGATATTAAAGCATAGGGGACTTGAAACATGCTTGAAATTATCTCGGATGTTGGTTCATTTAGTCGTTCGGTTGCGTTATTCGGTTAATTACGACAAAAACTCGAATGGACGCGAAAACGATCCAAATTACGCGACGAATGGTATTTTTGCATTCCAATCACTAAAATAAAATATTTTAATGTTTACAAAAAATTTTGGATGTCCGGATATGTTTAGAACATAAGATATGCGCGAAAATGCAAACTTATGCACTTTTTTACTCTTTTAGTCCATGTTGATCAAATAAGTTTATTTTCGCATACCGGCCCCTCAAAGCCTATTTCTAAGCTATGTAAAGGAAATTTAGGGTACGCTTAACTTATGATCAAGTTCCGGAATGTTCGTTACTATACGAATCGACATACTTTCGCAGTTTGACACAAATAGTCCCTGTGATCGAATAAACTTGTTTTCGACACACCAAACCCTCCAAAACTTATTTCTAAGTTAGGTAAAGGTTATTTAAGGTATGTTAAGCCTATGTACCTGTTCCGGAGTGTTTGTCGCATTAAACTGATTACATTTATGTATCAGTTCGCGTATAACTTTCCAGAAAGCGATTTAAAGCTCGAATTTGAACAAGAATCGATATGTTCAAATGATACACATATTTATACAAATCCCAAGAATGAAACACAAGATTTCATTGGTTTTGTATTTGTATGATGGTTGTAGAGGCACAGATGTCACATTAGCCCCTGTGATCAAATAAGCGTATTTTCACATACCGAATCCATCAAAACTTAATTCTAAGCTATGTAAAGTGTATTTAAGGTATGTTTAGCTTATGAATTGTTCTAGAGTGTACGTTGTTATGCGAATTGGTAGACTTTTGCAGTTTGTCGTAAATAGTCCCTATGATCGAATAAACTTGTTATTGCCATACCGAACCCTTCAAAACTTATTTCTAAGTTATGTAAATGATATTTAGGGTATGTTTAGATTATGTAACTATTCCGTAGTGTACGTTATGTTAAACTGATTACGTGTGCCTAATAGTTTACGTAAAACTTCCAGAAAAGTTTCTGGAGAGTTTGAAATCATACGAGATTTGATATGTGTAAATGTCATATGTAATTGTACATATCCCGAAAATGAAACACAAGATTTCATTGGATTCGTATTTGTATGATGGTCGTAAAGGCACAAATGTCACATCAACCCCTTAAAAGAAATCTCGACCTCGAGATTTTATTCAAAAAGATGGGGGTATTTCTGTCGTATAGTGGACTCGACCTCCCACTTATATTCGGGGCCTTAACAGGCATCCCATTTAACCATTGCAACAGGTATAAACTTCCTACGGAGCTTCTTAACCTGTCGATCCTCGATCGAAATCAGTTTCTTAACAAACCTCAGGTTTTCATGAATCTGCACATCTTTATGTGACATTGCTAGCGACTCATCGACTCGATATTTCTTTAAATTACAGATGTGGAACACATTGTGAATTCCACTAAGCTCCTCCGGTAGATTTAGCTTATAAGCTACTGATCCGATATAATCTCGAACGGTCCGATATATCTTGGGCTCAACTTATCCTTCTTTCCAAAGTGCATCACACCTTTCCATGGTGATACCTTCAGCAAAACTTTGTCCCCTACTTGGAACTTAAGACGTTTATGCCTCTTGTCAACATAGCTTTTCTGCATATCCCTGGCAGCTTTGAGACGATCACGGATTTGCACATTCTTCTCCGTGGTGTCTAGGACAATCTCCGGTCTAGATTGTTGGGCTTCCCCAACTTCAGCCCAACAAACGGGCGTTCGGTACTTTCTCCCATACAAGGCCTCAAAAGGAGCAGCCTTGATGCTCGTATGATAACTGCTATTGTAGGAGAATTCTAGTAGGGGGAGATGCTCATCCCAACTACCACCAAAGTCGATCACACATGCCCTAAGCATGTCCATCTCTCTGCGGATGGTAAGCCGTACTAAAGTTTAATCTTGTGCCTAATGATTCCAGGAAACTTTTCCAGAAGTGAGATGTAAATCTAGTATCTCAGTTAGATACAATAGATACTATCACACCATGCAGGGACACTATCTCATTCAAGTATAATTTGGCCAACTTGTCGGAGCTATACGTCTCATTTATGGGCAAGAAATGATCTAACTTTGTCAGCCTATCAATGATGAACTAAATCGTGTCATTGCCATGTTTGTTCTTAGGTAACTTGGTAACCAGATCCCTAGTTACCATCTCCACTTCCATGTGGGAATTTTGAGCTATTGTAGAAGTCCTAACGGCTTTTGATGTTCAACTTTAACTTGTGAACACGTCAGACACATAGCTACATTGATGGCTATGGATTTCTTCATACCCTTCCAACAAGAATTCTTTCTCAAATCTTGATCCACTGGCTGACTTGTATAGTTTTAAATGTTTTTAGGTGCAGAATTTGATCCCTTAACAATCTTAGCGAACCGACTGCACGGTTAGACTCGTGTGATTTTTAGGAGAGAAAAAATCATGAAATAGGTTTTGGACATTATATATCATTGGATTCATAATTTCGAGACGAGTCTAACAATGTAATTTGGTAAAAACTGTTTTTGGAGAATTTTTGAACGTTTTTAACGGTACGGTAACCTTAAAAACTCAACAAGGACTAGTAGAGGATTTGGATTTTGACACAGGTTAACAAAATCCATTTAAACTTTTAAGCTGCGTTTTTAAAGATGTTCAAAATGGATAATGTAAGTGGGACTATGAATAAACCACCACAACTGATAAAATTCTTACAATATGCTGTTTGGAAGGAGTTTGAAACATTTGTTCAAAGTGAAGATGCTAGAATGTGGAGTTGTATGATTGATAGGTACATTGCTCCCACACATCAAGTTGATGAGAGAATTCTAGTGATTTCTTATAAGTAGTTGGATGAAGTTGAGAAACCGATGTTTGATGATGAAAAGCGAGCTTTAGCAGTGATAAAGAAATCCTTACATGTGGAAATTAGTTATAGTTTCAGTAGATATGTAACATCTAGAGAACTATGGGAAGCTCTAGAAAACCGTTATAAGAATTCTTCAGGAAAGTGTACAAGCAATCGTGCTTCTGTGAAAAGTGACAACACAAATGTTAAGTCAATTGGACATGCATGTGTAGATGAGACAACTGTGGTGAAGGATGTGGAAGTAGATGTTGTGATGACTGAATCGCGTCTCTCTAAAATTGCAGTCATGGTAAAATCTTGGTTTTATTTAATTATCAGGGACTCCCAAGCGCACGAATTTTCAAATGGAAAACCTCTTTCTATCCGGAGTGAGTCAGGCGGCTAAGCCTTTAATCCTGAGACTGTTGAGAAGAAGGATGCAGAAATTTCAAAGTGCTTAAATGGTGTGAATGAACATACAATAGAGGTAAAGGTAAAATCATAATCTGTAAGTCATACAAGTCATAATTGCACTGAACTACAAGGTAAAGTTGACAGTCTATCAGAGCAAAACAAAATTCTATTAGCTGAAATTGAAAAACTAAGAGAGTCAAATGTTCTTTTGATTAAAAGAAAATCAAATTGTTTAAACAAACTCATATCAAATGAACAAGAAATCTTGAGTTTAACAAGCAAGGTCAATGAACTGTTACAGATTATTGATTTGGCTCGTGAAACCATGCAGGATAAAACTAATGAATTTTCTCAAAAGTCCAGGGAATTGGCCATTGCACAAGACCAAATCATTGAACTTAATGAAAAGTTGGACAATTTTGGAAAATATTCATTAGTTAGGACTCAGATTTAAAGAAAGTTGAAAAGGAGTAATGATAAAACAGGAGTGGCATTTAGTAAAGCTTCACCTTCTAATGATCAGCACTACTCTTTTTTACCAAATGAAAATGAGCTAACTGATTTTTTGCCCACTGCACAAGAAGTAGTGGATCCGATAACTGGGGACTTCCCTAATAGTCCAGTTTCTTTAAAAGAATCTGTTGGGTCTAACAATACACCTCATAAATTGAATGAGGACACTTCAGGCGAGAAGAACAAAACATTTAAAAAGGGATTTAACAAAAACAAAATTTATAATAAAAAATCTTGTTTTAAATGTCATAATATAGGGCATGTGGCGAGTTGTTGTGCTTTGAAGAAAGGTAAATAGAAAGTTGATGAGGTTAAGGATGATGCTAAGGTTGAGGTTAAGGATGGGAATCAGATTGGTTCAAATAATAAAGTAAAACCAAGTTTTCAGAGAAATCAACTAAGATTTCAATCTAAACCTTCAACATCTGGAAGATTTGATAGACCAGGAAGTATTTCTCCACAATTTAGTAATTTTAATATTAAATCAAATCGGTTTCAAAATGAAAAATTTGGATATCAAAATCGATACCAGACTTCTAGTAATCGAAATTTTCAACAAAGAAGTGGATATAAGAGTTTTTGTAACTCAAATGTTCAACAAAATCTAATTTTTTTCCAATGATCACGGTATGATAATGGGAGAAGAAGGTTTTAAAAGAGTAATTTTCAAAGGTTAAAAACTCCGAGAGTTTATTGGAACTCTCATGACCAACGACCTTATGAAAATCAATCTTGGAAAGAAATTCAAATTTGTGATGAATCTAGACAACCCAAGACTATTTGGGCTTGGGTTCTACATTCTAACTAGTTGTTGAGTGAGTGCAGTATGACCAAGAAGGACTGTTGTTGTGTTCACTAATGGTTATTCTTGTAAAGCATCTGAGTTGAATAGTAGGTTAGAATTGGTAAAGAACTATTACGACAGTCAATGTTATGATTATTCTAAACTTCAAAATTGGAAAACTTATTGTCATATTGAAGTGGGAGTCTGTTCGTGTTTGAAATTTTTGTTTTTGAAACTTACTCCATAAAAACAAAAATTTAGGGGGAGAAATTTCCAAAGCCAAAAAGAGGTTAGATAGTGCGTGTGTTTAGGGGGAGTAAGTCAAAAACTTTAAAAATCCAAAAACATTGTAAAATGAAGAACATAATAAATATAAAAAAAATGAAAAAAAGGGATTTCATGGTGTCAAAAAGAAGAAATGATAGTACATCAGCGAGTTAAACTGTCACACTGGAACTGGAATTAAATTTTCATAAGATGTACCAGTAGGGAAGAAACATGAAATAATCAACTTAACATGGTGATATGATCATCTTGAACTACTATTCATGAAAATTAAGTGGATAAAAAATACTAGTAATTAAACTTCAAAATTAAATTTTGCTTAAGTGGATAAACAATACTAGTAATCGTCTTGAACTACTATTCACGAAAATCAAAAGAGAAAATAAAGTGCTTGTGTGAAACAGTTTGATTTGGCTGATATGATCTTCTTGCACATGATTCTCACAAAAAGATGCATTATAAATATTTTTGAGTTTTGTTTAGTTGTTATATTTATAAAAAAACCAACAAGATTTTCTTTTTAAAAGACTTCCATATTGAACTGACAAGTTGTTTTTGCATATCTAGATAAAATATTGGTTTATCTTGAATGTGAAAAAGACTAATGGTTTTTCGAGATATTTGCTTATGTTTCTAAACAGATTGACGCAGTTATCAAAATGAAGTGCAGAACTCAAGTGAAGTACAGATTGAGAGTGAGGTGCAAAATGTGTAAAGATGCATGATAGGATCCTTCTACTACATTGTAGAGAGATATGGAAAAGTTGGAGCTTACTTGCTTAACCAGAGAATACTAGTTCACTGATCTTAAACGAATGAAAGTTTTGGAGATTGGAAGCATCAACTAAGGGAGACTGTATGTTGCTGAAACTATCCAAAGACCAAAAGACCACAAGATGTTTGAAGAAAAAGTTACACTATGAAGCTATTGTCAAGGGGAGTATGTTGGTTCATATTCTGTGACAACAGCTTAATAGTTTAATTATTTAGTCTTTGGATATTTTGTATTGGGCTTAGCATTGTTGGTTAGAGAGTTTATTATTGTAATGAGCTTGGAGAATGGCCTAGCCTAGTTAGAAGCCCAGTTCACAAACATGTGGTATACAAACATGTTTTGTGATTAGGGTTTGTAATAATTAGAGAATCCTGAGAGAGAGAGAGAGAGAGAGTTTGTAGGGAAGAGAGGCAAGATCACAGAGATAGGTTGTGAGGTTGTGTGAGTCTTGAGTTGATTGTAAAACTGCTTATTTGGATAATCAATAGAAGACTATTTGAATATCATTTTTCTTCTACATGTTTTATGTGATAATCTGATCTAGAGGATTCTGCACTCTAGGTTGGTTAGACGATTCTGTTCAAGATCCATTGGATTAAGGGACCTACAATCATATCATTCTCCAAACACGTAGAACAAGCAACCGTGATCGCCACGCAAAACCGGACACGGAAGCCAAAATGAACCTTAACACTGATATAATACCTTCAACCTTACAGTTATGCTATAGGTCGATTCTCGAATGAATATACCCATCCGAACATAAGTTATGACCATTACCTATCCGGATCCTGATTTCGGTAATTAACCCAAAACTACCTGATACCAGGACTAAAGTAGTTGCAAATTGATACCTATCCATTGTGTGATTGCAGTGCATTTCCAATCCAGTGAGTTTCCTTATCCTGTTTTCAAACTATTTTACAGTTTTATTTGGGGTGAATGCATGTTAAATACGTACATACTTGCACATACTTGTTGTGATGTAAATTATCTGAGTTATACTAACACACGAAATATCCCCACAAACAGAGTGATCAACTATAAGCAGGTGGATGTGTGAATAGTATTATTGGTCTGACAAACCCAATTTTGTTGGCACGAATATCAAGGGTTCTACTGCAATTGCACATGTCCATGCACTCTCTGTGAGCACGCTATGTGGTGTTAGACATAACTACTTGGGGTGGAAAAGTGGTGAGGTGTTGGATGTGGGAGACGATACTTGTGAACAGTCAAGGTTTCAAATGTGGGCTCAACATAATTTAATCAAATGTGTCAAACTTGAACTACATTTTCCAACTGTATACTGCAAACTAAAACAGTGAAACTCACCAACTATTTGTAGTTGAGCTTGTCCAAGCTTAACATGCATTTTAGGTGGCTTAAGACTTCTGTGATACTTATGTTTGCTTTTACAAGAACTCCTCTATAACTGAATACATGTATAGAAGCATACGGATTAGAAGATTAACATGATCTGCAAGAACGTATTGTGATAGCATACTTGTAGTACGGGATCAACAATGAAAATTGATGTACCTTTGGAATACAATATAGTATCTTTGTAAACATTGTGTCTGTGCGATGTGTCTGTTGCATCCCATGGTTTGCTTCCGCTCCGGGACGGGGTATGACATACAATGTGTTTGAAGGAGATTAAATGTGGCAAAAAACTTTCTAGGTGGCATACTTGGAGAACAAGGTTGTTGAAAACAATAATTTGCACCCTGGCGCCTCTTACGAACTGTAAGAAGTATTGCCTTACGATCCGTAAGGAACTCTGACGCACAAAAATTTTGATTTTTGGCAGATTTAGCCCCTTAACTTGTAATTTCAGCTTTTTGACAATTTTAACCCTCCTAACTATTTATTTAGGTTATGTCAGGGGTTTCAAGGCATGTGTAATTTGTTTTGGTATTCTTATGAAGTTAGGATTTATTATGTTCAAATGTTGGTTAACAAATATTTAATATTTAATATGAAATTTAAAGGCTTGAAATTTTCGCAATTGTTACATGAACCACTCACTAATCCCATCAAAAAAGTGATGAATGTAGAAGACCATTCTACCTGAGGATACTTTGGGATATCATGTTCAAAAAAATACACTATACTTAGAAGCATGTGTGATGAAGAAAACTTCACTGATGGAGAACTTACAACGAGGGTTCATCGAATAGATATGACAAGGCTAAGAAGATTCTATGATGAAGAAAAATCATGCTAAAGAACAATCAAAAGATCCATAAAAAGCATTTCTATAAAAGACATGAAAGTATTCACCAGGATTGCTCTTAGTGACTTTGAACTGTGTATTAACTTTGATTATGTGATTTCTGGGAAACTGCTTATAACACCACCTTCTACAGAGATCCCTGATGAAGTCAAAATTGTTGCAAGAACAGGTCAATTTTTTGAAACCCCTAAGTTATCTGTTATTTACAAGGACCTCAATGAAGAAAGGGCAATGTTCAAACTTAATGAAATCTTGAAATACTCAAACAAAACTCTAATATACATTAGAGAGTGCATGAAAAAGAAGGAGGACCAACTGAAAGTCAAAGGACTTTCAAAGACAAAACTCATGGAGGAAATTGAAGAAGTGATTGATGAATGGATTAAAGCTAGGGAGATTTACAAAGCATTGTACAAGGAGTGCAGGAAGGTAATTCCACAAAAAAAAAAAAAACCGTTGTATAAAGGAGATATTTACTGTTACACCTAGAAAAATTAATGTTCTTTGCTCTTTATTATGGTTGGACACAATTTTATTTCCAGTTGATGGATTTTGAAAGTTTCACTTGTAATTTCTCATGTTTCAAATTGTATATTAGCATTATAATTTTACTTGCAACCCTTAGGGGGAAACTGTTAGGAACCTTTTATGTAAGTGTTGATGGAAAATGATGAAGAAATATGATCATTCTAATCAGAAATGATGCTGAATAGAAGGAACGAACTTAACAATAGGCAAGAATAAAAAGAGTTGGCATCAACTAACGATCAGATAGTCATCTACGAAACAAGTAGAAGACTGAATCAGAAGATTCTGATCATTAGACTTGATCATAGATTTCTGATGAAAGGGTCATCAGAATTCTGATGATGAAACTTGCTATAACCTATAAGGTTTTCAGGAATTCCTAAGTGACTAGTGGATCAACGGATTAAATGAATATGTCAAAAAGCTACTTTTCACAGGACGATTGCATGAAGAAACAAGCTTTTTATGCCAAATATTATCTATAAACAGAGAATGAATCAACGAAGAGTAAATGAGTTCAACCTCACATTTAACACATCTTACAAACTCCATTGCCCTTCTTCAAAATAGAATTCGTTAAGTATTCGTTTTGTAATAGCCAATAACTTCTCATTTACCTTGTAATTGTCCAAATTGATATAAACTTGAAAATTTTGTATTTTGGTTTCCTGGAAGTTTGATTTATATTTCTACACACTATATTCCATTGATGTTGAAAGCAATTGCCATGTTTAGTTAAAATGATGATTTGGGATCAACGTTAAATGATTATTAATATCGGTAAGGCTTGTGTTATAGACTTACATCGATGCTACAAATAAGAGAACTAACATACTACTATACAATATAGCACGAGATAATTGATTAACTAACAGAAAACGAGTATCATGTTGTAAATTGTAGCTCGCCACCGCATCGTGCTTGTTTCTTATTGATATATATATATATATATATATATATATATATATATATATATAGGGGGCCGCTAGAATGAGAACCACCCCGAGTTATGAGAACCGTGAGAACCACACCATCCGGGGCGAGGTGGACCAAAATTTTTTTTTTACAACTAGATGTTTATATTTTAAACACATTCGTAAAAAAAAAATTAAAAAAAAATGTCGTGTGGGTAGTTTTTTACACCCAAAGTTTGGTGAAAAAAAAACAAAAAACACCAAACTTTGGGTGTAAAAAACTACCCACACGACATTTTTTTTAAAAAAAAATTTTTACGAATGTGTTTAAAATATAAACATCTAGTTGTAAAAAAAATTTTGGTCCACCTCGCCCCGGATGGTGTGGTTCTCGCGATTCTCATAACTCGGGGTGGTTCTCATTCTAGCAGTCCCCTATATATATATATATACATATACATATATAGGATAAAGATCATTACAGAACACTAATTATTGCGAGAACCAAAAGAACAACTCTAAATCACTAAATTTTGGGCTTTACGGTTCATATTTCTTCAATTCTATGTTTCTTACAATCATGTGTATTATATATATAGATAAAAAATCATATATTTTTTCCTACACATAGTCTACATACATGTAGGTAATTTAGCCTACACATAACCCACACGAACTTTCATATTTTGTTTTAAATTCTAGTATGAGAAACAATAAATCTTATACTTATAACATTTTCATTTACTTTTTAGGTTTTTAGAATTGAAAAAATGAGTGATTTATTTTTTTATGTATTTATGTATATATACATACATACATACATACATACATATATATATATATATATATATATATATATATAGAAGAAGGATCTGTTAGGAACCACCCTTTATTGCTAGAACCGCGAGAACCAAGTGTGAACACAACCAAAAAATACCTAAAAAATAAATAAAAAAACACTAAAAAAATGTTTTTATTTTTTTAATATTTAAAAAAAATCGCTATATTTCATCACAAAAAAAAAAATCGAGTAACAATTATCAATGCACATGTGCATATGTGTCATTTCTTTGACAAATTACGTAATACATTACTAATATCAGACAATATTAGAAATGCACATATGCATCTATATGTATGAACATGTTATAACGTGTTTTGGTACACCACTTTGTGCTTTGGCACACCACTTTGAATACACTTTCTCTTTCATCTATCATACCATTCATAATACACTGCCATTACATCCTACCATTCGTAATACAATACCATTGCCTCCTACCATCCATAATACAATACCATTACCAATATTTCACTTTATTACATGTACATCAACACTCTTTATACCATCCAAACAACATATTATATCAAAAAGTGACAAATATAATCAAACCATCAACCACTAGATATAAGTAACCAAAACACATGTATATGGGCCTACTTCATCATTTAAAATCACAAACTTTTTGTACCAAAACACGTTATATCATGGTTATACATAGTGATGCACATGTGCAATCTTAATATTGGTAATGTAAAAAGTAGTGTATTGCGGATGGTAATGTACATGAAAGTGCATTTTTCTACTACTGATAATATATTACGGAATTTGTTCAAAAAATAATACATATGCACATGTGCATCCATAACTGTTACTCGAAAAAAAAAAGTTTTTTTTTTCTAACGAAATATAACGATTTTTTTAGAAAAATATTAAAAAAATTCATTTGTGTTTTTTTTTTTTTTTTTTTAGGTATTTTTTGGTACACACGATTTAGGATCACGAATCTCCCCGCAACATAGTGACACAATTTGGTGAAACCACTTCTGTAATGTTGTTGTATTCAACTTGCGCACCTATAATCCAAAATATTATAATATTAATTTATTTTATATGAAAATGGGATTGAAAATGGTTAGATTATGTTAGCATACACCTATGACACAACAACCGAACTAGAAAACTTAAATAGAAGACCATAATATTTGGTTTCCCAAAATTTACCATTGTATTACTGGTTGTTGAATGTGGATTACTTCTAACAAACAAAAATATGAATGAATTGTGTGAGTTTGAGGAGTTTTAAAGAGGGTTACAACCAACAATTATACACACATTTGAATTGAGTTGTGATGGACTGTTTTACCCAATCTAATATATTATTATATATATCAAAACACATCGCTACATTGCGTCAGGAAACTTCCATATTTATTAACAGTGACCACGTCACTTTCCATGTGGTTACAACTTTGGTCCCTTAAGAAGATTAGCACTACAAAGC
Organism: Helianthus tuberosus; assembly: GCA_030545235.1. Taxonomy (NCBI): domain Eukaryota; kingdom Viridiplantae; phylum Streptophyta; class Magnoliopsida; order Asterales; family Asteraceae; genus Helianthus; species Helianthus tuberosus. The sequence continues at coordinate 17,245,001 of CM060440.1, forward strand.
TTAGTGAACAATCTGCATCCGACGACAAAACATTAGGCCAGTCAACCACCACTTGAAACCCCCCATCTACGGCGGCGGCACCAAGCTGTAGCATTGGCGTCTCATCGTATTAGGTCATGTCATGCTTTTTTATGTTTTTCATCTTCAATTACCTGGACATCCCTCGATTCCAACAGAAACGCTGGCGGTGGCTAGGGTTCCGCCGCTAGACGGCGGAGACGAAGGTGGTGTTAAAAAAGATGATAATTATAACCAAATTCCCTAATGTCTAACATATCAATTATTTTTTATACATCTATTACACCATTGTAATTTAAAATATGTATAAATAACTTTGAAATATGTGTTATGCATAAAGTTTTGTCACTGTGTGGTGTGATCTTTGGTTTTTGAGATACGGATATAAATGTAAGAAAGGTTAGAATGCGAGTATATGTACACTTAGGAATTAAGATACAAGTCATAAGATCTTATGTATAGTTCTCTTCCAAAATTTAATATTATGGTGTTTAAAATTTAATAGCTTATGATATAATCTTGATATATATTTTACACAATCTATAATAAGTTACAAATCTTATAATTTGTGTATAAATTAGTGTATCTCGGTATAAGACAATTTATATTTTGTATTCGTATACTGTATTTGTGTATTTACATATGTTCATCAAATAATATTTAATATTTTCTTCAAATACTCATTATATATCAATGTATGAAAGGACAAGCAACATTTACAATTCATGTTTGGTACGACATCCTAAACATACAAATAACATTTGCAAATACAATGCTGCGTATGAATTAAATCACTCATCATATAATTTTCATGAGAATGGAGTTTAAAACAACTACTTAAATCACAAACAAAAAATGAAAAAAATGCATACTTGGATCAATAAAAAGATACAACACTTACCTATGAGTTATGCACAATGGCGTTAACACGTTTGTTAATCAAACAACATATTCTATCACAACATGGTTGATGGCAGGTTTAGAGAAGCGAAAGTTCAAAAAATAAACAAAAAACAATTGTGCCTCGTGAAACTCCACTATGAAACACTAAAATCAAAAACAAAACAATTCTTATTGAAATTAGTAAAATGAGGTAATGAAACATGAATACTTTATTGTGTAATTAAAAGTACATGATTGGTGTTTACTGGCCAATAGGTCAAACGTTTGTGTTGAAACAGATATTAGATGTGATGTATACAGGGCTGTCCAAAGAGCTCGCGACTCGAAGCTCGCGCTCAAAGCTAGCGCAAATTTAGCTTGGAAGAAGCTTGCTTGATATGGCTCGGTTTGTAAGTGAGCCAAGACAGTTTGGCTCAGTTAGAAAGTCTAGCTCGACTGGACTCATAACGAGCCGAATTGGTTCAATTTGGCTCGCTTGGTAGCTCGGTTCGGCTTAGTTCCGATTATTTTCTTTATAATATATTTATTTTCATATACATTATACTTTTTATTATGTACATGTTTTTAGGCTGGTAATTTGATATCTAATCGTATTTGAATGCTAATGACCTAGTATTGCATTTCGTTAAATTTAAAACTTATTTTTCATTGTTGAACATGATTTTGGATTGTAATGTATTAGGTTAAACATATTTTGATATGTTCTTTCGAATTATTGAATAATATTTTAACCTACCGAATTTTGAGAGCTATATATCAATTTTTCTTTTTAAAATCGAGCTAGATCAAGTCAAGCCGAACCAGCCCGATTTAAAAACAAGCCGAGCTCGAGCTTAGTTTTTCAGCTTGGTTAGCCGAGGCAGCTCGGTTTATATTCGAGACGAGCCCGAGCTTGACCTGGCTCCGCTCGGCTCAGCTCATGAACAACCCTAGATGTAGAGTGCCTATCATATATTAGAACCTAATGTTTTTCAGTTAAATTTATACATCAAATATTTGAAGTTTTAGCAATAAAGTTGGAATTATATTTTAATAATCTAGTTAGTGATTATATATAAAGTAACACACCAGGGTTCAATTAAAAACCTATAGTTAGTGAGCGAATTCGAAAACTCTGCATTAATGAAGGGAATAAGACCTTAACAAAGGATGGAAAAACTTGAAAAAAATGTATATTTTCAAACATTACTACTTCTTCATATATTTTTTTTTTTTTTTTAAATTGCACCATAAGATCACAAAGTCTTTTATCTTTCGTCTGAGTATATTCGACCATATTTTTTAGACATAAAAATTATATTTAATGTGCCATGGGGGGACTAAATTTTTAGATTTTTTAGCGGGGGGTGGGGTGTTGGTCGGTTTAAGTTTTTAATAGTGTTGCACATGTGTAATACTAATTTTTTATTAGTTTTTTTGTATCTTAAAAATGCTAGATTTACAGTAAAAAAAATTTAAATAATGGTGTGTTTTTAAGTTCTTTTTCGGGACTTTTTGAGTTTTCACAATAAAAAGAAGTTTTTTCTTGAACCCTACCATATATATGTGTGTGCCTATGTGCGTGCGCGCTACATTGGTCAAATTGTTATATATGTTTACTAAATATATATATATATTTTTTTCATTATATCTCTGTTCCATAAGTTATCAATTATGTCACACCCCCAAAATACCACATAGGGAATGTCCTTGTTAGGCGTGTGACGTACCAACAACGAGCCACTAATTATCTTGAACCCATACAAGTTTCAAAATAAAATCCTCAATTATTAATGAAAAATACCATTAACGAGTTTAAATGAAAACCAACATATTCAGCGGAAGCAAATAGTAAACCAAAGTTAAATTGTTCAAAACCAATGTATACTGTCAATAATCAATCACATGAATCTTACCAGTCGACCCATGACCACTCCAGCTACTCCAAACAACAAGTTCCAAACCCAAGACATCTAAGGACCTGCGAGCATGCAACAAGTGTATCAGACAACGCTGGTGAGTTCATAGATTTTTCGAAAACGATAGTTACCAATTGTTTATTCCTGTTCATTAACAAATCCAAAAGTAATATTGATAATATCTCGATACTGAACAAGACGGCTCCTGATGTATGTTTTGCCTGCTCCCCAGTGCTCCTATTAAAGCACTGGGTATGACTGGGTCATTAGTTCACACCCGTCCTCTCCGGTATGGGGTGAGGGTGCCAAACCTAAGTAGCGCTACTAACTAATACCATGTTACCTCCCCGGTAACAAAAGATGGGACTTAAAAGTGATAGAATGAGATTATTATCCAATATTCCAGTTTTACCCAAAAGAGTTATCCCTCCCCGGGATACCCACTAACTGTCCCAACCACCGGGACGCATGCTCAAGAGTAGTGAACTCACCTTTGATTGCTCGGTAAGACTTAGTTACTTGTTTAATCGTTGGACACCCCAAACCCTAATATGGTTCCAATGATAGTCAGTTTCGTTTCCATAGAATTCACTTATTCATCGTATATTTTGCCACATGTGATAGGCAAGTATGACACACATTATCATACAAGTAATAACGAGTATTCGGGTTATATGTATTTTCACAATACAAATCCATATATCATAATGCATGTAGCAATAATAACTCATAACACTTAACAATCACCTTGGTTACCAAGATCTTGTATCGAAATCACATAAAGCCCAACATGACTCGGCAGCCCATGATTAATCCCACACAAAGCCCATCCAAAACACCTAACCCGTTTACCCCCAAGTACATACACGAATTATACCTACATAGAAAGCATTTGGATCATAACATATTAGTATTGCAGCCGTACAAAACAACTCGAGCACAATTGCGTTTGGGCCCAACAGCCGAAGGTGTGTTATACGTAGCCTGATGTGTGCGAGGGTGTATATAAGTTTAAGTATATTTTAAGCCCTTTTTACCCGTTAGTCAAGTTTTAAATTTATAAAACACGATATTTTACTAACACCAAACACACATATGGGCAAGTGCACCCATCGTGAGCGTAGTATAGTGTTGGTAAGATACCGAGGTCGTCCAAGGACACAAGAGCTTTTAGTACCGGTTTATCCTCAAAGTTTAATCAAATCAAAAGTTAGAAAAATGTTTTAAACAAGAAAAAGAAAACTAACTAAAATGCTAAAAAATAAAATAAAAGTAAAAACAGATAGACAAGATGAATCACTTGGTTCCGACTCGTGTTTAGTGTAACCTTTGATTATTCCGCACTTTTGCACTTTTTAAGAGATTATCTTAGTTATTGTAGTAGGCCCCTCTTTTGAAGGTGACGTTACCCTCAACCCAGTAGTTTGAGTCAGCAAGGATACAATCCTAAAGGGTCGGATTATTGAAGGATAATTAATTAAGTTATTAATGCATATTATGGTAGGCCCCTCTTTTGGAGGTGACGTTACCCTCGGCTAAGTAGTCTGAGTCAGCAGGGATACAGTCCTAAATAGTCGGGTTAAAGTATTAATAGTAGCTTACATATGAGGGGATCAAAGAGTTTGGACCTCCGCCATCCAATACCGGTGGGTATTGAAGGAGATCCTACTAAATTTGACCCAGGTCCTTGCAGGATCTATACACTGAACAAGGCAAGACTCTTACCAAACCGTTCCCTTAACCCCCGACCAGGTAGCCAACATATCTCCATATAGACCGTGGAAATATGAATGGTGAAAATCATTTATTTTATATAGACAGTAAAATAATGCCAAGACACCACAGGGCAAACGACAAGGAAGAATCACCTTCAACATAAGAAACTAGTTATTAAAGTCATTAATACATAACCAAGTAAAAAGTGCGAAAAGATTAAAAATAAAAAGTATTATACTAGACACTTGTCTTCACCAAGTGATGTAAGAGACTTAGGTAAACATGGCCTTTGATTGTCAAAAACTCTTACGATCAATCTTGGATCCCGAGACGACTCACACACTCTATGATGGACAATGGATGATGGTGGTGGATGATGGTGTTGTGATGGTGGTGGGTGGTGGGTGAAGTGTGAGAGAGGTGGTGGGCCAAGGGATGGTTTGCAAATGAGCCAAGCACCCCTATTTATAGCCTGAACAGCAGCTCGGGCACGGCCCCGTGTCCACCTTCTTCTATGTCTTCATTAATTGCAGTTTGTCTGCATTAGTTGACCACGCCCCCGTGTCCGCTGGGCACGGCCCCGTGTGCAGAAGCGTATCTGTACTATCAAGATTTCCCCAGATTCTGCGAATCTTAGAGTTGACCACGGCCCCGTGTCCATTGGGCACGGCCCCGTGGTGGTTGATAGAAGCTTTTATAGCTTTGTCTTTTCTGCTGACACTTGGGCACTCCCCCGTGCTCATTGAGCACGGGGCGTGTTCAGCCTTTTGTTCTCTTGTTTTGCTTGAAGATGCTGTCGGGGAGGCCGGGCATGCCACGTTTGTTCCTTTTCTTGTATTTATGTTAGATTTAGCTGTTTTTTTGCTTCTTTTGTTCATTTGAGCTCATTTAATCCTGAAAATACAAAAGGAAGACAAAAACACACTTTTTCCAACATTAGTACTAAAAAAGGGTTAGTTTTATGCCACAATTGATGTAATTTATATGTTGCATTTTGTGTACATCAAATACCCCCACACTTGAATCTTTGCTTGTCCTCAAGCAAAACTCTTTATAATGTGGCTTTACACTCCCAAATGGAATGGGTGGAAGAGAAGGTTTTTGGGCTTGTCATAGAGTGTCAGGATTTCCAAGATTCTTTATTAAGTTTTATTTTTATTTATTTACAATCCTATTCGTCATGATTTATTTAAAACATTACATAAGATAAATTACTTATTAGGGCATAACATGCCTTTTTAAAATTCCATTTATATACAAGTTCACATACCTCACGGGGGATCACTCCACACTCGGCCGAAGATGTATTTTAGTGAATCACTCGAGAGCAGCATGGAACTTACTCCTACCATTGGCTTGCCAAGCAATCAATCCTCCTCCTTTTTAACTATATACCTTTGTAAATATCAAGATGACTTTTGAAGTGAAGGGTTAGGCTTGGGTTAAAGGTAGGTGGTTGGGTTAGTGGTTAGTAAAAAGGGCGAAAGGCGTAAAAAGCGTCGGTTTTCGTAAGACTTTTTATTTTTGAAATTTTTATTTTGATGAAGCCATTATTCAAACAAAGCTATTTTTGATAAACTTGTTTGTTTATTTCTCTTTTTGCTTCATCATCAAATTTTTTTTTTTTTGAAAGTTATAAGAAAAACTGAGCTTGTTACTAAAACAAAGGGTTTAAAAATAAAAAGGTTTTGGTGGGTGTAAGGGTGTTTGTTTTGGGTTATGAAATGAAAAGGTTTAGGTTCAAAGGGGTTAACTAGGGGGATTTTGGGTAGGTGGTAAAAAAAAAAGAAAAATAATGGTGTAGAAATAAAAAAGGTTAGTCCTAATGCCTCCGTCATTTACTTACTCAGGTTTAAGTTGGTAAGGACCGGGAATGTCTCGTCGTGGCAAGTTCTAGAGTCTTAAGAACCAAGCGGCTATTCACACATGAAACGAAAAATGAGCATTTAGTTTAAAGATATGTATTTGTATGCTCAATAAAGGCTCAAAACTCACTTTTTGTGGGAATGGGTTTTTATGTGATCAAGTATATATAATCAAATTTTAATTAAACTTGTCATGCCTTTTCATAATTTTCTTATGTTGGTTCTTTTTATCACGACGCTACCAGTTGTAAATTTGTAAAAATACAACATTTTTAGAACTTGAAATTCCAAAATTAAACTAGACAAGTAAAAAAAATGAAAAATTTTTGAAAAAAATTGGGGTGATTAGCGGTTCCAATAGAGTTTTATGTAAGGCTTGTTATTAGGACTTGCAAGATTCAAGGTTTTAGCATCCCCCCACACTTAAATTACACATTGTCCTCAATGTGTCCCAAAAATAAGTTTTTAGGTTGATTGAATGTGTAAAAAGGTGTGAAAAAGCAAAATTTTATTTTATTGGGCGTCTGGACACGGCCCCGTGGTGTCCGGGCACGGCCCCGTGTTCAGATCGGCAGTAACAAAAGTTGACAAAAAGAAACAGAAGCCTAGGCACGGGGGCATGTTCAGTGAGCACGCCCCGTGTCCAGTTACCTGAACTGGGCATTTCCTGCAGATTGTGCAGCACGGGGCCGTGTTGGGCGGGCACGGCCCGTGCTAAACTTGCTGTAATGAAGAAAAAGTTGTCGGGTGGCTCTGTTTTAGTGCATGGGGTGCTGGTTCACGTTTCCCTTGTTATCCTTCACCATCCCGAGTGTGTTTTATTCCTGAAAATTAAAACTAAACTAGAAAACATAAAAATTAATCTAACTAAACTAAGGATAGTTCCGCGGAATGCCTCCGTGGTGCGCCACATTTATAAGGGTCCTTGGCTAGACCCAAAGCCTGGTCATATGTTACCCAAGTGGGATGTTTTGCATCCCATGCTACACCGTCGGAGAGCATCATCCAAACTCGAGTCAATGACCTTTATATAGTTGACCGGGTCTTCGTCTTCTACTCTTTTTCCAACTCCAAACTTCACTTCCTCGTCCCCAACCCTCAATGTTCGTGTTCCGTCATTCATATCTACCACTGCTTGGGCTGTAGTTAGGAATGGCCTCCCTAGGATGAGTGGTACCTCGGTATCTTCCTCCATATCTAGTATGACAAAGTCAGCCGGAAAGACAAATTCACCGATTTTGACCAATAGATTTTCAGCGACACCTTGTGTAACACCTCGAAAATTCACGTCCTATAATGTATTGACACGTGTCATAAGCTTGAACGTGTGAAAGAATACTCCAGAGGGACTAAAGTTGACAAACATGAAAATATGTGAATATAAGGGTTCAAAATGTCAACAAGGGATAAATATACTTTACATTAACCCTACACAATGTTTATACCTTCAAACGAATAAATCATGGATCATACGAAGCCAAATATAAAAGAAAGTGAGAGATTACAAACTACAGGGGTTAAATGTGTCAACATGTTTAAAGAATACCTCTGAGTGACCTTTTAGCAAACCCGAAACTTTGTAACGATTAATTATGCTCACTAGAATACATGATAAAAATTTCATAAAGTTTCGTTATCGTATGAGAAAGTTATGATCAAATTCGTATGTGAGGGGTTAAAGCGTCAACATTGAAAGTTATGACTTTTCGGGTAAACACAAAGCAAACCAAGGACTTAACAAAATGGGTATAAGTCTTGGAGCCTTTATATGTCAATTTGGAGGGCTCAAAATGCAAGAAATAAAGGTTGGGTGACCTTTGGAAGGACCAAGAGCCAAGTTCAAAAAGCTAAAAAGTTTTTACCTGAAGTCAGGCTTCAGGCGGGCCGCGTAAGCCTTGCCAAGGTCTTACGCGGGCCGCGTGCGGTCCCCAGATACAGAAATAACAAGCAGCAGCCTGTTAAGCCTTTTAACCGACTTAAAAACAATTTTCCTCTTCCATGGGCGACCCCTACATGCTTTTAGTCCCAAAGGACACTTGTTGATGATCAGGGATCAATGGTAGCATGTTTTGGCATGATCTTGTGCAATCACAAGCACTATATAAAGCCCATTTGTATGCAAGCTTGATCATCCCATCACAACTCCACTTCTGATCATTCCTGAAGCACAAGTGCCTTTCCAAGTCATCTCTAATCGTGCATAGGACTTCTGTAAGTATACTTGACCTTCCTTGATTGAGTTTTACTTAGTTATTAGCTTAAAAGTCAAACCGTCGTAATTAAGATTTAACTTAGCGATTAATCATTAATGGTCCAGTGATTAGTCGAATTGAAGGTAGTTATAAGTTGGTAATTATATGGGTAATAAACCCTTAAAAGGGCACCCTCTGATTCCCACTCTAACTAGATCATATGTCGGGTCAAAGTTGCTTATAAAAAGTTAACAGAAGCTTAATTTGCAAATTAACATGTAATTTGCAATGTAGAAGGCATGTAACCTATTTTATCACTCATATAACTTGGTAGTAAGTATAAGAACATGTCTAAGCATGTTCGACCCGACAATTTTCTGTTTAGGCTCGGTTCAGAACCGAAAGTCGCAAAACTTTGACTTTTTCTTTGACTTCAGTTCTGACCCAATTTAGATGGGTTTGGAAATGCCTTTGGACTTCCTTAGGACCAGGTTACATGATAGTATAGCCCTCTGTGATTGGTTCTTTGATTGTCCGTTTCGTTTACACGTTTCCGTTAATTGCCAAATGTTGACCAATATGCCCTTTTGACCATAAAATGAGAATTTTGGATATGTGAAAGGACAATAATCTTTGTGCCTGATTTATAAACATGTCCCTAAATTTTCACATCAGTTGGAGGTTTAGATTAGGAGTTATGCTCAATAGCGTAATTAGAACGCCTTTTAGTAATTAAATGGCGTCATTAGCATAAAGCCTATCTAAACCCAATTTTTGACACTGAATCTTTTACCCACTGATGTAATATAATATTTTGGGATTTTTGAATATTTTTAATTATTTTTAACCTGCTCATAACCTAAGGTTATGACCTTAATTCGGTAAATACCGATTATACCCTTTTTGGTTATAAAATGAGTTCTACATAGTGTTTTGACACAAATCCAATTGCTACTGATTTTATATAATAAATAAAGTATTTTGAACTTTATAACCTGATCAGAAAACTCGGATTTCCTGTATAACCCGGAAATCGCTTAAAATGGCTTTTTAAGCATATTAAACGCATAGTTTGGGTCTAAAACCATTTTGTCATATAAGACTTATCACCAACTGATATAACCTGATAAATTAAGTTATTTTACTGATTTATTCAGACCCGAGTCTCAGAGTTATAATTAATCTCTTTTATAATATTTAAAATGACCAAAATACCCCTACGGGGCTTAATTTAAGATTAAACTCGTTTTGGGCATAATGGAAGGTATCCTACTGATATCACAACATATTTAAGGCATGTTAACTTAGGAAGCCTGTATATGACTCTTATGGTTACCCGTTACGCTTCTTACGCGTTCGGTTCGGTTTATGTAACTAGTTTGCATAAATAAGCCGAAACGGGTCAAACCTTATCATTTTTGTCTCAAAATCCAGAAGGTATTTAGATTACCCATATTACACAAGTCTTCAAACTTGTCGGGTCTAAATCACATTCTATTCCGGTCTTCGCTTAATCATGCGTATTGAACCGTAAACCTTTCCTTAAAACTAACCGGTCTAAGTTACGACTTAAATAAGACCCATTAGGAATCTAATAGGTTAATAAAACCTTCGTTCCATATTAAGAGCCCCAGTAGAAGTACTTGTGCTTGCTGATTTGAATATACGGCTGAGTATAAATTGCATTGCTAGGTAAATACTCTTAACTTATTTTCCCTATACGGGCTTGGGATACGGTATTATAATAATACCGCTTGGTTGGGTATTGAATGTTTAATCATATAGTGGTTAAATTATTGAGGTAACCCGCTTTAATCTGTATTGTTTGAAATAAAAGCCTTTCGGGGTTAATGACCATGTCCCGGATATCCTTGACATCATTGTATTATAAAATGGCCACGTCTTAAGCACGGGGTGTAGGCATACACCTGACAGTTTGCATAAGGGAAACGGTATCTCACTCTCATGTGGGCCTATACTTGTGGCGTGTCTGTTAATCTGGACTCGGTTTCTACATCGGGCCCTGAACGTATAACGAACATGTAAATCTGTATACAAGATTATAATATAATTGTCCCAAGTTATAAAAGATATGTTGTGCCTTGTGCATTCAAATCAATTTTATTAAACCTTTTCAAATGAGTCGGTTAATTGTATTTACCAGTGTAAACTGACGTATTTTCCAAAAAGGTTAAGTGACAGGTACTGAACGTAATTGGCTGGAAGCTCAGGGCGTTAATAAGGAATCTTGCAAGTTCTAGATGCCTGAAGTCTGTTGAACAGTTTTCTTTTATTTGATCCGCCTGTGGATCCTTTACTTTCCGTTGTAATACTTTGATATTACTTTATATTCGGATTGTAATATATTTATCTTTTGCTTCCGTTGTGCATTTAAATATTGTGTTGTTTGACCATGATGATATCAACTATGTCACGATACTCCCCACCGGGCCCACCGGTAATACGTGGAAATATCGGGGTGTGACAGGTACAGGTACTGAACGTAATTGGCTGGAAGCTCAGGGCGTTAATAAGGAATCTTGCAAGTTCTAGATGCCTGAAGTCTGTTGAACAGTTTTCTTTTATTTGATCCGCCTGTGGATCCTTTACTTTCCGTTGTAATACTTTGATATTACTTTATATTCGGATTGTAATATATTTATCTTTTGCTTCCGCTGTGCATTTAAATATTGTGTTGTTTGTCCATGATGATATCAACTATGTCACGATACTCCCCACCGGGCCCACCGGTAATACGTGGAAATATCGGGGTGTGACAGGTTGGTATCAGAGCCAACATTGAGTGAATTAAACACTAGCCTTTTGTGTTTAATCTCAATGACACAGTAGCACATTCCTTAGGACTTCTGAGTCTAGACTTAACATAGGAATACTCTCAACCCTAATCTGAAAACTATTGCTTTCGATTTTATATATTTTGAATATGCCTCCAATCAAGGAAGCCGAAATGGAAATTTTCCACATCCGGAGCCTTAAATTGCCGAGCTTCGTACTGCGGCTAGAGTACAACGTGCAACCAAGGAGAAATCATTCAGAAGTAAAGTAAAGAAGAAAACTCCTTTTGCTGAAGTTTGTTTCCTTAGTAGTCCCTATAAGGGCATATTTATCTTTTAGTCCCTTCATGGACAACATCGTTCCTTCAAGTCCCGTTTAGGGCAATTCTGTACTTCTTTTAAAATCATTGGAATATTTTATCCAAATTTCATTTTATATATATGAAATAAATCAAATTTTTATTCCTTTTCGAAATTGACCTACCAGTATATATATTGAAAGAATCTTAAAAGGTAAAACCTAGCTTGAATGTCGTTAAAGACCTAGCTATGATGGTAAAAACCTGTTTAAAAGAGATTCAGATTCTTGTTAACATCCGAAAACATGTTAACACTCCTGACAACAGTGATGCGATAAAATCGCACTTGTCCTCTTTATATTGGGGAATTCCAAACCCTTATCTAGCCTAGTGGTTTAGAATCATGGCTTAAATCATCAAATGAAGATGATCATATTATAAACATCCATTTGTGATGAAGTGCCTACGGGCCAAACTTGTTATCCGATAAGACAACGTCAGTGGTGGCCTTTGACCCCCCGTCTAAAGATGTTGGACTACGTCCAAGCATAATAGTTTGTATGATCAATGCGATCTTGACTAATATCATCAAATGAAGATGATCATATTATAAACATCCATAAGTGATGAAATGCCTACTGGCCATACTTATTGTCCTAAGGGACAAAAGACAGTTGAAGCCTTTGAGTCTCTGTCAAGAAAAGGTAATGAAATATGTTCAAACCTTAATGCCTCGATTCTCTGAAATCATGGCTTATAAATTTAAAAATGTCCATGTGACTAGGCCTTTTGCGCCACTTTAATATCCTTAATGTTTTATAACTAGGATAAATTATAATGAAAATACTAATATAATTAACAAATTAACCAATATGGTTTATATTACCATGGTTAATGAATCATCTAAAAGATGATTCCATAATAAACTCCCGAATAAATCTTTGTCAAAAATTTGTGTAGCAATCAAGCTACATGGCTGGATCGGATGAGGTTAACAGCCACCCGAGGGAGAATAATGATGCTACCAGAGTTAATATAACTGGTGCGGAACTGTAGGCATTAATAGATAATGCCGGTACACGAGCTCTCGACAGACAATATCATGAATCAAGTGATACCCACTCTAAGACTCTACCTGTGGCTCGTAGTAAGCCCCTTTCTAAATCACATGAGTCAAAGGAAGACGATGTTCATAACTCGTCAAAGCAGAGGAGTGTTCCGTCTAGACAGGTTGTGCTTCATCAAGAGGCACCAGTTAAGACCTGCTCATATAAATATTTTATCTCCTGCAAGCCCAGAGACTATACAGGAGAAAAAGGAGCCATCGATTGCATGACGTGGCTCGATGAGATGGACACCGTTGTAGACATCAGTGGATGTGCAGAGCAAGATATTGTGAAGTTTGTTTCACAATCTTTTAAAGGAGAAGCTCTAGCTTGGTGGAGGTCACTGATCCAAGCTACGGGGAAGATCCCTTTGTACAACATGACTTGGGATCAGTTCGTTGCTCTTATCAAAGAAAATTACTGTCCTCAACATGAAGTTGAGAAAATTGAGACTGAATTCTTGACATTAGTCATGGAGAACTTAGATTATCAAGCATACCTTACAAGTTTCAATACCATGTCTCGATTGGTTCCTTACTTGGTCACACCGGAACCAAAGCGAATAGCTCGCTTTATTGGGGGTCTGGCCCCAAAAATAAAGGCAAGTGTGAAAGCATCGAGACCTACTACGTTCAGGTCAGCGACAGATCTGTCGCTATCTCTCACACTCGATGTGGTCAGAAACAAGGCCGCCAAAGCCTCTGAAGATGGAAAACTTAAAAGGGAGGATGAGAATTCTCATCGCTCCGATAGGAAGAAAAAGAGGAACTCCGAGGATAAAAAGAGTTCCGGGTTCGAGAAAGACAACCAGCAGTCGGGTGAGAAGACCAGGTGCAAAACCTGTAGGAAATACCACCTAGGGAAATGCAGATTTGAATCTCAGCCTCTACCTTGTGGGATTTGCAAGTCTAAGGAACATAAAACCTTGGATTGCAAGAAGTTGAAAGACGCAACCTGTTATGGTTGCAACGAGAAGGGACATATCAAGACCAACTGCCCTAGGAATCAGAAGAAGCCCGAAGAGGCCAAGAAAAACTAACGCATGAGTCTTCCAGATGAACGCCCAGGAGATGATGCAGAATAATAACTATATAGCGAGTACCTTTCTGTATCAAGCAGTTTATGCAGAAATTTATTTGATGCTGGCACATATGATTCTATGATAAACGGTAAATGCTGAGAACTGTTGTCTCTGCCTGTTTTGGACTTTGTTCATTTAATGCAAGGTAGAAATTGGCCGATGATACTTGAGAAAACGCTCCAACAAATCTTAGATTGATATTTTATATCTATTAGAAATCACTCTTTTCTGATATCCTTTTGGCAAGCTTTCAAGCTATCCAAATTCATCAATATAATAAAGACAGATGTGACATTTTGATCCCCTGTCAAAAAGATGATGGATTAGGCCCAAACCTTAAATGCCATTGATGGTCTTTCGTGACCTAGGCTAAACATAATGAATATATATTAAATAACATTCATTAAGAATGTTAGTACTATATTAGCCTGTATGGTCTATTGATACCATGGTTAGTATATGTTAAGGCCATCAGGATGAAGAATAGCAGTTGTTGGATTGCAACTAAGAAATTGTTTTATTGGTGTTAGGAACCAATATCGAGTATGGCAAACTCAGATAAGACAGCCGTTGATCGTGTTATGAATGATGCGACACATTCCAATGATGCTACAATTATGAGCCTTAGAATTTCCGAAGGTGTTCTTCAAACCATGATAGACGCAGCTGTTGGGAAGGCTGTGAAGAAGGCTGTGAAAAAGTTCAAGGAGCCCCATGCTACTCGCTCCAAATTTTATCTAGGACCACATTTCCTTACTCATAAGGAGGATCTTGTTCATACCTCAAATGCAAAAGATGAGCTAAAAAGGAAAAAGGAGGAAGATAACTCCCAGAGCTCTAAGAAGAAGAATAAACAAAAGTCCAACCAGAAACCAGTATGCAAGACCTGCAAGAAGCGCCATTATGGGAAATGCAGGTACGAATTAAAATCCCAATCACAGCCTAGGGCTTGTGGGATCTGCAAATCTAGTGAGCATAAAACATTGGAATGCCAGGAGATAGGAGATGTGACTTGTTACAACTGTAACGAGAAAGGGCATATCAAATCAAATTGCCCAAAATATGCTAAGAAGCTTAAAGGAGATAAGAAGACCAACGCTAGGGTCTCTCAGATGGATGCAAAAGAGATCATACAAGATGACAATATCATAACCGGTACATCCTCATCCATGATGTATATGCAAGGGTCTTGTTTGATTCAGGTGCAGATAAGTCATTGTGGAATAAATTTCGTTAAATCTGCATGTCAGAACCCTAAGCACAAAATATGAAGTAGAATAAAACGCTAAAAATTATGCCTTGAATCGGTTACCAATCAATCCTTCATAAATTGTAAGTATATTAGACTTTAAAAAAAAATCTATCATAAGAATCCTAGACATTAAGTGTAAGGTAAACTTACAGATAGAAAATTCATAGGACCCATTTCTTCTATTCCTGTCAGAAATCTTCAATCATAAAGTCCTAATGTAACCTCTCTTTAGATAAAGTACATCATCATATGAAACTGATATCTCTTTGATCTCTATTGATTACAAATACCAAATGGTATGACAAAAGTGCCATATGAGGATTGGTGTATCTTAATATGTTCCATAGATTGCTTCCATGCCTGATCAGTATGGAGGTTTAATGCATGGAACCACAAAGATATCCCAATGATCATATGGTACTAAAGTCAGCTAAAGGTATTCAAAGGAGATATCTAAAAAATATAGAATTGTCCAAGTAAATGTTCCCGATTAAGGAATTCGTGGACTTGTAACATAAATGTGTCACTTATTTGACACAAGCAATGGTGGATGAATTGGAGCCTGAGATATGGAAAATCTCTGTAACCTCCTTGTACCTTGTTTTCCTCCTAAGATTACCTTGTTTACCTTCTGAGAAGTAAGTAGAGTTAAGATTTACATCCCATTTAGGGCTGTATCATTATGGAATTTCCTAAACGACTGGTACCATCATCGGAAGAATCGGAACCCTGATTAAGTAGATTTTAAAATAAAGGGCTCATTAGTCTAACTCAATATCCTGAGACTTCGGTATAGTAATTATGAAAGACGGTTCATTTTGCTTATGCATTGTTACCGCAACCCTAATTAGGCAACGATTAAGAATTGCCATCAGCTGCCCAGGATCGTCGATTTGTTTGACTAACGACAAGGATTAGCTATACCTTAAAATTAGTTAAGCAGTGGTTGGAATAACCATCTCGCCTTAAGATAAGCTTTTTTTTATAATAGTTGATATATAAGCATCAAGGCTGCTCCTTTGGAGACCTTGTATAGATGAAATATCAAAACATCCGTTGGATGGACGAGACTTTGGGAAGTCCACTTATCAGGATCTGAAAGTTGCATTGGAAACAACGAATAAGATCATACAAATCCCTAATCATCTGTAAGTCGCCAGTATTCGGCAGAAAATCAAGAATTAATGAAAGTAGCAACCCTCCTAAATTCTTGTTAAGGATTAAAGTTCAACAAAAGATATCACCCACAAGGGTGTGCCAAATTGTTAAATTATTAGGCTAGTTAAGCTCTAAATATATAGAATCATTCGAAGGAAATCGAATGTATCAAGATCAAGTAGCTTATAAGCTAAAACCTATTTAAGGAGCTTGGCGGAACTCACAATGCAATAACACATTAATGATTCAAGGATGTGTTCCACCAATAAATTGAGAAGCATTATCACATGATGATATGCAAATTCATGATATAATGGGCAACCTGTATCGATTGATAATCGACAGGTTAAGAAGCTCCAAAAAGGATACATGTACCTATTATAGAGGTCACTTTGGGAGCTTGGAAAGACTCCAGATGTGTTATAGAAGTTAAGTCCATTATGCGACAAAAAGTACTTCCATCATTTTAACAAATCTCGAGGTCGAGATTTCTTTTAAGGGGGTGAGGATGTAACACCTCGAAAATTCACATCCTATAATGTATTGACACGTGTCATAAGCTTGAACGTGTGAAAGAATACTATAGAGGGACTAAAGTTGACAAACATGAAAGTATGTGAATATAAGGGTTCAAAATGTCAACAAGGGATAAATATACTTTACAATAAACCTACAAAATTTTTATACCTTCAAACGAATAAATCATGGATCATACGAAGCCAAATATAAAAGAAAGTGAGAGATTACAAACTACAGGGGTTAAATGTGTCAACATGTTTAAAGAATACCTCTGAGTGACCTTTTAGCAAACCCGAAGCTTTGTAACGATTAATTATGCTCACTAGAATACTTGATAAAAATTTCATAAAGTTTCGTTATCGTATGAGAAAGTTATGATCAAATTCGTATGCGAGGGGTTAAAGCGTCAACGTTGAAAGTTATGACTTTTCGGGTAAACACAAAGCAAACCAAGGACTTAAAAAAATGGGTATAAGTCTTGGAGCCCTTATATGTCAATTTGGAGGGCTCAAAATGCAAGAAATAAAGGTTGGGTGACCTTTGGAAGGACCAAGAGCCAAGTTCAAAAAGCTAAAAAGTTTTTACCTGAAGTCAGGATTCAGGCGGGCCGCGTAAGCCTTGCCAAGGTCTTACACGGGCCGCGTGCGGTCCCCAGATATAGAAATAATAGGCAGCAGCCTGTTAAGCCTTTTAACCGACTTAAAAACGATTTTCCTCTTCCATGGGCGACCCCTACATGCTTTTAGTCCCTAGGGACACTTGTTGATGATCAGGGATCAATGGTAGCATGTTTTGGCATGATCTTGTGCAATCACAAGCACTATATAAAGCCCATTTGTGCGCAAGCTTGATCATCCCATCACAACTCCACTTCTGATCATTCCTGAAGCACAAGTGCCTTTCCAAGTCATCTCTAATCGTGCATAGGACTTCTGTAAGTATACTTGACCTTCCTTGATTGAGTTTTACTTAGTTATTAGCTTAAAAGTCAAACCGTCGTAATTAACGTTTAACTTAGCGATTAATCATTAATGGTCCAGTGATTAGTCGAATTGAAGGTAGTTATAAGTTGGTAATTATATGGGTAATAAACCCTTAAAAGGGCACCCTCTGATTCCCACTCTAACTAGATCATATGTCGGGTCAAAGTTGCTTATAAAAAGTCAACAGAAGCTTAATTTGAAAATTAACATGTAACTTGCAATGTAGAAGGCATGTAACCTATTTTATCACTCACATAACTTGGTAGTAAGTATAAGAACATGTCTAAGCATGTTCGACCCGACAATTTTCTGTTTAGGCTCGGTTCGGAACCGAAAGTCGCAAAACTTTGACTATTGCTTTGACTTCAGTTCTGACCCGATTTAGATGGGTTTGGAAATGCCTTAGGACTTCCTTAGGACCAGGTTACATGATAGTATAGCCCTCTGTGATTGGTTCGTTGATTGTCCGTTTCGTTTACACGTTTCCGTTAATTGCCTAATGTTGACCAATATGCCCTTTTGACCATAAAACGAGAATTTTGGATATGTGAAAGGACAATAATCTTTGTTACTGATTTATAAACATGTCCCTAAATTTTTACATCAGTTGGAGGTCTAGATTAGGAGTTATGCTCAATAGCGTAATTAGAACGCCTTTTAGTAATTAAACGGCGTCATTAGCATAAAGCCTATCTAAACCCAATTTTTGACACCGAATCTTTTACCCACTGATGTAATATAATATTTTGGGATTTTTGAAGATTTTTAATTATTTTTAACCTGCTCATAACCTAAGGTTATGACCTTAATTCGGTAAATACCGATTATACCCTTTTTGGTTATAAAATGAGTTCTACATAGTGTTTTGACACCAATCCAATTGCTACTGATTTTATATAATAAATAAAGTATTTTGAACTTTATAACCTGATCATAAAACTCGGATTTCCTGTATAACCCGGAAATCGCTTAAAATGGCTTTTTAAGCGTATTAAACGCATAGTTTGGGTCTAAAACCATTTTGTCATATAAGACTTATCACCAACTGATATAACCTGATAAATTAAGTTATTTTACTGATTTATTCAGACCCGAGTCTCAGAGTTATAATTAATCTCTTTTATAATCTTTAAAATGACCAAAATACCCCTACGGGGCTTAATTTAAGATTAAACTCGTTTTGGGCATAATAGAAGGTATCCTACTGATATCACAACATATTTAAGGCATATTAACTTAGGAAGCCTGTATATGACTCTTATGGTTACCCGTTACGCTTCTTACGCGTTCGGTTCGGTTTATGTAACTAGTTTGCATAAATTAGCCGAAACGGGTCAAACCTTATCACTTTTATCTCAAAATCCAGAAGGTGTTTAGATTACCCATATTACACAAGTCTTCAAACTTGTCGGGTCTAAATCACATTCTATTTCGGTCTTCGCTTAATCATGCGTTTTGAACCGTAAACCTTTCCTTAAAACTAACCGGTCTAAGTTACGACTTAAATAAGACCCGTTAGGAATCTAATAGGTTAATAAAACCTTCATTCCAGATTAAGAGCCCCAGTAGAAGTGCTTGTGCTTGCTGATTTGAATATACGGCTGAGTATAAATTGCATTGCTAGCTCAGGTAAATACTCTTAACTTATTTTCCCTATACGGGCTTGGGATACGGTATTATAATAATACCGCTTGGTCGGGTATTGAATGTTTAATCATATAGTGGTTAAATTATTGAGGTAACCCGCTTTAATCTGTATTGTTTGAAATAAAAGCCTTTAGGGTTTAATGACCATGTCCCGGATATCCTTGACATCATTGTATTATAAAATGGCCACGTCTTAAGCACAGGGTGTAGGCATACACCTGACAGTTTGCATAAGGGAAACGGTATCTCACTCTCATGTGGGCCTATACTTGTGGCGTGTCTGTTAATCTGGACTCGGTTTCTACATCGGGCCCTGAACGTATAACGAACATGTAAATCTGTATACAAGATTATAATATAATTGTCCCAAGTTATAAAAGATATGTTGTGCCTTGTGCATTCAAATCAATTTTATTAAACCTTTTCAAATGAGTCGGTTAATTGTATTTACCAGTGTAAACTGACGTATTTTCCAAAAAGGTTAAGTGACAGGCACTGAACGTAATTGGCTGGAAGCTCAGGGCGTTAATAAGGAATCTTGCAAGTTCTAGATGCCTGAAGTCTGTTGAACAGTTTTCTTTTATTTGATCCGCCTGTGGATCCTTTACTTTCCGTTGTAATACTTTGATATTACTTTATATTCGGATTGTAATATATTTATCTTTTGCTTCCGCTGTGCATTTAAATATTGTGTTGTTTGACCATGATGATATCAACTATGTCACGATACTCCCCACCGGGCCCACCGGTAATACGTGGAAATATCGAGGTGTGACACCTTGTGGATATTTGACGGATCTATCGGCGAGTTGTATGCTTATTTTTGTAGGGCTTGTTTTCCCTAAGCCGAGTCGGTTGAACATTGATGAGGGCATGAGGTTGATGCTTGCCCCGAGATCGGCTAGTGCATTACGAATGGGGGATTTCCCAATCGAGCAAGGAATTGTGAAGCTTCCGGGTCAAGCTTCTTTTACGGGAGTTTGTTGAGTAGCAAGGCGGAGCATTCTTCGCCTAAGTTAATGAATTTCAATGATTCAATTTTCCTTTTATGAGTGAGGAAGTCCCTCATGAATTTGGAATATTTAGGCATTTGAGTTAGGACTTCGATAAATGGAATATTAACATGCAATTGTTTTAGTAAATTTTCGAACTTTGTGAATTGCTCGTCGGTCTTCTGACGAATTAACCGACCGGGGTATGGAACCAGATGAGTCTTAGCAGGCTCTTAAACTGGTGGAGAAGCCTTCTCCTGTTGGGGCGTGGGTGGAGTTGTGGTTTTGCTACATTGGCTTCTTTCAGTTGGTGGTAGTGGAGCCTCTTCGGGACCCATAGTACAGTTTCTCAATGTTATGAGATGTACTTGCGCATTTGGGTTGGTTTCGGTATTACTTGGTAATGCGCCTTGTGGTCTCTCGGAGAAATTTTGAGCTATTTGATTTAATTGTTTTTCAATGTTTTGAATGCTAGCTTGTTGATTTCTAAAATTCGATTCCAGTTGTTGAAATCGATCCGAGTTTTTCTTTTCGGTGTCGGAGATGAGGCGAGATACAGTATCTTCAAGCCTTTCTCGTCCACTTTGTTGTTGAGAGAAATTTTGTGGTTGTTGAAAGTTTGTTCGTTGGTTTAGATTTTGTTGGTTACTACTATTATTGGGTTCTCTCCAACCAAGGTTAGGGTGGTTACGCCATCATTGGTTGTAGGTACCCGTTGGAGGAACCGACGGCCTAGGCCTATTATCAATGTAGTTTACCGTTTTCGTTTGATCATCTAATTCTTTCATAGAACTCCAATTTTCATGTGGCCCACCACACCCCCTCACAAGCCATAACCGAGACCGTTTTTGCCATTTCTAACTTTTTGATTTTTGAAGAAAGGGCCTCGATTTGAGCTTGCAAGGAAGTGCTTTCATCAACCTTATGGGCGTCCGGGGCAATAGATTTATTGCCTCGGGGAGTGTGCCACTGAAAATTGATTTGAGCAATTTCCTCAATTTGATTATATATTTCATTTGGGCGACGATTACCTAAAAGTCTCCAGAGCTAGAATTAAGTGTTTGTCTTGTGTGTGGCAACAACCCATTGTAGAAAGTGGATACTTGTTGCCATACCACAAGACCGTGATGAGGACACTTTCTTAGTAGCTCCTTGAACCTTTCCCAAGTTTCATATAAGGATTCCCCATCTTCTTGTGAATATGTATTAATTTAAGTCATTAGTTTAGCCATTTTAGCAGGAGGGAAATACTTATATAGAAACTTTTGGGCCAGTTCATCCCAGGTGTTTACCGAGCCAACTGGGAGGGTGTTAAGCCAAGCCTTAGCTCGGTCTTTTAGTGAAAATGGGAACATTCGAAGGCGGATGGCGTCGTTTGATGCTCCATTGATCTGAAAGGTATCACATATTTCTAAGAAATTAGTAATATGTAGATGGGGATCCTCGTCCGCAAGCCCATGAAAGGTTGCGGAGTTTTGAAGCATTTGTATCAAATGCGGACGAAGCTCGAAGTTGTTGGCTTCGACATTCGGTGCATTGATAGCGGTGCCGAGATTACCTACGGTGGGTCGTAAATAATCCATGAGGGTACGTTGGTCCGCCATTGGAAGTGGGTCCCCCGATACTTTCTCTTGGTTTTTAGCTTTAAGACTTTTTCTGAGAAAGCGTTCGGGTTCTTCAAGAGGTTCTTTATGTCTCTACTAGAACTGGAGCTAATACACTACGTAGAAAGTTCAGATGTGGCGCCTGGGTTCCAAGTCCTGCAATAAAAACAGAAAAGAACGTTGGTCAGAAGCTTCACCACGGCCCCGTGTCCGATGAACACGGCCCGTGGTCGGAGATATAGTGATTGTTTTCCGGATCCCTGTTACTGGGGAGTTCAACACAACCCTGTGTTGCACCGACACAGCCCTGTGCTCAACTCTCTGTAACTCAGAAAATAAAAACTGCCAGTAACAATGCTGGGCACGGCCCGTGTCCGACCAGGCACGACCCGTGCTGAGCTCTGCAGAAACCTGAAAATTAAGAAAATCCTAAAATATAGAAAAAATTATAAAAACTGATTAGGCCGTTGATTCCTAACTTTCTTAAAATCCTTGTGTCCCAGGCAATGGCGCCAAAAACTTGATGTGTGCGAGGGTGTATATAAGTTTAAGTATATTTTAAGCCCTTTTTACCCGTTAGTCATGTTTTAAATTTATAAAACACGATATTTTACTAACACCAAACACACATATGGGCAAGTGCACCCATCGTGAGCGTAGTATAGTGTTGGTAAGATACCGAGGTCATCCAAGGACACAAGAGCTTTTAGTACCGGTTTATCCTCAACGTCTAATCAAATCAAAAGTTAGAAAAATGTTTTAAACAAGAAAAAGAAAACTAACTAAAATGCTGAAAAATAAAATAAAAGTAAAAACAGATAGACAAGATGAATCACTTGGTTCCGACTCGTGTTTAGTGTAACCTTTAATTATTTCCGCACTTTTTAAGAGATTATCTTAGTTATTGTAGTAGGCCCCTCTTTTGAAGGTGACGTTACCCTCAACCTAGTAGTTTGAGTCAGCAAGGATACAATCCTAAAGGGTCGGATTATTTAAAGATAATTAATTAAGTTATTAATGCATATTATGGTAGGCCCCTCTTTTGGAGGTGACGTTACCCTCGACTAAGTAGTCTGAGTCAGTAGGGATACAGTCCTAAATAGCCGGGTTAAAGTATTAATAGTAGCTTACATATGACGGGATCAAAGAGTTTGGACCCCCACCATCCAATACCGGTGGGTATTGAAGGAGATTCTACTAAATTTGACCCAGGTCCTTGCAGGATCTATACACTGAACAAGGCAAGACTCTTACCAAACCGTTCCCTTAACCCCCGACCAGGTAGCCAACATATCTCCATATAGACTGTGGAGATATGAATGGTGAAAATCTTTTATTTTATATAGACAGTAAAATACTGCCAAGACACCACGGACAAACGACAAGGAAGAATCACCTTCAACATAAGAAACTAGTTATTAAAGTCATTAATACATAACCAAGTAAAAAGTGCAAAAAGATTAAAAATAAAAAGTATTACACTAGACACTTGTCTTCACCAAGTGATGTAAGAGACTTAGGCAAACATGGCCTTTGATTGTCAAGAACTCTTACGATCAATCTTGGATCCCGAGACGACTCACACACTCTATGATGGACAATGGATGATGGTGTTGTGATGGTGGTGGGTGGTGGGTGAAGTGTGAGAGAGGTGGTGTGCCAAGGGATGGTTTGCAAATGAGCCAAGCACCCCTATTTATAGCCTAAACAGCAGCTCGGGCACGGCCCCGTGTCCAATGGGCACGGCCCCGTGTCCACCTTCTTCTCTGTCTTCATTAATTGCAGTTTATCTGCATTAGTTGACCACACCCCCGTGTCCGCTGGGCACGCCCCCGTGTCCACTGGGCATGGCCCCATGTGCAGAAGCGTATCTATACTATCAAGATTTCCCCAGATTCTGCGAATCTTAGAGTTGACCACGGCCCCGTGTCCATTGGGCACGGCCCCGTGGTGGTTGATAGAAGCTTCTACAGCTTTGTCTTTTCTGCAGACACTTGGGCACGCCCCCGTGCTCATTGAGCACGGGGCGTGTTCAGCCTTCTGTTCTCTTGTTTTGCTTGGGAAGATGCTTTCGGGGAGGCCGGGCATGCCACGTTTGTTCCTTTTCTTGTATTTATGTTAGATTTAGCTGCCTTTTTGCTTCTTTTGTTCATTTGAGCTCATTTAATCCTGAAAATACAAAAGGAAGACAAAAACACACTTTTTCCAACATTAGTACTAAAAAAGGGTTAGTTTTATGCCACAATTGATGTAATTTATATGTTGCATTTTGTGCACATCATAGCCCAACTAATAAATATAACTCAAATCATGTGTGTGACATTAACTAGTGAGTGGTCCATGTTCACTTTGTGGCTACCCGTGAGTGTGTGACCCAATCATGGGTGTGCGGCCCATGTGTGGTCTGCCTAACAACAGTATACAACCCAATTAAAAAGTGTGATTATGTGAAATCCAATTAATATGCGACCTGGTTATGCTTAACAAACACTTCCTTTTTTTTCCAATAGTTATCCCCCACCATTTACTCAATCAACAATAATCGGCCCACATAATGCATATTATGAACAGTGAGTTACCAGGAATAATGAAGGAGCTATCAACATACTAACAATACAGACCATGCACATGTTATTCGGCCCACATCAAAATCATCATAGTTATCAACCACTCAATAGCATTCCAACCAATTTATTATATGTCCGATATGTGTACTAGAATTGTAACACTCGTTTAATAACCAACCATCTTAATCATAGTATTATGTCATGTTTCAATAGAGCATATATATATATATATCAACTTGATGTTAATTAAAATCGCACATAAACAAGATCGACCGATTAGAATTAGCAAGATCAACAATCAGCAATTAAAACTAACGTAACATGAATCTACTAACCCGAAAAGGTTTGATCGGTAGGCTGAACTCTCGAGGGGGGGGGGTCTCCTGTCTCATGTACGTATGGAAGCAATAGGGTTTTTGGTTTGTGTTTAAAGTTTAATCTAATCAAGACGCATATTACATAATCATATAATGTGAGGGTTTGGGCAGTTTCCTATATTAGCCGAAGTGGGCTCAAGCCCACTCACTTGGGCTGCCACAACAATTGGCAAAACTTGTTAAGATTTGGGCTTACGAAACCGGCCAAGTAGTAATTCAAGTCTAAATAATTAAGCGTATACTAGGCCCAACTCTAGGTAGTTAAACATATATTAGGCCCATCTCTAAGGTTTTCGAATACGGGTGTTTGGTTTGGCCCTACGGGTGTGCGTGTGTGTGTGTTGGCCCAAATATAAAAACGTGTAAACTAACTGGGTTATAACAATAACACAGCTCGTTGGAGAGAAACAATTAACGAGAAGTTAGGATCATGGGATTAACGTTACAAACCTTGAAATTTCGGGTTGTCACATCATCCCCAACTTGAAAGAAATTTCGTCCCGAAATTTGACAAGCAGTACAGAGAAGTGAGATGAGAAATCAAGATTGTTGCAGATTTTCCCCAGGTGTCACATCATCCCCAACTTGAAGAGGAATTTCGTCCCAAAATTCACCAGTGTTACCAGACTTAGATTAATCATTAGGAAAAAGTTGAGGATACTTGAGTTTCATTTGATCTACACGCTCCCATGTGAACTCCGGTCCACGTCTTGAGTTCCAACGAACTCTCACAATCGGAATACGACTATGTTTACGCACCTTGACCTCCCTGTCCATGATCTCTATAGGCTCTTCGACTAACTGCAACTTGTTGTCAATCTTGAGCTCTTGAAATGGCACAATCAGTGTTTCATCAGAAAAACACTTCTTCAATTGCGAAACATGGAAGACATCGTGAACATTACCCAACTCAGCAGGTAACTCAAGCTTGTAGGCCACCTTACCGATCCATTCCAGGATTCTAAATGGCCCAACGTAACGTGGATTAAGCTTACCACGCTTCCCAAAGCGTACAACACCCTTCCACAGTGAAACTTTCAACATAACTCGATCACCTACCGCAAACTCCAACGGTTTTCTACGCTTGTCAGCGTAGCTTTTCTGACGATCACGCGCTGCTGCCATACAGTTTCTGATCTGGACAATTTTTTCTGAAGTTTCAAGTACAAGCTCAGGATCTGTGATCTGGATGTCACCCACCTTAGGCCAACAAAGAGGAGAACGGCACTTTTGCCCGTACAGTGCCTCGAATGGAGCTGCCTGAATACTAGTGTGGTAGCTGTTGTTGTAGGAGAACTCTATCAACGACAAATGTTTCTCCCACCCTTTCCCGAATAGTGCTCTCACTCTGACCATCCGTCTGTGGGTGATAAGCAGTACTCATATCGAGACGCGAACCGAACGACTTATGCATCGATTGCCATAAATCAGAAATGAAACGTGGATCTCGATCTGAGATGATAGAAGTTGGCACCCCGTTCCTAGAAACAGCTTCCTTAAGATAAACCGCTGC
Organism: Helianthus tuberosus; assembly: GCA_030545235.1. NCBI lineage: Eukaryota > Viridiplantae > Streptophyta > Magnoliopsida > Asterales > Asteraceae > Helianthus > Helianthus tuberosus. The sequence continues at coordinate 17,271,486 of CM060440.1, forward strand.
CAGCTGTGAGAACTTATCTGTTTCCTTGATTGCTAGAAAGTGCGCTGACTTTGTGAGACGATCAACAATCACCCAAATAGTATCATTTCCAGCCTGATTTCTCGGTAAACCTGTGATGAAATCCATAGTAATCTGCTCCCATTTCCACGTGGGTATCTCTGGCTGCTGAAGTAGACCCGAGGGTTTCTGATACTCCACTTTGACTTTAGCTCAAGTCAAACACTTACTCACGTATGTCACAATGTGAGCCTTCATCTTTGGCCACCAATACATAACCCTGAGATCCTGATACATTTTGCCTGAGCCGGGGTGAACAGAATACCGAGACTTGTGTGCTTCGTCCATCACAAGCTCTCGAAGATTACCATACAGAGGAACCCATACCCGCTCCATAAAGTAATGAATGCCGTCAGATCTTTCCACAAGTCGCTTTTCCATGCCCCGTAAGTATTCAGCCTTGATGTTCTCTTCTTTTAATACCTCGATCTGAGCGGAACAAATCTGAGCAGGTAAACCACAGTGAATAGTAAGCTGCAGAGCGCGAACAGGTTTAGGCTTCGTCTCCTTTCGACTAAGTGCATCAGCTACAACGTTAGCTTTACCCGGGTGATACTTGATGGCACAATCGTAGTCGTTTAAAAGTTCTATCCAGCGACGCTGTCGCATATTCAATTCCTTTTGGTCGAAGATATGCTGGAGACTCCTGTGATCGATGTAGATAGTGCATTTGGTACCGTACTGATAATGCCTCCAAATCTTCAATACGAATACCACAGCCCCTAACTCCAAGTCGTGAGTTATGTAAATCTTCTCGTGAACCTTCAGCTGTCGAGAAGCATAAGCTATCACATTGTTACATTGCATCAGCACCCAACCAAGACCCTGTAAGGAAGCATCGCAATAAACCACAAAATCCTCAGTGCCTTCAGGTAGAGACAAGATCGGTGCGCTGCATAGTTTTTGTTTCAAAAGTTGGAAAGCATCCTCCTGTTTCGTTCCCCAAGAATATACAATGCCCTTCTGCGTCAATGAGGTAAGTGGTTGAGCGATCCTCGAGAAATCCTTAATAAACCGTCGATAGTATCCAGCAAGACCAAGAAATTGTCGCACCTCCGAAGAATTCTTCGGTGCCGCCCAATTTCTAATAGCATCGATCTTAGCAGGATCCACGTGTATCCCCTTTTTGTTAACAATATGACCAAGAAAGTGTACTTCTCGAATCCAGAAATCACATTTTGAGAATTTCGCGTAGAGCTGTTCCTTCCTCAGGAGCTCCAAGATAAGACATAAGTGTCGCTCGTGGTCTTCCTCACTCTTGGAGTAGATCAAGATGTCGTCGATAAACACAATAACAAAGTCGTTGAGATACGGTTTGCACACGTGGTTCATGAGATCCATGAAGACCACTGGTGCATTAGTCAACCCAAACGGCATAACCAGAAACTCATAGTGGCCATACCGTGTGACACCTGTGCCTCCACGGCCATCAAACAAATACCAAACCAATGAAATATTGTGTTTCATATTTGGTATTTGTATAAATATGTGTATCGTTTGCACATATCAATTCTCGTTCGATTTCGAGCTCTAAATCGCTTTCTAGAAAGTTATACGCGCACTGATGCGTAAACGTAATCAGTTTAGTGAGAAAAATACTCCGGAACATCAATTTATGCTTAACATACCTTAAATAACCTTTACATAACTTAGAAATAATTTTTGAACGCTTTGGTATGGCAAAATCAAGTTTATTCGCTTACATGGACTAATTTCGACAAACTGCGAAAGTATGTCGATTCGTACTATAACGGACAATCCAGAACATGACCATAAGTTAAACATACCCTAAATATCCTTTACATAGCTTAGAAATAGGCTTTGAGGGGTTCGGTGTGCTAAAATAAACTTTTTGGTCATTCAGGGATTAAAAGCATCAAAAAGTGCATAAGTTTGCATTTTCGCGCATATCTTACTTTCTGAATACATCCGGACATCCAAAACTTTATTTAATCATTAAAATATTTTATTTTAGTGATTGGCATGATAAAATTCCATTCGTCGCTTAATTTGGATCGTTTTTCGCATTCGTTCGTGTTTCGTCGTAATTAACCGAACAACGCAACCGTACGACCAAACGAACCGATATCCGAGATATTTTTGAGCATGTTTCATGTTCCCTATACTTTAACTTCATTTTAGAGCCTTGAAATGAGATTAATGGGGCTTTAACGTGTCAAAAATGCATCAAAAACCATGTTTTGCACATTCAGGGACCAAAATTGACAATCTGCCATAGTTATCTTAGGAAGGGACCAAAGTTGAAAATCTGATTTCCAGCTTATTCCAGCTGTTTCCCTCATTTTCACATGGTTTTAATGAAACTAGGGGCTTGTTTTGGAGTACCCATGGTATTCTAAAACCATGGGCACACATGTAAGGTCTAGATCGAAGCTCGGTTTTCGATGAACGATCCTAACGGTCTTGGTTTTCCTATAAATACCCCCACCCTCTTGCTTCAAAACTCACATTTGATCCGATTTGGCTCTCTAAGTCGTAAATGCAAATCTTTAAATATTTTGATTCAAGTTTTAGCAACCTTATTAATTATAAGCCAGAAACTTGATCCAGTAAATAAATAAGTTTACAATAAACCCTAGTGTATTTTAATTTTCAGTTATTTTGTAGTTACCCAGTATGAAATAATATTTAAAGGTTTTCTATAAAATTTTGTTTTAACTTAGTATTTGTATTTTGCATGTATATTAAACAGCATGAGTGACTTGTCTGATGCCCTTCAGAATTTAAATCTCTATCCGGTAAAAATAGAGGTTTCCAGAGATTTCAATAGGTATATACCCGACATAGAAGAACCTATTGAATTCAATGTTCCACCTCCGAAAAAGCCAAAACCTCATAAAAGAAAGAGATATGTATGGGGGAGGCGTGTACGTAGGAAAAAGCCAGCCAAGAGACTTCCCAAAATAGAAAATCCCTTAGACAAAGGGAAGGGAATTGAAGTCGGGGAAGAGTCTAAACAGATGGGAATACAGTTTGAAGAATATTCTAAGCAAATAGAAATGGAATTTGGAGAAGGTTCTAGGCCACTGGAAATGGAATTTGGAGAAGGTTCTAGGCCACTAGAAATGGAGTATGGAGAAGGTTCTAGGCAAACCCAGAGGGAAATTGGGGAAAGCTCTAGACAGGTTGAGGAGTTACCCTTTCAGGAAGAATTAGATCGTGCTTTGGCAAGCTGTGATGTTATCAGGCCTATCAATAATAATTTCTACTCTTATCCTGTCAACAATCAACTACCAATAAACTTAGAACCAGCAATTCCAGAACCTATAACCACACCCAACCTTTAGGAATGGATGAGTGGTGGACGAATGATTGGCAGTTCCAAAACCTGCTCAACAGTCCTTATTCCTTTCTCCCTCAGTTCAACCCGGAACCTATACCTAATCCACCGATGAGTACTGAAAACTTAGCTGAACTCCGCCATTTTGGCGAAGAATTGGTGGATGCAGGAAATAGAATCAGGGACATAGGAGAACAAATCTCCTGGAAATAGACGAGAGGGAACGTCGTTACTAAAATACCAACTGACGAAGGATAGTAGGTTTGTGAAACTGTGGTTGTATAATAGCAATAAAATATAATCTTGTAAAATAACTACCAATAAAACTTTGTAAGATAAAAAGTGTGTATTGATGCATACTATAAATATAAAAATGGGAATCGAGAAATCGATAGTTTTGGCTATATGTGTGTATTTGAAAATTTTATGATTGTTTTGTATAATTGTTATTTATTCGATACTAATAAATTATATAAATTAATTACCAGATGGCAAACGTTGGTAATGAACCAGTTAACGAAGTTAATCAATCTGAACAACATCAGGAGGATCAATTTCTAAATAGACAAGACATAGAAAATATCGTTGCTCAGGGAATAGCCAATGCTATTCCAGCAATAGTTGCTGCTGTTAGAAACCCAATCGAACCTCAACAAATCGTTCCTAGCAAACGTATTTCTGAAGATAACTTCAGTAATAGTGTAAACGGAGGCGATAATCATACTAATCACGATAATGAATCACGACAGGCTCCGCTCCCTAAGAAAATGAAAGCTGCAACGCCTGGTTGCACTTACAAAGAATTTCTTGCTTGTAAACCCGCTGAATTTGCAGGCAATGAAGGAGCAACTGCAGCACTGCGTTGGTTAGAGAAAACCGAGGCAGTAATTGCAATAAGTAAATGTGACAAGGACGATCAGGTCATGTATGCGTCAAATCTTTTCAAAGAAGGGGCGCTAGAATGGTGGAACACGGTATTACAAGCAAAAGGAAGAAATAGGGCTTATGCTATGAACTGGGAAGAATTTAAGAGTCTTGTAGAAAGAAAATTATGTCCCGAATATGAAAAGATCAAATGGCAAATAAGTTCCTAAATCATCGTATGACGGGTGTAGATTGTCGCGGTTATACTTCGATATTCTTCGAATATGCTAGAGTGGTACCAACACTGGATTCGCCAGAACCGGTACTCATTTCTCACTACATCTGGGGGCTGATTAGTGAAATCCGTAACATCGTTAAAGCTGCGAGACCTCGTACTATTGACGATGCTGTGGAATTAGCTAACACCCTAACAGACGAACTGGTACGCACTAGAGATGAAAACAGGAAAAAGGAACTGGCTCAGAAAATTACCCAAGGCTTTCGTACGGGTAATAATAACAGCTTCAAGAGAAGAGTAACAGGGCAATCTTCAACTTCGCCATTCTGCAAGAATTGCAGAAAGAAACATTATGGAAGATGTAATGTAATCTGTAATTTTTGCAAAGCCATAGGACATCGCGAAGAAGACTGCAGAAAGAAAACAAGAGTTTGCTATAATTGTGGGGAAACAGGACATTTTAAGCCAGAATGTCCTAAATTGGTTAAACCAGCAGACAACAAAGTCAAGACGGCCGACGGAGCTACTAAGAAGAATGTTCAAGCTTTTCAGTTAACTACTCAGGAAGCCGAGCTAATTCCTGATGTAATAGCTGGTACGTTCTTAGTTCACAACATTCATGCAAAAGTATTATTTGACTCTGGTGCAAACCAAAGTTTTATAAATACTTCATTCTGCCAAATTCTTAACTTACCTTTAACTAGCATTAGGCAGATTTTTACAGTCGAAACGGCATATGGGAATTCAGTTAAAATAAATAAGGTTCCGCAAAATGTAGAAATAGAACTTTTAAGTCATAAATTTTCTGCAACCTTATTACCTATGAAATTAGCCGAATTCGACATCGTATTAGGAATGGATTGGTTAGTAGCCAACCATGCTCGAATCCTTTGTGACCAAAATTCCATAGAAATTCGTGCACCTACTGGGGAAGTAATTATGATTACAGGAGATAAACCACGTAAGCCCATGAAGTTCATATCAGTAATGAAAGTTGCTAGTTATGAACGAAAACAAGGAATAGTATATATGATTTCAGTAATCATTAGTACTAAGGGTAAAGAACTTAAGGAAATTCCTGTAGTCTCGGAATACCCAGATGTATTCCCAGAAGAGTTACCTGGATAACCATCAAATAGGGAGGTAGAGTTTAGAATTCATCTAATTCCAGGAACTATACCGATAGCTAAGGCACCTTATTGGTTAGCACCCACATAAATGTTAGAATTGAAAAAGCAATTAGATGAATTATTAAGTAAAGGTTTCATACCACCTAGTTCATCCCCGTGGGGAGCATCAGTGTTGTTTGTAAAGAAAAAGGATGGTTCAATGAGAATGTGTATTGATTATAGAGAATTGAATAAGTTTACAATTAAGAATCGATACCCATTACCTAGGATTGATGATCTATTTGATCAACTTCAAGGAGCTAGATATTTTTCTAAGATCGATTTATGCTCCGGATATCATCAATTGAAGGTACAAGAAGAAGACATACCTAAAACTGCTTTCAGAACTAGGTATGGCCATTACGAGTTTACAGTCATGCCCTTCGGATTAACGAATGCACCTGCAGCATTCATGGACATGATGAATAGAATCTGTAAACCGTATTTGGATAAATTTGTAATTGTTTTTATCGACGATATACTTATTTATTCAAAAAGTCAGGACGAACATTGTCAGCACTTATATGCACTCTTAACTTTGTTAAGAAAAGAAAATTTGTACGCCAAATTCTCGAAGTGTGAATTTTGGTTGCAAGAAGTGCAATTTCTCGGACACATGGTGAATCACGAAGGTATTCACGTAGATCCTGCTAAGATAGAAGCAATTACCAAATGGAAGGTTCCACAAACAGCAATGGAAATTAGAAGTTTTATAGGTTTAGCCGGATACTATAGACGGTTTATTAAGGATTTTTCCAAAATAGTTGTACCATTAACTAAGCTAACCTGTAAAGCAGTTAAGTTTGAATGGGGACCTAAACAAGAAGAACCTTTTAGGATTCTAAAGCAAAGGTTAACAAATGCCCCAATCCTAGCTTTACCAGAAGGGACTAAAGATATTGAAGTTTACTGTGATGCTTCAAAACTAGGATTTGGATGTGTGCTAATGCAACGCAAGAAGGTAATTGCGTATGCTTCCAGGCAATTGAAAAAGCACGAAGAAAACTATATGACTCATGACTTAGAGTTAGGAGCCATAATTTTTGCCCTTAAAATTTGGAGACATTATCTGTATGGAAGTAAATTTACTGTCTATACAGATCATAAAAATTTAAGGTATATATTTGGGCAAAAAGAGTTGAACATGAGACAAAGAAGATGGATGGAAATCCTAAGTGACTACGACTATGATATTCAGTATCACGAAGGAAAGGCAAATGTAGTTGCAGATGCCTTAAGTCGTAAGTATCATGAGAAACAACGACGGGTTCGTGCTCTCAGGTTAAATCTACAATTAGATTTAATGGAACAATTAAAGAATGTTCAAGAAATAGCAATTAAGGATGATGCTGAAGGAATGAAAGGATACTTAAAAGAATTAGAACAAGGAGCTGGTGGAATTTGGAGATTCCACAAAAGTAGAATTTGGGTACCTAAGCAGGGGGAATTAAGAAATAAGATTTTAGAAGAAGCCCATAAATCTAGGTATACTCTGCACCCTGGAAACAATAAAATGTACCAAGATTTAAGAAATAACTTTTGGTGGATAGGAATGAAAAAGGATATAGCTCGTTATGTTTCTAAGTGTCTTACTTGTTCACAAATAAAGGCAGAACACCAGAAACCTTCAGGTCTACTACAACAATTAGAAATGCCAGTATGGAAATGGGAACTCATAACAATGGATTTTGTTACTAAGTTACCCAAAACCAGAAAAGGTAATGATGCGATTTGGGTAATTGTGGACCGATTAACCAAATCAGCTCACTTTCTACCTATGAAAGAAACCTTTAGCATGGAAAGGTTGGCAAAGTTGTATATAGATGAAGTAGTATCCTTACATGGAGTTCCACTCTCCATTGTATCAGATAGGGATAGTCGTTTCACTTCCCATTTTTTGGACTAGTTTCCAAGAAGCAATGGGAACTCAACTAAATTTGAGTACAGCTTATCATCCTCAGACAGACGGACAAAGTGAAAGGACAATCCAAACTCTAGAAGACATGCTTAGAGCATGTGTAATAGATTTTGGAGGAAACTGGGATGATCACCTACCATTGATTGAATTCTCCTATAACAATAGTTATCATTCAAGTATTGAAACTGCCCCATTCGAGGCACTGTATGGAAGAAAGTGCAGAACTCCAGTTTGTTGGGCAGAAATAGGAGAAAGTCAATTGTCAGGTCCTGAAATAGTGCAAGAGACGACCGACAAGATTACTCAAATCAAGGAAAGATTGAAGACGGCTCGAGATCGTCAGAAAAGTTATGCCAACAATCGAAGCAAGCCTTTAGAATTCCAAGTTGGAGACAAAGTACTATTGAAAGTTTCTCCTTGGAAAGGAGTAGTTCGATTCGGTAAGAAAGGAAAGCTAAGTCCAAGATACGTAGGACCATTTTCAGTGATCCAACGTATCGGACCAGTTGCTTATCGTTTACAATTACCAGAGGAACTGGCAGGAGTACATGACGTATTTCATATATCCAACCTTAAGAAATGTCTATCTGACGAATCTTTGGTAGTACCTCTCAAAGATATAGAGGTAAATGAAAAACTAAAATTCATAGAGAAACCTCTTCAAATCGAAGACAGAAAGATTAAATTCCTCAAGCACAAAAGATTGGTGCTAGTCAAAGTCAAGTGGAATTCCAAGAGAGGACCAGAATACACTTGGGAACTGGAATAAAAAATGAAGCGAAAGTACCCCTATTTGTTCCAGTAAATCTCGAGGACGAGATTTATATTAAGGTGGGGAGAATGTAACAACTCTCATCAAAAGTCCTATTTATTAAATTAATTTGTGCAATAGGAAAACCTAATTGAGAAACCCAAGTGATTCTACATAAACCCTAAAATTTTCAGAATAATCGGAATCAGGATCAGGGCCCCTAAAACTTAGGGGGGGTAAACCCTAATTGGTAATATCCACACAGTTTGTTGTCGAAATTGAAATTGAACGAACCGCCAACTCAGCTGAGCTACCTGGACACGGAGCAACCCTATAGTAGAATAGGGTCTCTCGCGCCACGCGACGCGCACAAGGAGACCTTTTGCGTGGCGCGAGGGGGGCGATTTTTCAGCTATAAATAGTAGGATGTGGGACTTGATTCCTGGCTTCAGTTAGACGTAAAAATTCAAATTATACGTTGAGATATTGTAGGAACAGTCCTAAAACACACACAATTCACGAAGTGTTGCCACAATACAGGGTAATAACTCGATCGCTGATACGATTCAATGTCCGATCGATTAAACTATCCAATGGATGTTTAAGTGCTGCCCACATTAGGGTTTATGCTTTGTCATTCGTTGTTAATTCAATGGATGTTTAAGTATCGCACTTTGTCATTCGATGTGAGGGTTTAATCTCGTGAGTTATCGTAAATGTTGTATTAAGTTACTAACCAAGTTGTGTGCATGTTATTAAATTAGGTTAAAAAGGCTAATCAGTAGGCTAGGCTCTGCTCAAATTAAATCTGCAATGTGAGTCATTCTCTTTTTACCAAATTACTTTCAAAATCATGTTTATTTTTAAAGGTTATAAGTACAGTGATTAAGTTTATGTAATCACCAAGTTACAGCCAGTATATGGGGTTTTGTATACACTACTTATTTCCCGTCACCATTGGACAACGAGTTAGCCAATGGGTGATCTGACCATAGTCACAGAAACAAGTCGAGTGACAAATATTGTGGGTAGTTGGTTGATATCTGAAACATTGTAATCTCCCTTAATACTGTAAATTATAACAACGTGTCGTTTTAGTAAAAAGAATGATTCACCAGTATTTCCCGCTGACAAAACCTTTTTCAAACATGTTTCAGGTGATCTGTTATGAACCAGGAAAAGTGCCGCGAAGCACTACAAGCTTAAGGAAGTGGCTCAATATAAAATAAAGAAACGTGTTTTGTAAAATAAAAGATTTTCTCTGTGAAATCTTGTAATTATAAATTACCGGGGTTTTATCCCGAGTTGTGAAATAAAATAATCAGGAAATTACAGTTTTAAAAAGATCCTGAAGAAAACTTCCGCTGTTAAATTAATACCACGGGATTTTCTGTCCCGCGGCTCCTGAAACGGGTCAAACCGGGTCGGGGGCCGTGACAGCCAGCCTATTTCGTCTAGTACCTGCACTTAGCCTTTTTGGAAAATACGTCAGTTTACACTGGTAAATACAATTAACTGACTCATTTTGAAAATGTTTAGAAAAATTGATTTGAATGCACATGGCACAAAAAGTCTTTTATAACTTGGGACAATTAATTAAAAATAATCTTGTATACAGTATTACTTATTTGTCGTCCATTAGTACCGGTTAGAAGAGTCGGCTTAAGTTAACTGACACGCCACAGGTATAATGCCCACAAGGTTGATTCCTTAAAGTGGGTTACCAGTTTTTACATATGCAACTGTCAGGTGTATGCCTACACCCCGTGCTTAGGTCGTGGCCATTTCTTTGAATGATGCCAAGGATATCCGGGACATGGTCATTTAACCCCCAAAGGCCATACACCAAATAATACAGATTAAAATGGGTTATGTAAATACATTAATCACAATCCGATTTAAATGACTACATACCCGACCAAGCGGTATTATTATAATACCGTATCCCAAGCCCGTATAGGGAAAATAAGTTAAGAGTATTTACCTGAGCAAAGTATAAATCACAAACAGCAAGTGCACGTAGCTTTTACTGGGCTCCTAATCTAGAATGAAGGTTTTTAATAACCTATTAGATTCCTAACGGGTCTTTAATTAAGCCTAAACTTAGACCGGTTAGTTTTAAAAGAGGATAATACGGTTCAAACGCATGATAGAGCGAAGACCGATTTAAAATGTGGTTTTGACCCAACAAGCTTGTATACTTGTTTAATGTGGGTATACTAAACACATTCTGGATTTTGAGATGAAAATGATATGGTTTGACCCGTTTCGGCTAATATATGCAAACTAGTTACATACGTCGATCTGAACGCTAAAAGTGTGTAACGGGTAACCAATGAGTCATATACAAGTTTCCTAAGTTAATATGCCTTAAATATGTTGTGACATCAGTAAGATATCTTCTATTATGCCCAAAACGGATTTAAACTCAAATTACGCCCAGTAGGGGTATTTTGGTCATTTAAAAGGTTATAAAAGAGTTTAAATGTTAATCTGAGTAACAGGTCTGATATAATCAGTAAAATACTTATTTTTATAAGATATAACAGTAGGGTATTGTAATTATGTGAAATTTATCTTTTATAACTAAGCTATGCACCGTAGGGGCATTTTGGTAATTTCACTTAAGCCTAAAAGGTCAAAACTGGAAACCTGAGTTTAAAACTTTTACTTACTGTTAAAATATAAAAATTTACTAAAATATCAGTAGGTATCAATTCTTATATTTATAAAATGGTTTTTATACATACTATGCGTTAAAAACGCTTAAAAAGACGATTTTAAGCTATTTCTGGGTTTTATAAGAAAAGCTGATATTTTTTATTAGGGGTGGCAAAATGGGTGGGTTGGGTAGGTTTGGGTAATGGGTTAGGATGGGCATGGGTTAGAATGGGTTTGGGTTAAGATGGGTTTATTAAGAGATGGGTTAGAATGGGTTTAGGTCAAGATGGGTTTTTGTCAAAAAATTCAAAAAAAAATCAAAAAAATTCAAAAAATTCAAAAAAATTCAAAAAAATTCAAAAAAAAATCAAAAAATTCAAAAAAATTAAAAAAAGTCAATGTGTAATAGTTCCAAGACTGAACTGGACTGTACCAAGACTGGAAAAATTAAAACTTTCTCACCATGTGGGAAAAAAAATATTGACGGTACTGACTACTGAAGAAAAATTTCCAGCAGGCATAGTTAACACAGCAATACTAAATTGTTGCCAGCCAAAACCACTTGACATTAACAATGAATTCAGTTGACCAGTTTGACTCGTATCTTCATCACACACTATCCACCAGTTTGACTTTATTTTACCAAAAGCCTTCTTTTAATCTTTTCTAAAAGACTTTTGTAGCGAACAAGATAATGAGTTTGGTTTGATGTTCTTTGATAGTTATGTAAGACTTGTATTTTCTAAGCACATTCTGATATTTGACCTCCAAGAACTTTGAAAGCAAGTAATATTTTTTATGCACAAATGCTTTTTGTTGACCATTTCTTTTCTTTGACCACTTGTCTTTATGCACAATTAGTCACGTAGTTTAAGCTTGTTACAGGCCCTCTAAAGGGATTTAAAACCCTAAACCACCTGAACTTCCACTAGATATACAAACTGTAAAAATCCATAGAATTTTATAACTAAATGCCCTAAATTCATTCTTTGATACCCACAGGCCACAACATCAAATATAGAAAACTTTCAAGATTTGCAATAAAATTTCAACAATCTGTAGATTTAATATCCAAAAACCTAAATTGATCAACAAAAACCCAAAAAAGCAGCAAAAAATTCCAAATTTGACTCATCCCCTTCAAGATTTGAATACTAAAACCCTAAATTCTTAATCAAAACATTGAATTTCATCAACCCCATAAAAAATTTCAATAACTTACTCGTTTGCAGAGGGTGGAAGCAGCTACGAAAGTAGACAGAAAAGATTCGTTTGAAGTTGATGCGTGTTTTAGGTTTAGAGCTATGAAGATTCGTTTGAGGCGGAGCTATGAAGATTCGTTTGAAGCAGCTATGAAGATTAGAAAGGATAATCACTGGAAGCAGCTACGAAGGTAGACAGAAAAGATTCGTTTGAGAGCTTTGAAGATTCGTTTGAAGCGAGCTATGAAGATTCATTTGAAGCAGCTATGAAGATTAGAAAGGATAATCGCTGGAAGGCAGCAGGCCAGCAGCTATGAAGATTCGTTTGAAGTTGATGCGTGTTTTAGGTTTAGAGAGTAAAAACCCATCTTAAAATTTAGATGGGTATTTTAAAACCCATTCTAACCCATCTTGATTAAATCATCAGCCCAATCTGACTTATTTGTTTTTTTAAAGAGGCCCAAAATAACCCAAATGATCATGGTTGGGTTTTTGTTGCCACCTCTATTTTTTATTATTCCAGAAGGCTTAAAATACTCTATTTAACATATTGGATCAGTAGAAAAAGGTTTGGTATCAAAAGGATTTGTAAAACTCATTTTATAGCCAAAAAGGGCAAAACCGACAATAACCGAATCAAGCTTAGAACTCTATGTCATGCTCAGCCTAAAAATAAATAAAAATCTCCAAAAATCCCAAAATATTATTTTACATCAGTGGGTAAAAAGTTTGGTATTAAAAATTAGGTTTAGATAGGCTATACGCTAATTACACCGTTTAATTACTAAAAAGTTTTCTAATTACGCTAATGAGCATAACTTCTATCCTAGACCTCAAACTGATGTCAAATTTTAGGGACAAGTCTATAAATCAGTAATGAAGGTTTCCATTCTTTTACTTTTTCAAAAATCACGTTTTAAGGTCAAAAGGGCATAATAGTCAACGTTTAAGCATTTAACGGAAATATGCATATGAATAGGATAATTAATGAACCAAGTCGTGTAACCTCAGAGGGTTACACTCATCTATAACCTGGTCCTATTAGAGCTCTAAGGCATTTCTAAACTATGCTCTAATGGGTCAGAACTGAAAGTCAAAGCAAAAGTCAAATTATGCGACTTTCGGTTCCGAACCGAGCCTAAACTGAAAATTGTCGGGTTGAACATGTTTAGACATGTTCTTACATTAATTACCAAGTTATATTAGTGATAAAATAGGTTGCATAGCTTCTACATTGCTAATTATGCATTAATTTGAAAATAAGCTTTCTGTTGACTTTTTATAATTAGCTTTGACCAGACAACTGACCTAGTTAGAGTGGGAATCAGAGAGTACCCTTTTAAGGGTTTATTACCCACATAATTACCAACTCATAGGTACTTTCAATTCGAGATTTGACTGGACAAATCAAGATTAATTACGAAGTCAAACCTTAATTACGACGGTTTGACTTTAAACTAATAAACTAAGTAAAACTGAATTAAGGAATGTTAAGTACACTTACAATAGTCCTAACTACGACTAGAGACTCCTAGGAAGGGTGCTTAAGATCCAAAATTATCCAAAAGTGAAGTTGTGAAGTTTGCAAGTGATGTGCTTCAAGGTTGCAACCAAGAACTTCTTATATAGGACTTTAGATTCATCAAGATCATGACAAATAAGTCTATGGGATGATTCCTGATCATCCCAAGTGTCCCTAGGCTCTTCTAAACCATCAAACAAGCCCCTGGTATAAAAAACAAGCTCCCTAAGTCGGTGTAACTTGCTGAAATAGGCATCTGCATGTTTTTCTGATGCCGACATGCCCTGGCGGCCCGCGTAAGGCTTGGGCCTGGTCTTACGCGGCCCGTGTCAAGGTTGGCTCCGGTCAATAAGTTTGCAAATATTGCATTTTAGGTCCCTGGTCCTTCTAAACATGGTTTTTACTTCATTTCTTGCATTTTCAACCCTCTAACTTGACTTTTAAGGGCTCCATGACATATCCAAACACCGTTAAGTCCTCGGTTAACTTTGTGATCAACCGTAAGACCTTAAATTTCAACGTTGATGCTTTTAACCCCTCGAATACGAATATTATCATAACTTTCTCATACTTTATCGAAACCTTGTGAAATTTTTATCACTTATTCTTGTGAGTATATTTTATTGTTACAAAGCTTCGGGTTTGCTAAAAGGTCACTCAGAGGTACACTTTAAACATGTTGACACATTTTGTCACGGCCCCAGCCCCGGTTTGACTCGTTTCAGGAGCCGCGGGACAGAAAATCACGTGGTATTTATTTGACAGCCGAAGATTTTAGCAGGATCTTTTTAAAACTGAAAATGCCCGATTATTTTATTTCATAATTCGGGATAAAACCCCAGGTAGTTTACAATAAGGTGATTTCACTGGGAAATCTTTATTTTACAAAACATGTTTCTTTATTTATATTGAGCCACTTCCTTAAGCTTGTAGTGCTTCGCGGCACTTTTCCTGGATCACAACAGATCACCTGAAACATGTTTGAAAAAGGTTTTGTCAGCGGGGAAATACTGGTGAATCATTCTTTTTACGACACGTTGTTATAATTTACAGTATTAAGAGCGATTACAATGTTTATATATATATATATATATATATATATATAGGGTAAGGTTCATGCGAGAACCACCCTTATTGCGAGAACCGCGAGAACCAATGTGAACACAAAATAAATTCTAAAAAAAATCAAAAAAGCACTCAAAATTTTTTTTTATATTTTTTAATAAAAAATCGCTATATTTCGTTACCATAAAAAAAAAAAAAAAAAAAAACTTTTTTTTTCGAGTAACAGTTATCTATGCACATGTGCATATGTATCATTACTTCAACAAATTCGGTAATACATTATCAGGAATAGACAATTGCACTTTAATTTACAATACCATTAGTAATACATTACTTTTTACATTACCAATATTCAAAATGCACATGTGCATAATTAGGTATAACCATGATATAAAGTGTTTTGGTACAAAAAGTTTGTGATTTTGAATGGAGAAGTAGACTCATATACATGTTTTTTGGTTAGTTATATCTAGTGGTTGATGGTTTGGTTATAGTTGTCAATTTTTTATGTAATATGTTGATTGGATGGTATAAATGGTGTTTACATACATGTAATAAAGTGAAAATATAGTTAATGGTATTGTATTATGGATGGTAGGAGGTAATGGTATTGTATTATGGATGGTAGGAGGTATTGGTAGTGTATTATGGATGGTATGATAGATGAAAGTGAAAGTGTATTCAAAGTGGTGTACCAAAACACCTTATTTCATGTTGATACATATAAATGCACATGTGCATTTCTAATATTGGTAATGTAAAAAGTAGTGTATTACATATGGTAGTGTAAATGAAAGTGCAATTGTCTAATATATGTAATGAATTACGAAATTTGTCAAAGAAATGACAAAAATGCACATGTGCATGCTTGTGTATTATGGATGGAATGATAGATGAAAGAGAAAGTAGTGTACCAAAACACCTTATTTCATGTTGATACATATAGATGCACATGTGCATTTCTAACATTGTTAACGTAAAAAGTAGTGTATTACACGTGGTAGTGTAAATGAAAGTGCAATTGACTATTATTTGTAATGAATTACGGAATTTGACAAAGAAACGATACATATGCACATGTGCATAGATAACTGTTACTCGAATTTTTTTTTTTTTTTTATTAACAAAATATAGCGATTTTTTCAAAAAAAAAATAGTAAAAAAAAAAAAAAAAAAAATTTGGGTGTTTTTTAGATTTTTTTAGGAATTACTGTTTGTGTTCACACTGGTTCTCGCGGTTCGCGCAATAAAGGGTGGTTCCTAACGGATCTTTGTCCTATATATATATATATATATATATATCAACCATTTACCCATGGTATTTATCACTCGAGCACCTATTGGTTATCTCGTTGTCCAATGGTGTCTGTGATTATGGTCATATCACCCCTTGGCTAACCCGTTGTCCAATGGTGACGGTTATCAAGTATTGTATACAAAACCCCACATACCGGCTGTAATTGAAGACTACAAAGACTTAATCCCTGTAATTATAACCTTGAAAATATTTAGGGTTTTGTAAAGCAGTTTGATAAAAAGAGAATGACTCACTTTGCAGATTTATTCGGGCAAAGTTTAGCCTACTGATTAGCCTTGTAACCTAAATTTAATTAACATGCACACGAACTAGGTTAGTAACTAATACAGCATTTACGATAACTCACAAGATTAAAACTTTCAAAACGAATGACAAAGTGCGATACTTAAACATCCTTCGAATTCACGACGAATGACAAAGTATAAACCCTAATTGGAGCAGCACTTAAACATTCATCAGATAGTTTCAATCGATCGGACATTAAATCGTATCAACGATAGAGTTATTACCCTGTTTCTGCGGCAGCGTTTCGTTTTCGTGTGTGTTTTTGTAGTATTTGGACGATATCTCAGTGCATGAATCAAATTTTAACGTCGAAACAAGTGAACTGTTCAAACCCCAAACCCCCTGTATTTATACCCCACTTTGGACCCGCCCGCGTGTCGCGACAGGATCCCCTGGACCTGTTGCGTGTCGCAGGGGATGCCAAAGTAGGGTAGGCATGCTTGGTCACCAGCTTAGGCCTGCTGAGTCGACGTTTCGTAGAAATTCGATTTTTGACAACGAATTATGAAGATAATTCTGATTAGGGAATACCCCCCCCCCCTTTGAGTTTTAGGGGCCCTGATCCTAATTCCAATTATTTTGAAAATTTTAGGGTTTATGGAGGATCACTTGGGGGTCTTAATTATGGTTTCCTATTGGACTAAAATTAATAAGAAATAATAATTTTGGTGAGAGTTGTTACATTCTCCCCACCTTAATAAAAATCTCGTCCTCAAGATTTACTGGAATAAGTGAGGATACTTTCGCTTCATTTTCGATTCCAGCTCCCAAGTGTATTCGGGTCCTCGTTTTGAATCCCACTTGATTTTGACTAGTACCAATTGCTTGTGCTTGAGAAACTTGATCTTTCGGTCTTCTATTTGTAGTTGTTTCTCTATGAATTTTAACTTTTCATTTACCTATATATCTTGAAGAGGTACTACCAGGGATTCGTCATATAGACATTTCTTGAGATTGGATACATGAAACACATCATGTAGTTCAGCTAGTTCTTCTGGTAGTTGTAAGCGATAAGCAACTGATCCTGTACGTTGGACTATTGAGAATGGTCCTAAGTACCTTGGATTTAACTTTCCTCTCTTTCCAAATCGAACTACTCCTTTCCAAGGAGAAACTTTTAATAGTACTTTGTCTCTAACTTGAAACTCGAGTGGCTTGCGTCGATTATCTGCATAACTCTTCTGGCGATCTCGAGCAGTCTTTAGTCTTTCCTTGATTTGAGTAATCTTGTCGGTGGTTTCTTGCACGCTTTCAGGACCTGATAATTGACTTTCTCCTATTTCTGCCCAGCAAACTGGAGTTCTACACTTACGTCCGTACAGTGCTTCGAATGGGGCAGCTTCGATGCTTGAATGATAACTATTATTATAGGATAATTCAATTAAAGGTAAGTGGTCGTCCCAATTTCCACCAAAATCTATCACACATGCCCGAAGCATGTCTTCCAGGGTTTGTATCGTCCTTTCACTTTGTCCGTCTGTTTGTGGATTAACACACCTCCTAATCCTAGCTTAGAAGCATCACAGTAAACTTCAAAATCTCATGTTCCTTCTGGTAAGGATAGGATTGGAGCGTTTGTTAACTTTTGCTTCAAAATTCTAAAGGCCTCTTCTTGCCTAGGTCCCCATTCAAACTTAGCTGCTTTACATGTTAACTTAGTTAATGGTACAGCTATTTTGGAAAAATTCTTAATAAATCGTCTATAGTAACCAGCTAATCCTAGAAAACTTCTAATTTCCATAGCTGATTGTGGGACTTTCCATTTGGTGATTGCTTCTATTTTGGCAGGATCTACGTGAATACCTTCGTGATTCACCATGTGTCCTAAAAATTGCACTTCCTGTAGCCAAAATTCACATTTCGAGAATTTGGCGTAAAGCTTCTCCCTTCTTAATAAGGTTAAGAGTGTATGCAAGTGCTGAGAGTGCTCGTCCTGACTTTTGGAATAAATGAGTATATCGTCGATGAAGACAATTACAAATTTATCCAAATACGGTTTACAGATTCTATTCATCATGTCCATGAATGCCGCAGGTGCATTCGTTAGTCCGAAGGGCATGACTGTAAACTCATAATGACCATACCTAGTTCTAAAAGCAGTTTTAAGTATGTCTTCTTCTTGTACCTTTAATTGATGATATCAATCTTAGAAAAGTATCTAGCTCCTTGAAGTTGATCGAAAAGATCATCAATCCTAGGTAATGGGTATCGATTCTTAATTGTAACCTTATTCAGTTCCCTATAATCGATACACATTCGCATCGAACCATCCTTTTTCTTTACGAACAACACTGGTTCTCCCCAAGGGGATGAACTAGGTTGTATGAATCCTTTACTTAACAATTCATCTAATTGTTTCTTTAGTTCTAGCATTTCTGTGGGTGCTAACCGATAAGGTGCCTTGGCTATCGGTGTAGTTTCAGGAATTAAATGAATTCTAAATTCTACTTCCCTATCTGGTGGTAATCCTGGTAACTCTTCTGGGAATACATCTGGGTATTCTGAGACTACAGGAATCTCCTTAAGTTCTTTACCTTTAGTACTAATGATTACTGAAATCATATATACTATTCCTTGCTTTCGTTCATAACTAGCAATTTTCATTACTGAAATGAACTTCATGGGTTTTCGCGGCTTATATCCTGTAATCATAATTACTTCTCCAGTGGGTGCACGAATTTCTATGGAGTTTTTATCACATAGGATTCGAGCATGGTTAGCTACTAACCAATCCATTCCTAACACAACATCGAACCCAGCTAAATTCATTGGTAATAGGTTTGCATGAAATTTATGACCTGAAAGTTCTATATTTTCTTTTTGCAAAACCTTATCTATGTTAACAGAATTCCCATCTGCCGTTTCGACTGTAAAAATTTGCCTAAGGTTGGTCAAAGGTAAATTAAGAGCTTGGCAGAATGAAGTATTGATAAAACTTTGGTTCGCACCAGAGTCAAATAATACTTTTGCGTAAACGTTGTGAACTAGGAACGTACCAGCTATCACATCTGGAATAAGTTCTGCCTCCTGAGTAGTTAATTGAAATGCTCGAACATTCTTCTTGGTAGTTCCGTCGGTCGGTTTGGCTTTATTGTCTGCTGGTTTAACCAATTTAGGGCATTCTGGTTTGAAATGTCCCGCTTCTCCACAGTTATAGCAGACCCTTGTTTTCTTTCTTCAATCTTCTTCACGATGTCCTACAACTTTGCAAAAGTTGCAGGTTACATTGCATTTTCCATAATGTTTCTTTCTGCAATTCCTGCAGAACGGCGGAGTTGAGGATTGCCCCGTTCCTTTTTTCTTGAAGTTGCTATTATTACCCACACGAAATCCTTGGGTAATTTTCTGAGCCAGTTCCTTTTTCCTATTTTCATCTCTTGTGCGTACCAGCTCGTCAGTTAGGGTGTTAGCTAATTCTACCGCATCGTCAATAGTGCGAGGTCTCGCAGCTTTAACTATATTACGGATTTCGCTAATCAACCCCCAAATATAGCGAGAAATAAGTACCGGCTCTGGCGAAGCCAGTGTTGGTACCACTCTAGCATATTCGAAGAATGTCGAAGTATATCCTCGATAGTCTACACCTATCATTCGATGGTTCAGGAATTTATTCGCCATTTGTTCTTTTTCGTATTCGGGACAGAATTTTCTTTCTATTAGCTGCTTAAATTCCTCCCAATTCATGGCATAGGCCATATTTCTTCCTTTTGCTTGAAGTACCGTATTCCACCATTCCAGCGCCCCTTCTTTAAAAATATTCGACGCGTACATGACCTTGTCTTCTTCGGCACATTTACTTATCATAATTACTGCTTCGGTCTTCTCCAACCAACGCAGTGCTGCAGTTGCCCCTTCATTGCCTGCAAATTCAGTTGGTTTACTGTAACACCCGTTCTTATAATTCAAGGTTTAACGTATATTTTACGAAAACAATCATGTAATTAAGATTACATATACATCGGAAATACGGGTTTATTTAAAACTTTTACAAATCATAAGTTATTTGACATAACGTGATCAGATTTGTCGTTTAAAATTTATGACGAGGCAATGTGCGAAAGCATGTATCTTTATCGTGTTCGGTTCTTCGTTGAGCTTGATCGTCTTCTGGCATCCAAAAAGTACCTACATTTCATAAAACATGAAATGCTTTAGTCATACGGGGTTTAAAACGTATCTAAACGAGTCCGGGAAACAAAACTGATTAAAATACATTAAATTTCAGTGTCCACCGTAAATTACGGTGGCTACCGTAATTTACGGTAGCCCCTGAATATTGATATTTCCACCGTAAATCAGTGGGTGTCTGGCGTAAAGCTTTTAAGGCTACCGTAAGTTACGGTGGCTACCGTAACTTACGGTGGCCTCTGCAGGATTTTACAAGTTTGCCGTTTTCTAAAACGAAAACCTTCATAACTTTTGATCCGCTTGTCCGATTGACCTACCGTTTCTTCCTACGTGATTGTAATTTGACCCTTCATCATATGGGGTTAAAATCCAACTTCTAGATTAACAAAATTTAAGACTTTTAAGTCTTCGGCTTATTACCCTTTTTACCAATTTTGACCCGTTCGTGATTTTATCAAACAAACATGTTGTTTGATTCAAATTTCTTATCATTTCCATATTGCTTATCATATTAGATTCAAATCACGGGTTTATATACATTCTTAAACCCGTTTTTACTTAGATGTTTAATTGACCCGTTAAGGGCATTTAAGCACTTTTACGCATAATTCACACTCATTTATTTCTAGCATCTTATTTCCACATTATTATTTAAATGATCTTCCATCACAACTATATTTGTGATGGGTTTAATGTGGAGATCTATATAATCCGAGTTTTAACCCTCGGATTATCATTTTACGGCAAAGACTCATATAGAGTCTTTTGACCAAGACTTTAAATCCTTCGCTTTTATACTTATTCTAAGTATTGACTTGATTATAAAACTCGTTTTCAAGTGACTTCTAAGGGTCGTTTGCTTAATTACGCATACAAGGGCGTTTTAGTCAACACTAGCCCCTTACTTGCTACGAAGGGCTTTCACTACAAATTTGGCCATGAAGTATGTTATCCACAACCATATTTACACGTACCTGGCTCGGGTCAACTTATTACCCGGTTTTAATACCTTGCTTTATAATCGCTAATTAAGAACGATGTGAGTATCCATTGGATATCTATTCCTGTAAGCATATAACTCGAGAAAAGAATTATTAGTCGATATTGTCAAAAGGTGATGTCTACACCTTTTGACCCGGTTGGCCGAATTGACCGTTTATCTATGCAAGATGATATTTATCATCATCTCATATACAAGACTCATTCCGTTTAATACCGTACGGTCATTATACTTATAAACCGTTTATTACCACTTTCGACTCTTTATGTCTTATCCGAAAAAGCGTCTTTTTGAAACTAACAGTTATTGTCAACGTGTGACTAAATTACTGTTTTGCCCTTATTATTTGTTTTGGCTTACCATAAAAGGTAACCATTAAAAGTTCATTTTTCCTTGTCACACCCTGGCTTTTGCGGAAGCGTGGGTTTATTTGGTGTGACTTCTTAATACCACAGCAACAATCACAACAATACTATATGATAGAATACGGGATGTTCATCCATTAAAATAGTTGAAAATGCATAACATATTGTCTAGAAGCGTCAACCACAATATGCGTTACAAAACATGACTAGTTTAAAGAAAATTCATAAGACTCGACGATAAGCTACCAACGACACAAGGATTGAGACATGCAACTCGTCCAGGAAAGAGTTACACTTCCCAAACCTACGACTCCGGATGACATCCTTATTTGGTACGCAGCTAATCATGCATCACTTGCCAGATCCAAACTAATTCCCTGAAATACATGTAGTTAAAAAGTCAACAAAAAGTTGAGCGAGTTCATGTGTAAGTGAGTATATATAAAAGCCTTTAAAATGTCTGTAAAAGTAAAAGTCCCTGGTATGTAGCAATTAAGGAAACCCTGATCACCATTGGGTTGCAAAACCAATAGTATGTGTGAAATGATGCAGGAAGACTCAAACCTAGCAAATTTGTCTCCGGTATGAAGACATAGTCACCACTATGGGCCGCCCCGGCCTCATGGGTGTGGGCTCGCTACACCCAAATAGATCTATCACTCATGTCCCTTGGTCCTTCTATGAGGATTAATGGCCTTAAGTGTTGCGCCCACCACTCACATGATCGCGTAATAAAAACCCTCTTTAAGCTAATCATACCATAATAAAAGTCTGTAAATGTGTGTAAATATCTGTAACATGTATTTCACCCCCGAAAAGTAAAACTGAAAATAGTTAAGAGAAAAGGGGGACATGAACTCACTGTAATGCGTCTTGAACCGAATCTCAAAGTCTGACTGCTACACGACAACCTACACGTACTAATGTCTATTAGACGAACGGGCCGTGCCTTGGCTTAGAGTTTAATATTTAGAGTTGTGTTACTTATAGAGATTCGTGTGATAAATATTTGTTCGTTTAATGTTCTAGTAGATTATAGTCTTAGAAAGTAAGTATTTACTAAGTGTTATAATTTTCCGAAAATTTCGCCATAGCCTCCTCTGTAAATAGAGGTGTCCATGCATAAAAACATATCATTTTCTTTTACAAATAACTCATAAAGTGTTCCCACATAGCCAACCCGACAAATCTACATGCAATACCCTAACTACGTCTTTTCAGATTTATTACACAAAACAGGACTGTTTTCGAGTATTTAAATAAAATAGTTAACCTTTTCCAAAAATTCTCAAATTTTTACAGTAGGTCATATATAATCCACGATTTATTGTGTAAAAATTTAGGATATCAGTTCATTACCAATTTTATATAAAAATTCTATTACTCGACTGCAATCAGATTTGATACTTTCTGATTGCAGTTTTACGGAAAAATTCACTAAAAATCAATCGTGAGTCGGATCGTCGAAATTCCAGTTGGAGGGTCACGGAAACAACCGTGAACATCTACAGTAAAAATTCCATGAACTGATTCTGCTCAGGTTTTAAGTTTTGACTCTGGTTACAACACACTTTTTCAGCAGAAATATTTCAGCTTGAGCTGCTGTCTAAAAATAATTCTTTAAAAATAGTAAACGGTCTCGAAAAATTACGATTCTAGATTCACTTGTTCGGTTATTCAAAATTACACAATTTAGACTCCAGAAATTCAGTTTTTCGCTTAAAAATGAACCAGTTACAGCCCGTTGAAAGAGGCTGGAAATTTCAATCAGCAAGCTGTTTATATGTAGAAGTGACTAAAAACGCATAAACAACGACTCTAACCATGGTGTATCGAAGGATAAATGTTCAAACCTCAATCATGCATTAACCAACCCTAAACCACCCAGATTTCAACTTCATACAACCCTTTTATCTATGGTTTTTATGAAGAATTTTAAGTTCGCAAATTTAGTGTTTTAGCTTATGGGTGACAAGAACATTCAAACAAAACATAGCAAGAATCAAGGTGGAACAAGAGTGTGAAGGGACTTACTACTAGCACAAGGCTAGGGTAGTAATCTTAGGACAAGATGATGGTGAAATGTTGGTGACAAAGGCTTGAATCAAGCTTCCGTGAAGACCCTTCAATCTTGTACTCCTATGGATGAATCCTCAAACTTGAATGAGAGCTTTTGGAGAAGAAAATGGTGGATGTGAAGGATGGTGGTGGTGAATTCGGTTATGGGGAAGGGGGCCGAAAATAAGAGGGGGAGGTGAGAGGTGGAGTGTGCCAGTGTGGTGTTAGAGAAAATGATGAGGTGTTCTTGGAACTTGTAGGATTCCTTACAAGCTTTGGCAAGTCTCACAAGCAATGCACAAGGTTTCAACCAATGGAGCAATGAGGCAAAAAGAATATGATTAGGGTGGGTCTCATGGCTGGAAATCGGTTGGGGGGGGGGGGTAAAGTGTAGATTTTGTTAGTTAATAGGTATTAAGTTAGAAGGTTAAGGGTATTTCCAAGTATAGTGGGTGTGTGACATGTTTCTATAGTGCGTAGGGATTTATTGTGATCATAAATAATTAAGAAAGATAAAATAATATTTCTGAAAATATTTTAGTGTCCCGGAAAATATCTGGTTGTTCGGTTACGTATCGTTCCGTTAAAGCGTTTAATCGTACCGTATAGTGTCTTTTGTGTATCTTTTTGTAACGAAAACATTTCTGGCACTTAGGAAAGTATACAGGACCACTCTGTTATATTTGTGTAGTCTACTGGTATATTAAAATGCTGAATTTAATAAAAGAAAGCTGAATTCTGTATTTAAAGTGTGTTTTAGGCACTTCCCGGCATTATATTTATCACCTAATGACGCAGTCTTATGATCCTCACTTCCCTACACTACAAACCAGTGTAGTACTCTATCCCTGGCTCATACTAGCCATAGTAATATTGTCTGTCTAAGTGCTGGCATTGTCAGCATTATTCCTGAATCAACCGTTCAGCGTGTCAACTGTGCTGAGTGCATCAAGTATGTCACTAATGTAGGTATGTAATGAATGGAGTGACTGTATAAATATGATGCATGTATATATGATATGGAATCATAGAGCAGTCTAAATTATCAGTTGTAATTAAGCACAGTAATTAAGTACGTAATTAAGATTAATTAATTTGTACAGTACCTGAAATTTTGAGGGTTGTCACATTCTCCCCCCGTTAAGAAAATTTCGTCCCGAAATTTTAGGTCCTACGCCTAGTTGCAGGGGTCTTAGGAAATAAATGTGGGTACTTGGCCTTCATGCGATCCTCACGTTCCCACGTGAATTCTGGCCCATGTCTAGCGTTCCATCGCACTTTGACGAGCTTGACACTACTCCGGCGTGTCTTGTTAATCTTCCAATCAGTGACCTCAACAGGTTCTTCGACAAAGTGGAGTGTGTCGTCGATGTGAACTTCGTCAGCAGGAATAACAACGGTGTGTTGAGTTGGACTCCGTTTCAGGCTCGATACATGGAATGTATCATGAACACCATTGAGTTCAGCAGGCAGGTCCAACTTGTATGCTACAAGCCCAATCCTTTGCAGGATTCTGAAAGGGCCAATGTAACGCGGATTCAATTTCCCACGCTTCCCGAAGCGTGTCACACCCTTCCAGGGTGAAACCTTTAACAACACCATATCCCCAACTTGATACTCGACGGACTTCCTGTTTGGATTTGCGTAGGCTTTCTGTCTGTCGCGAGCCGCCTCGATGCGTTTTCGAATTTGCGCAATCTTGTCTGTCGTCTCTTGGACGATTTCGGGACCAGCGAGCTGCCTATCACCTGCATCAGCCCAACATAGTGGTGATCAACACTTGCGTCCGTAAAGAGCTTCAAATGGTGCGGCTCCAATACTTGTGTGGTAGCTGTTGTTGTACGAAAATTCGACCAATGGTAAATGATTATCCCAGCTACCACCTAGATCCATTACACATGCTCTCAGCATGTCCTCCAATGTCTGAATAGTTCTTTCACTTTGGCCATCAGTCTGCGGATGAAATGCAGTGCTCAGATTCAACTGCGATCCAAAAGCTTCTTGGAAGGATTGCCAAATCCTTGATACAAATCTCCCATCTCTATCTGAGATAATTGAGAGGGGCACTCCATGACGTGCCACAATCTCACGCATGTAAATCTCCGCAAGTTTACTCGTGTTGTCTTTCTCTTTGATTGGCAAGAAGTGTGCAGACTTTGTTAGACGATCTACTATTACCCAGATCGTGTCATGGCCCTTGGGTGTCTTTGGCAGTTTCGTTATGAAGTCCATAGAAATTTGTTCCCATTTCCATTTGGGTATTTCAGGTTGCTGCAGGAGACCTGAAGGCTTTTGGTATTCGGCTTTTACCTTGGCGCATGTTAAGCATTTACTAACATATACCGCAACATCGCCTTTCATCCTTGGCCACCAATAGAAATCCTTAAGATCTTGGTACATTTTATCCGCTCCTGGATGAATCGAGTATCGCGACTTGTGAGCTTCATTGAAAATGACCTTCCTCAATCCACCAAACAGAGGAACCCAAATTCGTTTCATGAAGCACAAGGTTCCTTCCTCGTTTGGTACCAACTGCTTTTCCATCCCTCGGAGGTATTCATCCTCGATGTTCCTTTCTTTGAGAGCTTCTCTCTGAGCGGCACGAATGCGCAAAGAGAGGTCTGTCTGGACGATCATCTCCAAAGCCCTAACCCTTATGGGCTTGACCCTTTCCTTCAGACTTAGGGCATCGGCGACCACATTCGCCTTCCCTGGATGATACTTGATCTCACAATCGTAGTCGTTCAACAGTTCAACCCAGCGTCTTTGCCTCATGTTAAGCTCCTTTTGATTGAATATGTGCTGCAGGCTCTTATGATCAGTGAAGATCGTACATCGTGTGCCGTATAAATAATGTCGCCAGATCTTTAATGCAAACACCACCGCGCCCAGTTCCAAATCATGGGTGGTGTAATTTTTCTCGTGTATCTTCAGTTGGCGTGAGGCATAGGCTATAACTTTCTGGCGTTGCATCAACACGCAACCCAAACCTTGACGCGAGGCGTCATAATATACCACGAAGTCTTCCGTGCCTTCGGGTAGAGATAGAATCGGTGCGTCACAAAGCTTGTTCTTCAATAACTGAAACGCTTCTTCTTGCTTGTCGCCCCAATCAAACTTCTTGTCTTTCTGCGTGAGTGCGGTCAGGGGTTGGGCTATTTTTGAGAAATCCTCAATAAACCTTCGATAATAACCAGCCAAACCTAAGAACTGTCGAATCTCAGTTGGCGTCTTTGGAGTCTCCCAATCCTTGATTGCCTCAATCTTTGTGGGATCCACATGAATTCCATTTCCATTTACCACGTGACCAAGAAACTGGACTTCGCGTAGCCAAAACTCACACTTTGAGAACTTAGCGTATAACTTCTCCTTCTTGAGTAGCTCTAGAATAGCTCTTAAGTGCTGTTCATGCTCGTCCTTTGTCTTCGAGTAGATTAGAATGTCATCGATAAACACGATCACAAACTTATCCAGGTACGGCTTGCAAACTCGGTTCATCAGGTCCATAAAAACTGCCGGTGCGTTTGTCAATCCAAATGGCATAACCAAGAACTCGTAATGTCCATAACGAGTTCTGAATGCCGTCTTCGGGATACTTTCCTCTTGTATCCTGAGTTGATGGTATCCTGAGCGAAGATCGATATTTGAATAGAAGCTTGAACCTTGCAGCTGATCAAACAGGTCATCAATTCTCGGCAAAGGATAACGGTTCTTGATAGTCAACTTGTTAAGCTCGCGGTAGTCAATACACATACGAAAGCTACCATCCTTCTTTTTAACGAACAGGACCGGAGCTCCCCAAGGTGAGAAGCTTGGTCTGATGAATCCTTTATCTAATAGCTCCTGGAGTTGTGTCGACAACTCCTGCATCTCAGATGGAGCAAGCCTATAGGGTGCCTTGGCTACAGGTGCGGCGCCTGGAACCAAGTCAATGTGGAATTCGACTTGCCATTGTGGCGGCAATCCTGGCAAGTCTTCTGGAAAGACTTCAGGATATTCCCTTACGATCGGGATGTCTTCAATCCTGGGCTCAGCAGCTTCTTTATCCACGATGTGTGCCAAGAAGGCAACACACCCCTTCCGTAAACACTTTCTAGCTTTCAGACAGCTAATGATTCTCAACGGCGCATCACGCTTCTCCCCGTGCACTACGATCGTCTCTTCATCCGTCATTGGGATGCGGATGGTCTTCTCGTGACAAACGATCTCGGCCTTGTTGCTTGATAACCAATCCATTCCCACTACCACGTCGAAGCTTCCCAACTCGACTGGTAGTAGATCTAGCTTAAATTCGTGTCCTCCCAGTTCTATCATGCATCCCCTGATGACTTCTCCCGTTTCAATTAATTTCCCATTCGCTAATTCGATCGAGTATGGAACGTCTAATTTACTAGTGGCCAACCCAAGTATATTCTTAAACTCTAACGATATGAAGCTATAATCGGCACCAGTATCAAAAAGAACAGATGCAAAGCGTTGGTTTATAGGGAACGTACCGGTGACAACGTTTGGATCTTGGCGCGCCTCCCTCGCACCAATGTTAAAGATTCGGCCTTGCGCCTGATTTAGCTTTGGGCATTCCCTTTTGAAGTGCCCAGTGTCACCGCAATTGAAGCATCCTGGCCCTCGACCATTTCCATTACCATTTCCACCTCGATTTCCGTTGGTTCCTCGATTTCCGGCTTGATTGGCGATATTCCCACGGTTACCATTTCCCCCATTATTTCCTTGTGGCCGGTTTCCATTGCCACGGTTGTTGTTATTGAAACCCCTTTGGCCACCCTGGCCCGATCCAACCCAGCATGTCTCCTTTAAATGGCCCGTCCTCCCGCAGGATTCGCATTTTCTAAATCTGCATGGACCGGGGTGATGGAACTGGCAAATACCACACTTGGGCAGAGTGCCCATGTAACCCTTTCCTCTGTTTTCATCACCGGTTTTGGCTCTGGCCGGTGTGCTCGACTCACCCCTCTTGCTCACATTGCTTGTACTCTGCTTGAAGTTAGAAAACTTCCGTTTGTTATCACCAGCTGACTCAGCATGAGTCTCCTTCTTCTTGGTTTCAGAAATCGAGAACTTGCCCAACCTTACAGCCTCCTCCGTAAGTGCCACACTAACGTCAATTGCTTCCGTAATTGTCGCTGGCTTGGACGTGGTTACCATACTCAGAATTTGGGGCGCCAATCCCCAGATAAAGCGCTCGATCCTTTTGAATTCCGGTGTAACCATATAAGGTACCACATGTGACAAGTCGTGGAATCTCTTAACATATTCTGCGATTTTGGGACCGTCCATCTTCAAATGCCAAAACTCTGTTTCCAATTTCTGGATCTCATCTCTGGAGCAATACTTCCTGCGCATCAGCTCTTTCAGTTCAGCCCAAGTCATGGCGTACGCTGCGGCCTCTCCTAGGGTTTGAACTTGGAGATTCCACCATGAGAGGGCATCGTCAGTGAAGAGCCCAGAGATGTATGTAACTTGTTGTCCCGGCGCACATTTGCTCATTCTTATTGTTGTTTCAGTCTTCTCGGTCCAGCGGGTAAAAGCCACGGCACCTCCAGTGCCATCAAAGTTTAGTGGCTTGCAATCTAAGAATTGCTTGAAAGTACACCCTGTACAAGCAATGTCATTATTAGTAGTCGCACATGAATCATCCAAATATAGTGTAATGTGTCTCCTATGACTGATCATTACCATTTGGGGGGTTGTTGTTGTTGTTCGAGATGTTTCCGCTTGTTTCCCCTTGAGAAGCAGCGTATTGCGCAATAGCAGCCGCGATGATCCCTTGTAGTTCCGCCTGGTTAGTCGGCATGCGTGCTTCACGTCGTGGAGGCATTTTCTAGAGGATGTTTCATGTTGGTCAGGCCATAGTAGCATACAATCTTATGTATATGTAGTAACATTCATTATTTACATAACATCTCATGTCATAACCATAACAAATAATCAACAATGCATGAAATTTGAAGACTTATAACTTAAGTTTCATAAACAAAATCACCATTTTAGTCTCACAATTACATCGTGTGTCAAAATATATTAAGGGCCACATCACCCTTGTCCGAGTACAATAACCAATAAACCAAAAATCAAAACGTGGTCTCAAAAGGTCTTCATAATCATGGCTCAAGCACTGCCTTCTCACTAGGAGTAGCCTGTCTGTAGAAGATCTGGAATCCCTGTTGCCCCGAATATCCCTAAGCTGATGGTGGAGGAGGAGGTGGAAAACGAGAGATAATCAATCGGCGCAACTGCACCAAGTCCTCCTCAAGTGTATAGGCAAAACGCAATACGAAAGCAACCTGTCGATCGAGAGGGAGGAACTGAACGTCTGAATCCTGAAACGATGGAAAGGAAGTGTGCGATGCTGGAAACTGAGTCTGACAGGGACAGTGAGGATGTGGAGCTCTCTCCAATCGCTGGACACATCGCCTCAAGGCGTCCCGCTGTAACTGTAGTGACGTGAGCGTGTCCTCTACAGAGTATCCGTCATGGAAGGGATGATAAGGGTCGGATACAGGCACGACATGGGGTGCTGACCATAGGGATGGTTCACCCATCGGGGCTGAAACCGGGAGTGTAGTGTGTGTGGTAAGTGCAAACTGTGAAGTGACCTGGGGAAACTGGGTCACGAAGGGTGCAGAAAATGACACTAGTGGAACAAAATCTGGATAAAGGACCTGCGGTAAGAACTGGCTATCCTCTGGCATGAATGGGGTGTGGCCGAAAAGCTGGCTCGACGATCCCTCCCCAGGTTGGGGCGGAGGGATGTCCTGAAGGAATGTGATAGGAAGGTCGGTACGATGGGTATCGGATGTGGATGGAGGAAACAAGGGAGCATCGAGTGGTACAACGATGGGTGCGGGAGGGGGAGTGACTGGGACTACATACGGAGGGTAGTCATCCTCCTCAATCCACCCATTGCTGGAGTGGGCGTACCTCGGGTCCATGTGGGTAGCGAATGGTGCAAGGCCGTCAAAAATATCCATGGGATCGGGTATGGGTGCTATACCTGGTATCTCGACAGCTGATGGTGCAACAACGGGGGTATCAGTGACAGTAACAGGGTCAATGGCAAGAGCGGGCTCGGAAATGACTGGAGCGGGCTGATAATCAGCAAGTATGGCAGGAATCGGATCATCTGGATGAACAGGAGCCTCAGCAGGCTGCTCCAACTCCATCTCCTCATCAGCATCCATGCGAGGAATGTAACCGAGTCCCAACGGTGGGATATGAGAAGCTGTCGACTCGGAGGAATCTGAAGCAGACGAATCAGACTGAACCTCCCTATCAGGAAGCTCGACCATGGGAACAATAGGATCAACAACTGGAACATCGACAAATGGAACGCCATCCTCCACCGGGTCCCCACCATCCTGGTCTCCCTCCGGGGGACCCTCGATGGGTAGAACGACATCATCACCGGGTAACATGTCGAGAGGCTGTTCCTCAAAGGGAACTGCAGCAAAAGGAAGAGGAGCAGGGATCGGGACGAGGGGTAGATCCTCTCCTGGCGGGCCATCAGCTAAGGGCATGTCGCCTCCGAAGTCCGGTAGGGCGAAGGGCTGAAAGTCGTCTTCGTCAGTGCTCGTGTAGTCTGAAGTGAAAACTCCCGAGTCTGTGGCCATCTCGTCATCGGAAGTAAAGGCCATCGGGTCGCTCGTATTAGATACTCCGCTACCGGAAGATGCCATGGTGTCTGTAACACAACCACAACATATGCACACAAATAAGGTAAGCATGTAAACAATAACAATGAAATCATGTATGCATCCTAGTCTTTCCATACTATTCCTCCAAATCTCTAAACCGAACTCCCTAGCCTCTCAGACTACCCTGGTCTCTAAGACCAATCTCCCAGTCTCTAAGACTAAATCTTTCCCAATCTCTAAGATTGAACTCCCTCAGTCTCTAAGACCGAAATAAAATTTTTGAAAAGTGTATTTGTGCCTTTTTGTTTGTAAAAATGTTTGTGCCCTGGATCTGGACTTTTAGTGTATGCAAATGTAAAATGTTTGAAAACATTTTCGTGAGAGCCCTAGTGATCATAGTCTAGACTCGAGGATGAATCCTAGTTCGCTATGATCGAGGCTCTGATACCAAGCTGTCACACCCTGGCTTTTGCGGAAGCGTGGGTTTATTTGGTGTGACTTCTTAATACCACAGCAACAATCACAACAATACTATATGATAGAATACGGGATGTTCATCCATTAAAATAGTTTAAAATGCATAACATATTGTCTAGAAGCGTCAACCACAATATGCGTTACAAAACATGACTAGTTTAAAGAAAATTCATAAGACTCGACGATAAGCTACCAACGACACAAGGATTGAGACATGCAACTCGTCCAGGAAAGAGTTACACTTCCCAAACCTACGACTCCGGATGACATCCTTATTTGGTACGCAGCTAATCATGCATCACTTGCCAGATCCAAACTAATTCCCTGAAATACATGTAGTTAAAAAGTCAACAAAAAGTTGAGCGAGTTCATGTATAAGTGAGTATATAAAAGCCTTTAAAATGTCTGTAAAAGTAAAAGTCCCTGGTATGTAGCAATTAAGGAAACCCTGATCACCATTGGGTTGCAAAACCAATAGTATGTGTGAAATGATGCAGGAAGACTCAAACCTAGCAAATTTGTCTCCGGTATGAAGACATAGTCACCACTATGGGCCGCCCCGGCCTCATGGGTGTGGGCTCGCTACACCCAAATAGATCTATCACTCATGTCCCTTGGTCCTTCTATGAGGATTAATGGCCTTAAGTGTTGCGCCCACCACTCACATGATCGCGTAATAAAAACCCTCTTTAAGCTAATCATACCATAATAAAAGTCTGTAAATGTCTGTAAATATCTGTAACATGTATTTCACCCCCGAAAAGTAAAACTGAAAATAGTTAAGAGAAAAGGGGGACATGAACTCACTGTAATGCGTCTTGAACCGAATCTCAAAGTCTGACTGCTACACGACAACCTACACGTACTAATGTCTATTAGACGAACGGGCCGTGCCTTGACTTAGAGTATAATATTTAGAGTTGTGTTACTTATAGAGATTCGTGTGATAAATATTTGTTCGTTTAATGTTCTAGAAGATTATAGTCTTAGAAAGTAAGTATTTACTAAGTGTTATAATTTTCCGAAAATTTCGCCATAGCCTCCTCTGTAAATAGAGGTGTCCATGCATAAAAACATATCATTTTCTTTTACAAATAACTCATAAAGTGTTCCCACATAGCCAACCCGACAAATCTACATGCAATACCCTAACTACGTCTTTTCAGATTTATTACACAAAACAGGACTGTTTTCGAGTATTTAAATAAAATAGTTAACCTTTTCCAAAAATTCTCAAATTTTTACAGTAGGTCATATATAATCCACGATTTATTGTGTAAAAATTTAGGATATCAGTTCATTACCAATTTTATATAAAAATTCTATTACTCGACTGCAATCAGATTTGATACTTTCTGATTGCAGTTTTACGGAAAAATTCACTAAAAATCAATCGTGAGTCGGATCGTCGAAATTCCAGTTGGAGGGTCACGGAAACAACCGTGACCATCTACAGTAAAAATTCCATGAACTGATTCTGCTCAGGTTTTAAGTTTTGACTCTGGTTACAACACACTTTTTCAGCAGAAATATTTCAGCTTGAGCTGCTGTCTAAAAATAATTCTTTAAAAATAGTAAACGGTCTCGAAAAATTACGATTCTAGATTCACTTGTTCGGTTATTCAAAATTAAACAATTTAGACTCCAGAAATTCAGTTTTTCGCTTAAAAATGAACCAGTTACAGCCCGTTGAAACAGGCTGGAAATTTCAATCAGCAAGCTGTTTATATGTAGAAGTGACTAAAAACGCATAAACAACGACTCTAACCATGGTGTATCGAAGGATAAATGTTCAAACCTCAATCATGCATTAACCAACCCTAAACCACCCAGATTTCAACTTCATACAACCCTTTTATCTATGGTTTTTATGAAGAATTTTAAGTTCGCAAATTTAGTGTTTTAGCTTATGGGTGACAAGAACATTCAAACAAAACATAGCAAGAATCAAGGTGGAACAAGAGTGTGAAGGGACTTACTACTAGCACAAGGCTAGGGTAGTAATCTTAGGACAAGATGATGGTGAAATGTTGGTGACAAAGGCTTGAATCAAGCTTCCGTGAAGACCCTTCAATCTTGTACTCCTATGGATGAATCCTCAAACTTGAATGAGAGCTTTTGGAGAAGAAAATGGTGGATGTGAAGGATGGTGGTGGTGAATTCGGTTATGGGGAAGGGGGGCCGAAAATAAGAGGGGGAGGTGAGAGGTGGAGTGTGGTGTTAGAGAAAATGATGAGGTGTTCTTGGAACTTGTAGGATTCCTTACAAGCTTTGGCAAGTCTCACAAGCAATGCACAAGGTTTCAACCAATGGAGCAATGAGGCAAAAAGAATATGATTAGGGTGGGTCCCATGGCTGGAAATCGGTTGGGGGGGGGGGGGGGTAAAGTGTAGATTTTGTTAGTTAATAGGTATTAAGTTAGAAGGTTAAGGGTATTTCCAAGTATAGTGGGTGTGTGACATGTTTCTATAATGCGTAGGGATTTATTGTGATCATAAATAATTAAGAAAGATAAAATAATATTTCTGAAAATATTTTAGTGTCCCGGAAAATGTCTGGTTGTTCGGTTACGTATCGTTCCGTTAAAGCGTTTAATCGTACCGTATAGTGTCTTTTGTGTATCTTTTTATAACGAAAACATTCCTGGCACTTAGGAAAGTATACAGGACCACTCTGTTATATTTGTGTACTCTACTGGTATATTAAAATGCTGAATTTAATAAAAGAAAGCTGAATTCTGTATTTAAAGTGTGTTTTAGGCACTTCCCGGCATTATATCTATCACCTAATGACGCAGTCTTATGGTCCTCACTTCCCTACACTACAAACCAGTGTAGTACTCTATCCCTGGCTCATACTGGCCATAGTAATATTGTCAGTCTAAGTGCTGGCATTGTCAGCATTATTCCTGAATCAACCGTTCAGCGTGTCAACTGTGCTGAGTGCATCAAGTATGTCACTAATGTAGGTATGTAATGAATGGAGTGACTGTATAAAAATGATGCATGTATATATGATATGGAATCATAGAGCAGTCTAAATTATTAGTTGTAATTAAGCACAGTAATTAAGTACGTAATTAAGATTAATTAATTTGTACAGTACCTGAAATTTTGAGGGTTGTCACATTCCTTTTGTCATAATATGACCCAATTATCGATTTACTTTATTTTAACCATTATTATGGTTTCTTTCATCTTTGATTATCTTGTTCCGTACGACTATACGACGGAACATCATATTTCAATTGTTTAGTTATCTCATTTGTAATTTATATGATAAGAGAATATTCCACAATTTACGACTAGTGTAAGGTATACTTACCTTGCATCCGAATTATGCTTTTCCTCCATTCTTGATTTGTTTGACCCGCTTCCTTTCCCAAGCCTCCACCTAGCTCGTTAGGCGTCAAACTATTTTCAATCATTTACAAGGCGGTTAAATTAGTCATAGAAATCACGACTATTCCACCTCACTTAATTTCTATGCCGAAGCTACTATTCGACTTCATGATTAGTTAACTTAGCTTATCTAAAATTAACTATTTTTTGATCACATGGGTTATAACATTAAGTCTAAATCAACATAATATTTAGAACCCTTATCACTTCATATTACGCGTAATTGCCCTATCAATCAAATACACATTTTCACTCTAATTTCAACACTTTAGTTCTCATTTAGGCATTTTAACAAACACCTAATGTGCATAAATTTCTACACATTTACAACTAGTTCATAACTAGTTATTTCTACTAAACATAAACATAATTTCAATTCCATTATGTCTAGCATGCATACTATTCTCAGATTCATCTCATGGAAAATCAGTTAAAACCATTTTAATAGTCATAATTCTAGGGTTCATCTTATCTCTACAAAACCCATTTAACACATAAATGGATAATCATGAAATTCACAATTATGACCCTCAATTCAACAAGTAAATGACTAGGGTTTGTTTCTAAACGAAGATTTCGTCACAATAACACTCATAGATTCAACATTCACTCCAGAATTTCGATT
Source organism: Helianthus tuberosus (assembly GCA_030545235.1). Lineage (NCBI taxonomy): Eukaryota > Viridiplantae > Streptophyta > Magnoliopsida > Asterales > Asteraceae > Helianthus > Helianthus tuberosus. The sequence continues at coordinate 17,307,543 of CM060440.1, forward strand.
ATGATTGTTCATCATAATCTTAAAGTATCACCAAATCATAAAATTCGACATACCTTGTGATCCCCACGACTAGGTGATCATTTATATGTGTTCATGCATTGATTTGGGGCTTGCATTGAGCTTCAATTTGTTGATTTTGTTGGTTTTAGGGTTAGAGCTCTTGGAGCTCATCTCCTGGTCGAACTCCACGCACACACACACCCTTTTTGTGTGTGTTTTGTGTAAATTTTTATTTTTATAAAACCATTTTCAATTTATTCAACTTTGGTCCCTCATATTTTGGCTAGTTATTAAGTTAGCCACAACCTAGTTCTTTCTAACAATATTCCCACTTGTTAACTAGGTTTGGTATTCCTAGTTATCTTAGTGGGTTCAGGGAAATTATGACTAAGTTTATTTTAAGTCCCGTTAACTCGGGCCTCTTATAAACTTTACTTCCTTAAAAGCTTTTATTCACATTGTATTTAATATTAGGATTATTTGTTTAAATCCTAATATTTATCTACCACTAACGGTACTTTACCCGTCTTTTTGTATTAACGGGGTTTGATTACCAAACCCGTTTTCGGGGTGTTACATTTACAAGCAAGAAATTCTTTGTAAGTGCAACCAGGCGTTGCAGCTTTCATTTTCTTAGGGAGTGGGGCTTGCCGTGGATCATTATTGTGATTAGTATGGTTGCCGCCTCCGTTTACACTATTACTGAAGTTGTCTTCTTGGGTACGTTTACTAGGAATAATTTTTTGAGGTTCAACAGGTTTCTGGGCAGCAGCGAGGATTGCTGGAATAGCATTGGCTATTCCTTGAGCAACAATATTTTCTATATCTTGCCTAGTCATAAATTGATCCTCCGGGTGTTGCTCAGATTGGTTAATCTCATTAACTGGTTCATTATTAGCGTTTTCCATCTGATAATTTAATATATATAATTTATTAGTATAGAATAAATAACAATTATACACAAAACAATCATACAAATTTCACAATACACATATATATATCCAAAATTATCGATTCCTCGATTTCCCTTTTTATATATTATATTATGCATCCGTACACCCTGTTATTTTACAAAGTTTTATTTTTATCTTACAAGATTATATTTTTATTACTATTATTATTTATTATACAATCATAGCTATGTTTTCACGTCATCCCTTCTGCTGATATTTCAGAAACGACGCTCCCTCTCGTCGTACTTCCAGGAGATTTGCTCTCCCACCTCCCAAATTCTATTCCCTGCACCTATCAGCTCCTCGCCAAATTGGCGGAGTTCAGCTAAATTTTCATTGCTCATTGGTGGGTTGGGTATAGGTTCTGGGTCGAACTGAGGGAAAGAGGTATAAGGGTTATTGAGAAGGTTTTGGAACTGCCAATCATTGGTCCACCACTCATCTATTTCTCCTAGAGGTTGGGTGTGGATCAGAGGATCTGGAATGGATGGTTCCAAATTTATTGGAAGTTGGGTTTCAGCAGGATAAGGGTAAAGGTTGGTATTGATAGGTCTAATGATATCACAGCTTGCCAATATGTGATCCAACTCCTCTTGTAATGGCAACTTCTTGACTTGTTTAGAACTTTCCCCAATTTCCATTTCTAATTGCCTGGAATCTTCTCCGATTGCAATTCCTTTTCCTTTATCTATGAGATTTTCTATTTTGGTAATCTTTCTAGTTGCTGGTTTCCTCCTGCGTACACGCCTCCATCCTACGAATCTTCTCCTTTTCTTAGGCTTTGATTTCTCCATAGGTGGAGCGTGGAATTCCATAGGTTCCTCCACATCGGGTATGTAACCAGTAAAGTCTTTGGAAACTTCCACTTTTACCGGATAAAGATTGAGATTCTGAAGGGCTTCAGATAACTCATTCATGCTGTTTTAGCATATATGAAAAAAAATACTAAGTTAAAATTTTATAACAAAATTTCACAATTAACCTTTAAGTATTATTGCATACCGTGTGACTAATTTAATACAAAGGACAACTGACAATTAAAACATACTAGGGTTTATTGTAAACTTATTTATTTACTGGGTAAAGTTTCTGGCTTGTAGGTGATACGGGTGCTAGGACTGGGTCAGGATATTTAAATGTTAGCATTTACTGCTACAGTGGCTAACATATAAAGATCTGCCCATTTTTCATCTAATTCGTCTTCCCATGGTGGGTTATTGCCTATTTCTTGAGTTTCCTGATTAACTCTCCTTTCTTTTGGTTGTGATTTATGTATTTTCTCCTGACTTTTCCTAATAATCAAACTTCTTTTATTAGGAGAAAGTGGTTCCTCATATTGTGCCTTTCGAACAAATATTCCTTCCTCAGTATCTATTAAGTATCTTGAGGAATTTGATCGGGATGAACTTCCCTTTTCTTTTGGTGAAGTATCTAATTTATGGTAGATATCCGAAAGTCTTTTCTTACCCATACTGTAAATAAATATTCAAATAATAAAACACATAATCACAAAAATGGCAATTAGTAAAATTAAGTATTTTCTAAATACTTAATTGGCTTAAATCAGTGGCTCTGATACCACCTTTTCCTGTCACGGCCCCAGCCCCGGTTTGACCCGGTTCAGGAGCCGCGGGACAGAAAGTCCCATGGTATTTATTTGACAGCGGAAGATTTTAGCAGGATCTTTTTAAAACTGAAAATGCCCGATTATTTTATTTCATAATTCGGGATAAAACCCCAGGTAGTTTACAATAAGGTGATTTCACTGGGAAATCTTTATTTTACAAAACATGTTTCTTTATTTATATTGAGCCACTTCCTTAAGCTTGTAGTGCTTCGTGGCACTTTTCCTGGATCACAACAGATCACCTGAAACATGTTTGAAAAAGGTTTTGTCAGCGGGGAAATACTGGTGAATCATTCTTTTTACGACACGTTGTTATAATTTACAGTATTAAGAGCGATTACAATGTTTATATATATATATATATATATATATATATATATCAACCATTTACCCACGGTATTTATCACTCGACCACCTATTGGCTATCTCGTTGTCTAGTGGTGTCTGTGATTATGGTCATATCACCCCTTGGCTAACCCGTTGTCCAATGGGGACGGTTATCAAGTATTATATACAAAACCCCACATACCGGCTGTAATTGAAGACTACAAAGACTTAATCCCTGTAATTATAACCTTGAAAATATTTAGGGTTTTGTAAAGCAGTTTGATAAAAAGAGAATGACTCACTTTGCAGATTTATTCGGGCAGAGTTTAGCCTACTGATTAGCCTTGTAACCTAAATTTAATTAACATGCACACGAACTAGGTTAGTAACTAATACAGCATTTACGATAACTCGCGAGATTAAAACTTTCACAACGAATGACAAAGTGCGATACTTAAACATCCATCGAATTCACGACTAATGACAAAGTATAAACCCTAATTTGAGCATCACTTAAACATTCATCGGATAGTTTCAATCGATCGGACATTAAATCGTATCAGCGATCGAGTTATTACCCTGTTTCTGCGGCAGCGTTTCGTTTTTGTGTGTGTTTTTGTAGTATTTGGACGATATCTCAGTGCATGAATCAAATTTTAACGTCGAAACAAGTGAATTGTTCAAACCCCAAACCCGTGTATTTATACCCCACTTTGGACCCGCCCGCGTGTCGCGACAGGATCCCCTGGACCTGTCGCGTGTCGCGGGGGATGCCAAAGTAGGGTAGGCATGCTTGGTCACCAGCTTAGGCCTGCTGAGTCGACGTTTAGTAGAAATTCAATTTTTGACAACGAATTATGAAGATAATTCTGATTAGGGAATACCCCCCTTTGAGTTTTAGGGGCCCTGATCCTAATTCCAATTATTTTAAAAATTTTAGGGTTTATGCAGGATCACTTGGGGGTCTTAATTATGGTTTCCTATTGGACTAAAATTAATAAGAAATAATAATTTTGGTGAGAGTTGTTACACATTTAACCCCTGTAGTTTGTAATCTCTCACTTTCTTCCACAATTAGCTTCATATGATCCATGATTCATTCGTTTAAGGGTATAAACATCATGTAGGGCTATTGTAAAGTATATTTATCCATTGTTGACATTCTGAATCCTTTCATTCACATAGTTTCTTTGTTTGTCAACTTTAGCCCTTTTAATTCACTTATTTACACGTTTAAAGCTTATGACACGTGTCGATACATTATTGGACATGAATTTTCGAGGTGTTATAGTTTGGAGCTGAATAAAAAAATGCAGAGTCGCAAATAGGATCAAAATTCAAGATGATGCACAGGTTATGGATTGGAGCTGGAGGTCGCCGATAGTTTCTACTGACTTGCTGATTTCTCTCAACCAGTTAGCTTCGCTGCTCTCAAATGTCCAGATATGTCCGGCAAGGGACCGGTGGATGTGGGCCGCTGACCTGGGTGGCTGCTTCACTGTTAAATCTGTCAAACATTTACTCAGAGTCGAAGGTACGAATGAATCCAGTTTTATTATAGATTGGTGCAAATGGGTGCCCGCGAAGTGCAACATTCATGTCTGGAGGTCAGTTTTAAATGGTATTCCGACGGCGGAAGCTCTTTTGAGAAGGAACATTTATGTCGAAAACTCTTTGTGTCCGTTTTGTAGCTCGAGTGTAGAATCTGCTGAGCATTTATTTGTCTCCTGTTACTCGGCTGCAATCCTTTGGAACTGCATTAGTTCGTGGTGCAAGATTCAAGGTATTTTCGCTTTATCACTTCAAGATTTGTTCGTTGTCTTCAAACATCTCAGCGCTTCGGAAAGGAAGAAAGATGCTGTTCAAGGAATCATTATTATCGCGTGTTGGAGTTTATGGCGGGCTAGGAACAACGCTATATTCTCTAATTCCGCGATCAATATTGAGAATATCATTAGTGAAGTTAAGGCTTTAAGTTTCTTTTAGTTCTCTCATAGATCGAAACATAAAGGGATAGGTTGGGACGAATGGTGCTCGTTTGTAAATATGTAATTTAGTCTGCTGTGTTGTTTGTCGGCCTGGTTCGGGTCGGCTGTTGTGTTTTAATGAAATTTACCATTCAAAAAAAAAGTGGTTGTGGTTGTGGTTGTGCACTTGTGCTGCTTGTTTGAAGAGAGACCTATGAAAACCTAGGGGTGTTTGGCCTAGCTTTTTTAACCAAGCTTATAGCTTTTTTAGCTTTTTTTTTTTTTTTTTTTATAAAATAAGCTTAACCTAGTGTTTGGTTTAGCTTTTTAAGCTTATGCTTATTAGCTTATATAAGCTAATTTGAAGAAGCTTGGGTGAAGATGGTTTTTTAGCTTATTTTAAAGAAGCTTATTTATGTAAGGGTGTAAGTTACTCATTTACCTCAAATGGTGGTGTGGTGAATTTAACAACTTATTAGGCGCATCATTTACCGTCGTTACTCATTACCCACGGGTTTATACAAATGAAAACGCATCATTTACCGTGGTTATGAAAAACCATTTTAATCCGTTTCATTATTGTTAAAAATTTCAATATAGGAGTAACCTTATTTAAACCTTCTGCATTTACCGTCGCTGTAGTGGATGCATGTGTTAGTTTAATATTTCAATATAGGATTAAACTTATTTTGGCTATAAAAGTCTTAATTGCTGATGTCAGAATATATGAATTTAAAGCTCTGTTATACATGCAAACAAGTAATGCACAATTCTGCATATGTAGGGTGAGATAAATTGTGTTTATGATGCTTCTTTTGTGCCACAAGTACACAGCGTAGAATAGGTGATTTATACTTGAGTGCAGTTAGAGATATGATTGCAGGAGATCTAACCAAACCAAGATGAATGTTTATTGAGTATTAGTGTATTTTTGTAGAAGTTTTACGTCATCCTTGATATAAATTTATCCAAAAATGATGGTATAACTCATAAAAACAAAATAGATACATATAAAATATAAGTTATGTGATAATATGTAACCATGCCCCTTTTGGTCATTTTACTAACATAAGCTACATAAAAAAAGCTAACACAAACACTTAAAAATAGTTTATCAACTTGTAGAATATAAGCTAATCCAAACACTTAAAAAAGCTTATCAAATGATAGAAAATAAGCATAAGCTACTTTAAAATATACGCATAAGCCAAAAAAATAAAAGCTAGGCCAAACACCCCCTTATATAATTTGGTGGGTTTGTTAATAAGTAAGGGTATTTTGGTAATTTAATATAGACTTAACTGGAAAACTTAACAGATGTTAGTAATAAGGACCATACGAGTGCAATATTTACAACTACTGGTATTAAGTGTGTAATTATTAAACCAGTAAGACTAAATCTGCAATATTTGCAAACCATAAGGACCAACTATACATTTAACTCTTAAAATAACCCTAAACAAACAAGTAAAGCAGCCGTACTCCTCTTGTCTATCTCCCCTCTTCGCTCCTCCATCTTCGTTCATTCCCAGGGAAGGGAAGGTAAGGTTCAATCAGCCAGCCAGCCAGCAGGTAAGCTTCGATTAGCCCCCCACCATTTCTTCTCTATTACATCTGAGCCAAAACGAAAATCGTGCATTGACCAGGAATTAATTACATTTTTGTAACTGATATTAAAATAAAAGGAACTTAATACATTTTTGTAACCATTAATTAAATAAATGTAATTCGGGTTAACGGGTTAACCCGACAAAATAAATATAAAAAAATTGCCAAATGTATGACAGTAGTTTAGTATATTCATAGCGCAGCCAAGCCTCCACTCACTCACAGATTCCAAACCCTTTCTGGTTTTCATTATCTGCCAGCCGCCATGTGTGGAATACTCGCCGTTTTCGGTTGTGTCGATTGCTCTCAGGCTAAACGGGCCAGAATCCTTGAACTCTCCTCAAGGTACTTATTATTATTATTATTATTAATATTTTATTTAATACCATCTTTTCTATACCTTTTTCTGTCGATTTAATTATTTAGTCGGTTATTTATTGATTAGATTTCATTTGTTTAGGTTTTGTGTTTTTTTTTTTGCAGTTATTTGATGTGTTAACTTTTGATCTGTTAGAAAGTGTTATATATTGTGTGTGAAATGTAAAAGTTTTATTATGTAATACGAGCTATGCAGTTAATGCGGTAAAATATCAGTCGAAGGACCGATGTTTGAGATATAAGGTTATCTCGGTGAGATATCGGTAATTTTAATATCATGCAAAATTTATATATAATAGCAATTTAACACTAATAATTCAATGATATATCGGTCAAATACATAGTTGTTACATAGGGAATAACGATAAATAGCGGACACTATTTTATAAATAGCCGCTAGAAAAAAAAAACTTTAATTTTTTTTATGTATGTTATATCAAAATACCCTGGTATATCCGCTATTTTACATGTATATTTAACAAAAACCTAAAATCCAACTATTTATAGCTATATTTAATTGCTATTTATATTAAGAAAACAATATTTTTAAAGGCCATTGTCTATCGCTACAGACCATATAGCGAGCATGGACCTATGCGCCACGCTATTCGCTATAGCGCCCGTAGGGATCGCTATTGACAACTATGGTCAAATATCGGTCAATATCGCCGATAATATTGGTACCGATGGTCTGACCGATATTTGACACCAATATTTTACTAGGGGACGGGTATAACCGAATAACCGATATATTGCCGATATTGACTGCATAGAATACGAGTCAGTTTGGCCTAAAATTGTATGTGGTGATAGTTATTTAGGTTTTGGAATTAAGAATCTCAATCTTTTTAACTAGTTAGCTTAGTTTTAAAAAGCGCGTGTGAGGTGACTGCATGAGGTGCCTCCACTCTGTTCTAGAGGTGGAGGGTTCAGATCCTACGAGGTGCGGGTACACGAGTATTTTAAGAGTTAGTTAGATTGTTCAACTATAAGTGTTTCAGAATTTGAAGTGGAATTGAACAACATTTGAATTACATTACGTAAGTTCTAAACTGTCTGTTTCTATCTTTATTTATTTATTTTACTTTTACTCTTTTAGGTTGCGCCATAGAGGTCCCGACTGGAGTGGGCTGCACAGCGAAGAAGACTGTTATCTTGCTCATCAGCGTTTAGCGATCGTAGACCCTGCTTCTGGAGATCAACCACTTTATAATGAAGACAAATCGATCATCGTCACAGTAAGTGCAATATTCTTTTTTCATCACTTGTTACATCCAACCACGCGTGTCATCAAATTATCTCATCTTAATCGACCATAATCTTGTCTTTAGGTGAACGGGGAGATTTACAACCATAAAGTGTTGAAGGAGCAACTGAAGTCTCATAAGTTCAATACCGGAAGCGACTGTGAAGTGATCGCCCATCTTGTAAGTCGCTTTGTAACTTGTGCAGAGAGGATATATTTGTCCAAATTTTTATTCTTGATAAGTTCTGTTAACTTGGTTTGTGGATTTTACTAGTACGAAGAACATGGAGAAGACTTTGTGCATATGTTGGATGGAATGTTCTCCTTTGTGCTTCTCGACACTCGCAATAAAAGTTACATAGCAGCGAGGGACGCGATCGGGATCACTCCACTTTACATCGGTTGGGGCCTTGATGGTACGCATATCCATTTTTTGTAATAAAAAACGGGTATGTATATTAAAAAAAAAATTAACGAAGAATTTGATGTACAGGTTCAGTGTGGTTTGCATCGGAAATGAAGGCGTTGAGTGATGATTGTGAACAGTTTATGTCGTTCCTTCCTGGGCACATATATTCTAGCAAAAACGGTATGAGTAATCCTTCAATCAAGCAATCTAATATTCTAATAACCATTTTATATTCATTAAATAAACCAAAATAATCAAGTTTTTATATTTACGTCACAGGTGGGCTGAGACGGTGGTATAACCCCCCATGGTGGTCAGAAATCGTTCCGTTAACTCCATATGATCCCCTTGTTCTACGTAACGCGTTTGAGAAGGTTATTTTAAATTCATTTCATTGATATTACTTACATGTGAGTTAATACATGATTGCAAATTTTATATACTTGCAGGCTGTGATTAAAAGACTTATGACCGATGTCCCCTTTGGTGTTCTTCTTTCCGGAGGCCTTGATTCGTCTCTCGTTGCCGCTGTTGCTTCACGTCATCTCGTTGATTCGGAAGCTTATTGCCAGTGGGGATCGCAGTTGCATACTTTTTGCATCGGATTGAAGGTCAATATTGTTTTATTATCAACTCTTTATTTGGATTCAAGAGAAATACAAAATTTGAATTCTAAAAATTATTAATGTAACAAAAGAGGGTGTCTTGGGAATAGTACCTTAGACACGGCCTCTATTTTTCTTGTTTTTCTTTGCCAAATTTACAACAATACCGTTCAACCCATGTTTTTTTTTTCTTTTTTCTTTTTGTGTATTCAACCCTTCAACTTTTAGCATTGCCACTTACACCCCCTCAGCTTTCTAAAAACTCTATGAAACGCCATTTTAACCCCCTCGAGTTTTACGTGCTTATTTTTATGTACGTGGGTCAAATAATACGTTTTCGGGCTTATTTTCATGTACAATTTTTGTTGGTCTACGTTATGTTCGGAAATGAGTGTCGCTTTTAGGGTTGTAGCGATGGATTGCGAGAATAGCGACACTTTATATTTTTTAATATAAATAGCTGGATTTTAGGTTTTTGTTAAATATACATGTAAAATAGCATATATACCAGGGTATTTTGATATAATATACATATAAGATTTTTTAAAATGTTTTTCTTAGTGTATCGCTATTTATAAAATAGCCGCCCGCTATTTATCGTTATTCGCTATGTAGCATATTAACAACTATGGTGCTTATATTTAAGTACGTTCCGTTATAAATCCAAGTTGGTATACGTTTCGAAGTAAATTCTCTCGGTAATGAGTCAGGTCAAATATAATACGTTTTCATGCTTATTTTCATGTGCGTTTTCAGTTGGTCTACGTTTTAATGTAAATTTTGTTCGAAAACGAGTCGGGTGATCAGGTCAATTATTTGACGGTATAGGTTTGAGTTGCTTTAAGTTTTGACACCGCAGCAACGCGCGGCGGGTCAAAATACCAGTTGTAAATGAATCTGATTTTTTTTTTCAGGGTTCTCCTGATTTGCTTGCTGCCAGAGAGGTAGCTGATTATCTTGGCACTCGCCACCATGAGTTCTACTTTACGGTTCAGGTAAATCTTTTCTATCTAAATAGGTAAAACAAAACCTTATTTACATGCATGCATCAATGCATATGTTCATCATTTTAACTATTTTAGGAAGGAATTGATGCACTTGAGGAGGTGATTTACCATATCGAAACCTATGATGTAACCACTATTAGAGCTAGCACACCAATGTTTCTCATGTCGCGCAAAATCAAGTCTTTGGGTGTAAAAATGGTTCTTTCTGGTGAAGGATCGGATGAAATATTTGGTGGTTACTTGTATTTCCACAAGGCTCCCAACAAGGAAGAGTTTCATGAAGAAACATGTAGAAAGGTTTTTTTTTTTACTTTTCTTTTTTCATTTTTGAGTAAAATGCCATTTTCGTCCCTGAGGTTTGGTCAATTTTGCGACTTTCATCCAAAAGATTTGAAATCTTGCCATTTTCATCCAGCTCGTTAACTCCATCAATTTTTCTCCTTAAGTCAGGGTTAATTTTGTCTTTTTTGTTAATTAAAGCGGCAATTCGGTCTTTTGAATACTTGTACATTATGCTAAATGCTTGTACATAAAGTGAAAAAGCCAAATTGCCCTTTAAGTTCACCAAAAAGATGAAAAATACCCCTGACTTAACAGAGAAAAAATGGATGGAGTTAACGATCCGGATGAAAATGGCAAGATTCCAAACCTTTTGGATCCAAATGCGAAAAAACAAACCTTTGGACGAAAGTCGCAAAACTGACCAAGGGACATAAATGGCATTTTACTCTTCATTTTTTAATATGTTTGTGGTTAATGTTGTGCGTGTGCATGTAGATCAAGGCTCTTCATTTGTACGATTGCTTGAGGGCAAATAAGTCCACATCAGCATGGGGTCTTGAGGCGCGTGTGCCTTTTCTCGATAAGGAGTTCATTAACGTTGCAATGAGCATTGACCCAAAGTGGAAGATGGTAAAAACTGAATTTAGGATGTGTCTATAAAAAAATTATTCACTTTAGGGGCTGTTTGTTTGGCGCTGAATGGATTCATTCAGAGCCTACCTCTGAATCGGTCAGAGGCATGGGCTGTTTGGTTCACAAAAAGTTCTCCTCTTAATGGTTCAGTTCAGAGCTGAATGGTTCAGCTTCTTTTGTATGCTGAATGAGAAATTTGACACTCATGCCCCTTGACCTAACAATACAAACATCATCTCCTCAATACACAGACACCATCATCTCCTCCCCTCCTCTCCTCTCCTCTCCTCCACAACTCCGCCGCCCTCCACCACTCCGGTAAAACAACAAGCTCACTGATCTCTCTCTTCTTCCTGCTTCGAACCCGCTGTCCGACACCACCACTTTCGCCATCAACCATCGCTATCATCATCATCATCAACAACATCATCGGAATCTTGTTCTCCCTCTCCGAACCACCGCCGCCGCCACCAGCACCGTCCATTTCCGGTGAAACAGACCAAATCGGGAATTCGTTTGGCCGGTTCTACTTTTTTTCTAATAAAAAAGAAGCACAAAAGTGAAGATGGCGGTGGCACACAGCGCCGCCGTGATGATGATGATGATGATGGCGGTGGAGATGATGATGATGATGGCGGAGGTTTGTTCTCACATATCCGGCCGTGATGATGATGATGATGATGATGGCGGAGATGATGATGATGATGATGATGGCGGAGGTTTGGTGGTGGAGATGATGATGATGGTGGTGGTGGCGGTGTTGCAGGTAGGGAGAGAAAGGGGAAGAGGGGGGTGATAATACTGATGAATGATGATGATGATATTGGGTTTATAGAAAAAAAATCTAGGGTTTATTTTGTGGGGAGGGGTAAAAATGTCATTTTACACTGTCATTCAGATATGGAACCAAACAGCACTTTACTGGTTCAGCACTTACCCATTCAGACCCTCTTACCCATTCAGACCTCTTATTCATTCAGCACTTATTGGTTCAGATGTTGCCAAACAGCTCCTTATTCTGTGTTTAAAAAAGCGAGCTTTAAGCGTGAAGCGCTGGAAACATCGCTTTTTTTGGTCTGAAGCGTTACATTACGTGAAGCGCTGTGAAGCGAGCTTTAAGCGCGAAGCGATGATGGTTTGAAGCGACGCTTCAGCCCAATCAGGTCACATTTGGGCCATTTTTTAAGCCCAACAGTCTTTAAATAGGGTTAAATGAGGCCTGTTTCTTTACCCTAAGTGTGTTTCGACTTTAATTTATGTTTTAACTATGTCTTTTATGTGTTAAGTGTGTTTTTTAATCATGTTTTTGTATTTGTTATTGATTAACAAGTAGAATAGGTCATATTGATGTGTACAATATATATATATATATTTTTAATTTTGAGCGCTTCGTATACGTGAAGCTCTCGCTTCGCGCTTGAAGCTTCGCTTAAAGCTTTTGGAACCAAAACGCTTCGGAGCGCTTCGCGCTTTTTTAAACCAAGCACTTATTTATATAAAAATATAATAATTTATCTCGTAAATTTTCATTATAGATTGACCGTGATAATGGGAGGATTGAGAAATGGGTGTTGCGCAACGCATTCGATGATGACAAGAAGCCGTATCTGCCAAAGCATATATTATACAGGCAAAAGGAACAGTTCAGTGACGGAGTTGGATACAGCTGGATCGATGGGTTGAGGGATCACGCAAACAAACAGGTTTGTGATTGGTTCCAAAACTTAACTCAAGTTGTGCGTAAAATCCAACATTAGTCTAAGACGGACAATAACGATGTTTTCAGGTTACCGATTCGATGCTAGCAAATGCAAACTTTGTTTATCCTGAAAACACCCCTGCAACTAAAGAAGCGTACTACTATCGCAAAATCTTTGAAAAGTTCTTCCCCAAGGTACCCCTATTTTTGTTATTAGATCCTAGTTAAAATGGTTTAATACATTAATATTTTATTTATAAAATAAGAATGTCCTTGTAACGTGTGTGCCGTTTGACGCAGAATGCTGCAAGGTTAACGGTTCCAGGGGGTCCGAGTGTGGCATGCAGCACTGCTAAGGCGGTAGAGTGGGATGCATCGTGGTCCAAAAATCTTGACCCGTCGGGCCGAGCGGCTCTTGGGGTTCATGCAGCGGCCTATGAAGACGCCAAGTGAATCTGGTTAATGATGGCAGTCTGTTTAGTTGTTTTTTGGTTTATCTGTTTGGTGACGTGAATAAAGGAATAAAATAAAAGTATGAAGTGAATTCCAATTTCAAACTCCAAAATCTCTCTATCTTATTTTTATTTTGAAATAATATTAGTTATAACTTATAAATCAGCTAGAAAATCTAGAAAAATAATGATCATTTTTCATGAATAATGATTCTCATTTACACTTGTATAGAAAAATAGTTAAAAAGGATATGCTAACAGCAACTCATGATGCACTTTGTTTTGCATTTTACCAACATGAATAATGCTAGTAAAATTTTTAAGGGAACAACATGAACAGTAGTTTTTTCAAAGACCGAAGAATATCATTGATTAAATGATCTCTTTAGTTGTCTTTTCGCAGTAACGGGACATATTCCTTGTGAAAAGTGCGGTGTTGATTGCTTCGGCCCGAAAGGAAGGCATCAAACTAGGACCACAAAGCCATGGTCCTAGCCTTTTCAATTATGGTCATAGTTCTTTCAACCAAAACTAGTGTATAAAAAATCCATATGGAGCATGTTTAATGGTTCCAAAAATTCATATATTGAAACATTGTGCTGTTTCCCCTTTCAAAAAGAACATAATTTGTATTTTCTTAAAAGAAATTCACACATTGAAGTGCCATTATGAGTTTCTGTTATTAGTGTTCATATCTAGAACATAACCATCTTTATGCCATTTCACTTTTGCATAGTTGGCTTATCGTCAGGGGGTCGTCAAAGGAGGCCCCACACGCCACCCTCTGTTGCTTAGGACCAACCATTATGTCTCACTTATTAATATGGGTCACTGGATTTGTCCTGCCATGGACTCATCAAGAAAACAACAAAAACTTTCGAGCACTTGTGTTGTACACCTTTTCTTAGTTGTTGAGGCACATTCCAAAGAATACACAGGAGTAGTTGGTAAACCCAAAAGGTTCAACACAATTCGAGTAGGTGCGATCCTCAAACATCTGGCGTGCCACATTATGCTCTTGAGATTATGATTCACGATACATTTATGGTCACATTCCCGCTTTTTTACCTTCGAAGTTATCACAAAATGTGATCCGAGGACGTGTATTGACTATTGAGCATCCACTGCCAAGTCAACATTCTAAGGTTCGACCTTTGGCTTTACTTTGCGTAATCGGGACTACTAACCTATATTCTTTAGAAGCATACGGATTTAAAGGTTGGCTTCTGAGTTTAATTCCTTATCATCTACGACCATTGTTTTCATTGTCGTCGTTGAATGCAAATTAAAGCGTGATCACCTGCAATCAGACTCTTCAGCCTTAAGAGACTTCGGATGATCGGGTTCATAAAACAAATCCACTTGTGGCTTGTACTAAGTGTCATATGACACACTTAGTTAAAGTTTAAAAACATAAACTAAACGCTTAGTATACATATAACATGTGTTGCTAAACTAAGTAATATACTCCATGACTTTCATCTGTGGGTAAAGTTGTACAATAACAGTGTGAATCTCATCAATAGCTATATGCGATACATCTCCTCCCACAAAATACTGCACCGTGTTGTCGATCTCCATCCAACTAAACGCCGTTTGCTTCTTCACTTCATATTCCTTCAACAAACGTCTCACGCGACTCACTTTTCTCCACAAACCAGCTGCAGCGTAAATATTAGACAACATAGCGGAAGCCCCCGAGTTTTTGAGATCCAACCTCATGATTTCCCGGGCAGCTAATTCGGCTAACTCAATATTCAAACTAAAACGACATCCTGCAAGAAGTGCACCCCATACTCCAAAAATCGGTTTCATATGGCATCTCTTGAATCATCTTATAAGCGGTCTCAACTTGACCGGATCGACCCAAGATATCGATCAAACAAGCGTAGTGCTCACTCCTAGGTGTCACCTTGTAAGTGTTTTTCATTGTGTCAAACCAATATAAACTCTCCTTCACCATACCTGCATCAGCGATAAAGTCCATTGTAACAAGCAGAGGTGGCAAAATGGTCCGGTCGGTTAACATGTCAAAACAGGTAACTTTATAGGGTTCAAAGTAGGAGTGCTAAATGAGCCGTGTTCGCGGGTTGGCTAATTTGGCAAAAAATACTGGCAAAGTCACGTTATGATATAAAACACTTTAAAAAAAATAAAGAGTAAAATGTCATTTTCGTCCCTGAGGTTTGGCCAGTTTTGCAACTTTCGTTCAAAGGTTTGTTTTTCCGCATATGGATCCAAAAGGTTTTAAATCTTGCCATTTTCATCTGGCTTGTTAACTCCATCTATTTTTCTCCGTTAAGGCAGGGGTATTTTTCTCTTTTTTCTTAACTTAAAGGGTAATCCGGTCCTTTTCACTTTATGTACATCTTACCCTCCTCAGTACCTTAGCTTTGCTATTGGTGGGATTTACCGAGTATGATGATGATGATTTAGTATATTGTACAAGTATTAAAAAAAGACGAAAATACCCTTAAGTTAACAAAAAAAGATAAAAATACCCCTGTCTTAACGGAGAAAAAAAGGAGTTAATGAGCCGGATGAAAATGACAAGACAATATTTGGAGTAAAAATATGTTCGAAAAAAAAAAGATAAAAATCCCATCTGGTTCAATACTGAGCAATTCAATCTTCTTAAAAAAAGCCGAGAACTTTCTCATAGAGTCCATGCTGTGCAAAAGCCGCAATGATTGTGTTCCACGAGACAATATTTGGAGTAAAAATATGTTTGAAAACCGACTCAACCTCGAGAAGACACCCGCATTTGCTGTACATAGTGATCAAAGCATTGGCTACAGAAACATGTGTGTCAAGCCTATGTTTGAACACAAGTGCATGAGTTTGTTTGCCTTCTGTTAGTAACGCAAGACCGGAACATGTAACAAGAATCGAAACAAGAGTGTATTGATCTGGTCTTAACCGCCTACGTATCATATCTACTAGTAGTCTTAGTGCTTCCTCGTCTCTTCCGTTTTGAGCGTAACCTACGTACAAACGAAGAATGCATGTTATAAGCAACACCATATATGACAGATTAACAAAATTCACTAGGGCTGTAATTTGTGCAAACGAGCCGAGCCTTAGCTCTCGATTAACTTATGAGAGCTCGAGCTAGGCTCGTTGGAAGTTTCTCAAGATAGAGCTCGGCTCGGCTCATTTATTATCTATTAATTAATATATTAAATAAACATAATATAAATAATAGGCTCGGGCTTGGCTCGTAAACAAGTTTAAATAAGCTAGGCTTGGCTCGTTTACTAGAAAACTATAAATAAGGGGTAAATGTTATTAAATATTAATAAAAACTAATATTACACTAAGACTTGATAAGACTCAACGTGCCTGACGAGCTTCACATGCCGGCTCGAGGCCTCGAGCTCGGGCTTGATAAATATACGAGCTTCATTTTAGGCTCAAGCTCGGCTCGGCTCGTTTCAAGCTCTTTCTAGAGCCGATCTTGAGCAGCTCAGCTCGTTTGCATCCCTTGCTGTAAATGAGCCAAGCTAGGGTGGGCTCGGGCTCGGCTCATCAATAGCACAAGCCAGCTCGTGTATTTTTCAAAAATTTTAAAAGGTTTATATACATATTGATATATATATAAATAAAAATAAAAAATATTTATAACATACCCATAATGCAGAATTTATAAATTGTATAGATTTAAATTTGGGTTATAAATTTGTATGGTAAATTATATATATAAAAATTTAGGCTATACACTAAAAGAGAGAGCCAACTTACCTGGGCTCGGGCTCAACTCGTTTACAAACAGCCAACTTTGCGCAAGCTTTTTTGAAGCAAGTCTCAAGCCGCGAGCTTTTTGAACAACCCTAGAATTCACTCTTACGCACAATAGCATACCTATTATCATAGCATTATACGAAACATCATCTTTGTGTCGGATTTGCTCAAACAACACTCTAGCATCTTCCATCTTTCCCTCCTTACAACAACCAGTAATCATCGCGGTCACAGCAACAACATTCTTGCAAGGCATCCGACCAAAGAGCTCTCTAGCCTCATCAAACCGCTCACTCTCGACATACGCGCTGATCATCACAGTCCACGAAACTTCATTACGAACCAGCATTGATTCAAACAACCGCCTAGCTTTATCAACCTCCCCAATCTATCCATACCCATCAATCATAGCGGTATAAGTATCACATTCCTCCTTGGCATTTCATCAAACACCTTTACCGGCATTGAATCAAATAGCCTCTTGGACTCTCCCATAAGCCCGTTTTTCCAGTATCTGGTGATGAGTGAGTTCCATGAGACAATATCTCGTTTAGGCATTTCGTCGAACAGCTTGCGTGCAAGGTCCATTTTGCCTTGACTAGAGAGGCTGCTGATTCTGAGATTTGAAGAATATACATCTCGAATTGATGGGGAATTTTGAATGTTTGTGGAAAGTAACGAGTGATATTTTGAATATTTGCCCGCGAAAGCATACGATATGGGTTACAATGACTAATAACAGGAGCTAAAAACATTGAGGGTTTGTTTGGTATGATGTAACGGAAGACGAGGTAATGGAATGGACAAAGAAATGAAATGGATCATTACCATTCCATAGTCCTGTTTGGTTACTGTATGAGAATGGAATGAATCACTACCTTGTGTTGTTTGGTAGGGGTGTGCATGAGTCGCTTTGGTTCGGTTTTTACTTTTAACCATAACCATAACCAAACTTCGGTTACGGTTAATCGGTTATGAAGTCGGTTATGGTTAATTTCGGTTAAGTAACTGTAACACTTCGCAAAAATCATGTCCAATATAATAAAGACACGTGTCATGAACTTTAAACGTGTAGTGATTTGAATTCGTGGGACTAAAGTTGACAAACAAAGAAAGTATGCGTGTAGAAGGATCCAAAGTGTCAACATGCCAAACTCGAGCCTCTGAATGACCTAACACGACGTTCGTATTCTTTCATGAATAAACTGCCGAACGCAGAAAGCCGTTTGTACTTAAAAATCAAAAGTTTACAAAGCATAGGGGTTAAACGTGTCAACATGTTAATTCTTACCTCTGAGTGACCTTTTAACGATCCCGAGGCTTTGTAATACTTCATTATACTCTCATGTATATCGGATAATGATTTCGTGGAGTTTCGATGCACATCGGGTGATCTCGTAACTAACCAGGAGCTTAACGGTGTTTGTTTTAGGACCTAAAACTCTTAAAAGTTAACTATGGGGGTCACAAGTGCAATAAATAAAAGTTAATTAAACTTAAAATGGACTAGGGACTGAAAATGCAAAGTTTGCAAACTTGTTACCGGATTTAAGGGTTGTCGCGGGCCGCGAAGGACACCCCCCTGATGTCTTCGCGGGCCGCGAGAGAGGTGCCAACGACAGAAAATGCACAGCTGCATGTTGCATCCTGTTCCACCGCCATTGCATGCTTGTTTTTGATACCAGGGACTGAGCAACTGGTTTTTACTGCCCTAGGGACACTTGTAAACATCTGATGACCTCCTAGGAACAGCTGCAATGATCTTAAGACACCCAAACTTCCTATATAAAGGGCCTTGATGTTCATTGCTCATGCACACTTGAAGTTTTTACTTCACAACTCTTTCCCTGAAGCATCCTGGTGTTCAAGGAAGCTTTCTCTACTCTAATATTCGTGCTAAGGACCATTGTAAGTGTTCTTAGCTTCCTTAGTTAAAGTTTTATTAGCTTAATGACAGAAAGTCAAAGATATCATAATGATGCTTTGACTTTGTGATTAATCACTAACGGTCCAGCCATTATTCGAATTGAAAGTGGCTATGTGTTGGTAATTATGTAGGTGTTAAACCTATAAAAGGGCACCTCCTAATTATCACATTTACTTGGTCAATTGTCAGGTCAAACTACTTAACAAAAAGTCAAACGAGTCAGTTTTTACAAAATAAATTATAAGTGATAATGCAGGAGTTATAAAATACATTTTAACACTTAAATAACTTGATAAATAATATAAGAACATGTTTAAGCATGTTCAACCCGACAAATTCCGAGTTTAGGCTCGGTTCGCAACCGAAAGTCGCAAAAGTAGACTTTTGCTTCGACTTTCAGTTTTGACCCGATTTAGCTTAAGTTTAGTTATGCCTTAGGGTTCCTTTAGGACCATATTATATGTTAGTATAACCCTCTGAAGTTATACAACATGGTTCCATAGAAATCCTAGTTCACTGCATGTTTCCGTTAAATGCTTAAAAGTTGACCATTATGCCTTTTGATATAAAAACGAAATTTTTAAAAATGTGAGTGGACAAAAATCTTCATTACTGATTTATAAGTATGTCCTAAAATTTTGACATCGTTTTCTGGTCTAAAAATGAAAGATATGCAAGATATCGTAAAACAAAAGCTTTTTATTAATTAAGTGGCATTTTTGGCATAAATCATATTTAAACCCAATTTTTGGCACCAAACTTGCTACCCACTGTTATGATATAATATTTAGGGATTTTTAGAAATTTTTGTCAAATTTTATACTAATCATAACATAGAGTTCTAGTGTAAATTCGATATTGACGATAATGTCCTTTTCACTAATAAAATGAGTTTTACATATCATTTTGACACCGAACCTTTTCCTACTGATTTCATATGTTAAATAAAATATTTTAAGCTTTAGAAATTGATCAGGACTTCAAAATTTTATAAACATTTCAAATATCGTCAAATAGCGACTTTTACGCTTATTAAGCGCATAGTATGGTTTAAAACCATATTTAACGCCTAAGACTTGTTACCTACTGATGTTATAAACAAATTTTTATACTTTAATAGTAAGTATAAGTCTTGAACTCAGATTTCCAAATTTAACCTTAGAAGCATATGTGAAATGACCAAAATGCCCCTAAGGTGCATAGTTTGGCCATAAATGATAAGCCTCACATATGTATGTCACACCCCAACCAATGGCGGAATCATCGGGGCGCGGCACTGAGCGAAATAGATTGTCCATGAGTATCCATAACAACTATTAATTACCAGATATTTAAAACGTCATGTCCCATACCATAACATATCCAAATAAAACAGTTATTACAAATAATTGTCTCACAAACAACTACTGATCCGACAACTCAGATTTCAAAATAGATAAATTATTTATTTGTTTCTAGGACTCTTTCCTAGCCTCGATTTCATCACACAGCAAACAAGGCGTCCTAGCATCTTATGTACCTGTCACATACGTTAAAGTAAAAGTTAATACACATAGTGTAAAGGTGAGCATACAAGTTTAATAATAGCATAATAGAGTTCGAAATCATTTACGCCTAACCAGTACGTACAACGTGTGATGTGAAACACGTTAGTTATCGACATGATCCTATCGATACCAATGACTGCGGGTTGACTGCCCAAGGCGGTTCGTAACATATATTCACCACTGTGAACAATGTGATTAATTGTCCTTAACAACCCCTGAGTGAACAGGTGCTGAGTCCAAACTATAGTACTATCGTTGCTAAGGCAGGTAGACAGCAATCTATGTGTAAACATAACAAACAAGCATTCATCGAGTCACGTATAACATACAGTAGCGGTTAGCGTTAAAGTATTGCGTAGTGTGTTTGATGTGATTTAGAATAAGTAACGTATATAATTCCCAAAAGTGCGTAAAGCAAAAAGGGTTCGAGTATACCCACAGCGGTAGAGTTTGTGGATTGAAGGGAGCGTTAGAGTGAGATCAGCCTGAACAGTTAACGGTAGCATAAGCGAAAGTTGGGGCGTAAAACGGTACAAGTGTACCAAGGATCGGACGGTAATCCGATCGGATGGCCAGTCGATCGGGTGGCAATCCGTTCGGATGGTCATCCGATCAGATGGTCATCCGCTCGGATGGCCATCCGCTCGGATGGCCATCCGCTCGGATGGCCATTCGATTGGATTGACACGTCGCTTGGTGAGGATGTGTTTGTGTATGATGGTTTAACTTTTGAAGTTTTCGTTGTAGCATTTTGAAAATTGAGAAATATCTCTACTCTTCAGGTCGGTCGATCGAACGGTCGTTCGATCGGATGGCGATCCGATTGGCGAGGCTTCTCAGTGTGAGAACAAGTTCACAGCAGGTTGGTCACTCGATCGGATAGCAATCCGTTCGGGTGGCTATCTTGTGCATTGAACATGTTGAAAATTGTTTAAGTGTCAAAGTCCTAACGTCACATGATCGGACGGTCACTCGATCGGATGGCAATCCGGTCGGACGGTAATCCGTTCAACGTTCAAATCCTTGAATAGTTTGAATAAAAGTATAAGTGTAGAACCAATGTGCAACCCGATCGGTTGGCCGGTCGTTCGGATGGCAATACGATCGGATGGCAATCCGTCCTGACAACCTGATCATCTTGACACCTGATTCTGTTTGAAGTTTTGTAGTTTGAACGAGACGTTATGATAGCTTGTTTAAACAATAGGAACCTAGTCCCGATCCAAGTGACCCGACCAAACAGGAATCACCCTAGTCTGACCAGTTCACGGTTCAAGACGGTTGTTCATGTTTAAACCCGAAATCAACTATCTCTCGGATAGAATTCAGATCTGGAACTGATACATCACTATGAACGAGTAGATGATCAGAACAAGCTCCGATTCCATCGGGTTTGAGTGCATTGAGTGTAAAAGAGTTGAAAGAAAGTTAGAAACCATCTTTCAATCCTTTTCACCATGAATGTGTTCAGATCTAAGCAAGATCTTTGTTCATTCATGTGGAAATCGCCCAGATCTAAGCTGTTCTTGGTGGAATGAGGCAAAAACATGATGTTCATAAGAACACCATGATGAAGTCATCCTAGAACACCTCAAATCCACTGATTTCACGGTTAAAAGTTGAGATTTGAAAGAGAGAATGATGAAGAAGTGTGTGTAGATCATAGAAGTACAAGATTTAGGTTGAAAACTTACAAGAATTGAGAGAAATCGAGAGAAATGAGCTTGAGTGCAGCTGGTTCGAGTAGAGAGCTGTCACCATCAAGTGAGGTGATAAATGGGGGTATTTATAGGGTTTCCCAAAAAGGAAAGTAGGGAAAAGGCTGGTCGATCGGGTGGCAACTCGATCGGATGGCAACCCGATCGAATGGCCACTCGGTCGGTTGGCCACTCGATCCTAGTGTTCAGCGTGATGAGTTTTGTCATTTCGATTCGCGTGTAATGCGTTGCGATGCGATTCGAGAGAGCGATGCGATAGCATTACCTATTAATCCCAACTACTATATCTAACATACAATCATCCTAAATAACTTGCGATTAGCATCTGCGATTCGATAGCGTTGCGATTGTGTTTCGATTGATTATCACAAACATAATATAAATAAACATGCACAAATAACACATAAATAGCACACACAAGTAAAACAATATCCAGAACACGTAATTCGAGTTGCGATTGCGATTAAGTCGATTAGCGATTAGTATGCGATTAAATAGCGATTAAACCTCGATTATTAACAAGTATTCCACATAATACAACTAGTGCGATAAAATAAATAGATTATCTACAAGTCAAAGAAGTCAAAACAGGAGTTGAGCAAGGAGTGACAGATCGCAATCAGCAATCTTTTCTTCCTTTGACTTCAATCTTGACTTTGACTTTCGAAACACGGGGTGTTACAATGTATGATATCTTGCTGAATTAACTTGATAAATGTAAGGACTCTCAAAATTGTCCTAAAAATACCCGTAAGTATAAAACCCGGACCCCTGAAACCCTAAACCATATTTAAAATCAAGAAAACCAGAAATATGGTTCTCAGGCGGGCCGCGTAAGAGACAAGCCCTGTCTTAGGCGGGCCGCGTCAACCCTGAGTTTGACCGGATAAGTATCCGGGCCACGTATAACCCACCTGTCAAACCTAAGCCATGACCATGCAAACCTATACGTAGACTGGGCGGCCACGCGGGCCGCTTAAAGTTTGTGTTATGGTTTACGCGGACCGCGTAAGGTCCTAATTTCACCTATAAATAGCCCGTCACTTGCACAATCCACTGGTGTCAAAATTAAAACTCAAAAATGAAGTCAGGCTACTCAAAAGTCGAAAATACAACTTTAATTAGTCGGGTGCTGCTCCGATATCGGGTATTAACTCGATCGCTGTTACGATTCAATGTCCGATCGATTAAACTATCCAATGGATGTTTAAGTGCTGCCCACATTAGGGTTTATGCTTTGTCATTCGTCGTTAATTCGATGGATGTTTAAGTATCGCACTTTGTCATTTGATGTGAAGGTTTAATCTCGTGAGTTATCATAAATGATGTATTAGTTACTAACCGAGTTCGTGTGCATGTTATTAATTTAGGTTAACAGGCTAATCAATAGGCTAGACTCTGTCCATGTTAAATCTGCAATGTGAGTCATTCTCTTTTTATCAAATTTAATTACAAAAGCATGTTTATTTTCAAAGTTATAATTACAGGGATTAAGTCTTTGTAATCACCAAACGTACAGCCGGTATGTGGGGTTTTGTATACATTACTTGATAATCTTCACCATTGGGGCAGCCAAGGGGTGATATGACCATAGCCACAGACACCATTGGACATTGAGAGGGCCAATGGGTCGAGTGACAAAATACCGTGGGTAGTTGGTTTGATATCAGGAAACATTGTAATCGCTCTTAATACTGTAAATTATAACAAACGAGTCGTTTTCATAAAAAGAAAAAGAATGATTCTCCAGTATTTCCCGCTGACAAAACCTTTTTTTCAAACATGTTTCAGGTGATCTGTTGTAATCCAGGAAAAGTGCCATGAAGCACTATTAGCTTAAGGAGTGGCTCTGTATAAAATAAAGAAACATGTTTTGTAAAATAAAGATTTCTCCGTGAAATCATATGAATGTAAATTACCGAGGTTTTATCCAGAGTTGTGAAATAAAATAAAATCGGGGAATTGCAGTTTTAAAAAGATCCTGAAGAAAACTTCCGTTGTTAAACTAATACCACGGGACTTTCTGTCCCGCGGCTCCTGAAACGGGTAAAACCGGGTCGGGGGCCATGACAGAAAAATGTGGTATCAGAGCCACTGATTTAAGCCAATTAAGTATTTAGAAAATACTTAATACTATTAATTGCTATTTTGTGCTTATGTGTTTTATTAACTGTCTATTTGTTAGTTACAGTATGGGTAAGCAAAAGCTTTCCAATATCTATCTTAAATTAGATAGGTCATCCAACGAGAAGGGAAGTTCATCCCAAACCAAACCCTCAAATCACTTTGCAATCCCTGAAGAAGGAATATTTGTGCGAAAGGCACAATATGAGGAACCACTTTCTCCTAATAAAAGAAATTTGATTATCAGGAAAAGTAAGGAGAAAATAAAGAAATCTCGAGAAAAGAAAGTTAAACAAGAAACCCAGGAATTAACCAGTAAATCACCTTGGGAAGACAAGTTAGACAAAAAATGGGCAGATTTGTATATGCTAGCCACAGTAGCAATAAATGCAAATCTTTAAATAACTTGTTTCAGTTTTAACAACCATATCACCTACAAGCTAGAAAACCCATCCAGTAAATAAATAAATTCTAATAAACCTAATATGTTTTAAATTATCAGTTGTCTTTTTGTATTAAATAAGTCACATGGTATGCAATAATATTTAAAAGTTATTTATGAAATTTTGACTTAGTAATTTGTGTATTTTGCATATGTGCTAAACAGCATGAACGATTTGTCTGACGCCCTTCAAAACCTAAATATCTATCCGGTAAAAATAGAGGTTTCCATAGATTTCAATAGGTATATACCAGATATAGAAGAACCTGTGGAATTCAATGCTCCACCTCCAAAGAAACCTAAACCCAAGAAAAGGAGGAGATTTGTGGGATGGAGACGGGTGCGTAGGAGGAAGCCTATAACTAGGAAGATCCCTAAAATAGAAAATCCCTTAGACAAGGGAAAAGGGGTTGAAGTCAGTGAAGGGTCTAGGCCACTGGAAATGGAATTGGGAGAAGATTCTAGGCCACCGGGAATGGAGTATGGAGAAGGCTCTAGGCAAACCCAGAGGGAAGTTGGGGAAAGCTCTAGACATGTTGAGGAGTTACCTTTTCAAGAAGAATTAGATCAGGCATTGGCGAGCTGTGATGTCGTCAGGCCAATTAATAATAATCTATACCCTACTCTTGAAACACAACTACCAATGAACTTGGACCCAGCAATCCCAGAACCTATAATCCACACCCAGCCTCTAGGAATGGATGAATGGTGGACAAATGATTGGCAGTTTCAAAACCTGCTCAACAGTCCTTATTCCTTTCTTCCTCAGTTCGATCCAGAACCTTTACCAAATCCACCAATGAGTAATGAGAATATGGCTGAACTCCGCCATTTTGGCGAAGAGCTGATGGATGCTGGGAATAGGATCCGAGAGATTGGGGGACAAATCTCATGGAAATATGATGAAAGGGAACATCGTTATTAAAAATGCAAGTTGACGAGGGAGAAGTAGGTGGTGAATCTGTGTTTGTATAATAACAATAATATTAATAAAAATCAGTATGTGTAAAATAAACAATAAAACGGTTGTAAGATAAAAATGTATATGGAAGCATAATATAATGTATAAAATAAAAGAAAAATTTACAATTTTGGTTGTATATTTGTTTACGTAATTATGTGTGATTAATTGTTATATTGGATTGTTTCTTATTTTATACTAATTATTTATAAATTAATTATCAGATGGAAAACGCTAATAATGAATCAGTAAATGAGGTTAATCAATCTGAACAACAACCGGGGGATCAACATATGACTAGGCAAGATATAGAAAATATCGTTGCTCAAGGGATAGCCAATGCTATTCCAGCAATAGTTGCTGCTGTCCAGAAACCTGCTAAACCTCAACAAATCATTTCGAGTAAATGTATTTCTGAAGATAACTTCAGTAATAGTGTAAATGGAGGCAATGATCATATTAATCATGATAATGAACCACGACAAGCTCCGCTCCCTAAGAAAATGAAAACTGCAACGCCTGGTTGCACTTACAAGGAATTTCTTGCTTGTAAACCCGCTGAATTTGCAGGCAATGAAGGAGCGACTGCGGCACTGCGTTGGTTAGAGAAAACCAAGGCAGTGATTATAATAAGCAAATGTGACAAAGACGACAAGGTTATGTATGCGTCAAATCTGTTCAAAGAAGGGGCGCTAGAATGGTGGAACACGGTATTACAAGCTAAAGGAAGAAATAGGGCTTATGCCATGGATTGGGAAGAATTTAAAAATCTTGTAGAAAGAAAATTCTGTCCCGAATATGAAAAAGATCAAATGGCAAATAAGTTCCTAAACCATCGTATGACGGGTGTAGATTGTCGCGGTTATACTTCGACATTCTTTGAATATGCTAGAGTGGTACCAACGCTGGCTTCGCCAGAACCGGTACTCATTTCTCGCTATATTTGGGGACTAATTAGTGAAATCCGTAACATCGTTAAAGCTGCGATGTCACACCCCGATTTTTCCACGTGTTACCGGTGGGCCCGGTGGGGAGTATCGTGACGTGGGTGGCAACATAATAGTCAAACAACACAATATTTAAATGCACAGCGGAAGCAAATGAAAGATAAAATATATTACAATCCGATTCAAAGTAATATCAAATATTACAACGGAACGTAAGATGGATCCACATGCGGATCTTTTACAGAAAGATAATATCGTTCAACAGACTTTAACATCTAAAGCTTGCGAGACTTGATTATTGATGCCTGGAGTAGCCAGCCTATTACGTATAGTACCCGCATTTAGCCTTTTTGGAAAATACGTCAGTTTACACTGGTAAATACAATTAACTGACTCATTTTGAAAATGGTTTAAGAGAATTAATTTGGATGCACGTGGCACAAAGTATCTTTTATAATTTGATTAAAATGCACAGAGGCAAAATTAATCTTTTATACTTGGGACAATTATTTAAATATATAATCTCGTAAAAGAATTACATGTTTCTTATGCGTTTAGTAGCCCGGTTCGTTCCGGGTTAAAGATTAATAGACACACCACAGGTATAATGCCTACAAGGCTGATTCCTTAAGGTGGGATACCAGTTTTTACATATGCAGCTGTCAGGTGTACGCCTACACCCCGTGCCTAGGTCGTGGCCATTTCATGAATGATGCCAAGGATATCCGGGACATGGTCATTAACCCCCCAAAGGTTTTAAGCAAACAAAACATATTTAAAGGGCTGATCAAATTATTCAATTAACCACCTAACGATAGAAGATTTAATGCCCGACCAAGCGGTATTTTATATACCGTAACCCAAGCCCTTATAGGGAAAATAAGTTAAAAGTATTTACCTGAGCTAAATATAAATTTAATCCCAGCCGTATATCAAATCAGCAAGTACAGATAGCTTTTACTGGGCTCCTAATCTGGAACGAAGGTTTTTAATAACCTATTAGATTCCTAACGGGTCTTTAATTAAGCTTAAGCTTAGACCGGTTAGTTTCAAAGATACGGTTCGTACGCACGATTAAGCGAAGACCGGATAGAATGTGATTTAGACCCGACAAGTTTGAAGAATTGCTTAATATGGGTACATTATACACATTCTGGATTTTGAGATAAAACCGATAAGGTTTGACCCGTTTCGGCTAATTTATGCAAACTAGTTACATAAACCGAACCGAACGCGTATTAAGCGTAACGGGTGAACGTAAGAGCCATATACAGGTTTCCTAAGTTAATATGCCTCAAATATGTTGTGACATCAGTAAGATGTATTTTATTATGCCCGTAATGAGTTTAAACACAAACTATGCCCCGTAGGGGTAATTTGGTCATTTAAAAGGTTATAAAAGAGTTTAAGTATTATCCTGAGTTACAGGTCTGATATAATCAGAAAAAAAACTTAGTTTAATATGTTATAACAGTAGGGTAAAGTATATATGTGAAATTTATCAATTATATCCAATCTATGCACCGTAGGGGCATTTTGGTAATTTCACGTAAGCCGAAAAGCTCAAAACTGAAGTCTGAGTTTAACACCTTTGCTTACTGTTAAAATATCATAATTTACTTCAAATATCATTAGGTATCAACCCTTGTATGTTTAAAATAGTTTTAGTACATACTATGCGTTAAAAACGCTTAATAAGGCGATTAGAAGCCATTTCCGGGTTCGATACATAAGGCTGATATTTTTCTTATTCCAGAAGGCTTAAAATAATTTATTTATCATCAGTATCAAAGGTTTGGAGTCAATTAGATATGTAAAACTCATTTTATAGCCCTTAAGGGCAAAACCGACAATTACCGGATTAAGCCTATGACTATAAGTTATGCTCAGCCTAAAATTAATTAAAAATCTTCAAAATCCCAATATAATATATCATATCAGTGGGTAAAGAGTTTGATATCAAAAAGTAGGTTTAAATAGGCTAAACGCTAATTATGTCGTTTATTCGCTAATAAGCTTTCTAATTACGCTAATGAGCATAACTCTCAATCTACACCTCAAACTGATGTCAAATTTTGGGTGCAAGTTTATATATCAGTAATTAAAGTTTCTACTCTTTTATATTTTCAAAAATCACGTTTTAAGGTGAAAAGGGCATAATGGTCAACATATGGGCAATTAACGGAATCATGCGTATTAATCGGATAACTAATGATCCAAGGTGTATAATCACAGAGGGTTATACTAGCATGTCACCTGGTCCAAATAAAGCTCTAAAGTATTTCTAAATCATACCAAAACGGGTCAGAACTGAAGTCAAAGCAAAAGTCAAAGCTTTGCGACTTTCGGTTCCGAACCGGGTCTAAGCATAAAATTGTCGGGTTGAACATGTTTAGACATGTTCTTACAATAATTACCAAGTTATATTAATGATCAAACAGGTTGTATGGGTTCTACATTGCTAATTATGCATAATTTAGAAAATAAGCATCCTGTTGACTTTTTAATAACAAGTTTGACCCGACATTTGACCTAGTTAGAGTGGAAATCAGAGGGTGCCCTTTTAAGGGTTTATTGCCCACATAATTACCAACTTATAATTACTTTCAATTTGGCTAATCACTGGACCAACAGTGATTAATCGTTAAGTCAACCGTTAATTACGACGGTTTGACTTTTAATCTAAAACTAAGCAAAAACTTAACTAAGGAAGGTTAAGCAAACTTACAAGAGTCCTATGAACGACCAGAGATGATTTGGAATTGCACTTGAGCTCCAGAAATGATCAGGAATGCAAATGGGAATGAATGATCAATGTTGCCAACATGTGGGACTTTATATAGTGATTCAAACCCACTAGATTGTTGACATGCAAGTCTACAACTGACCACAACTGACCACAACTCATCCACAAGTGTCCTTAGTGTCTAGGAGTCATTTAGGGGTCGTACAAATATGAGGAAAATCGTTTAAAGGTCGATTATTGCGTTTAAACAGCAAACAGGCGAATCTGCTGTCGCTGGCACACCCTTATGGACCGTAAGGGTAAGGCTTACAGTCCGTAAGCCTTTTGCAGAAACAAAAAAAATTGTTGCATCTTGTCTCTTGGCCTTTCGAAGGGTCAACCAACTTATTTCTTGCAATTTGAGCCCTCCAAATTTACTTACAAGGGCTTCAAGGCTTATACCCAATTTATTTAGTCCTTGATCACTTTGTTATTACCCGAAAAGTCATAATTTTTAACGTTGACGCTTTAACCCCTCGTATACGAATATTGTCATAACTTCCTCATTCTTTATCGAAACTTTGTGAAATTTTAATCACTTATTCTAGTGAGCATAATTAATCATTACAAAGCTTCGGGTTCGCTAAAAGATCACTCAGAGGTATACTTTAAACATGTTGACACTTTTAACCCCCGTAGTTTGTAATCTCTCACTTTCTTTCACAATTAGCTTCGTATGATCCACAATTTATTCGTTTAAGGGTATAAACATCATGTAGGGTTATTGTAAAGTATATTTATCCTTTGTTGACATTTTGAACCCTTAAATTCACATACTTTCCATGTTTGTCAACTTTAGTCCCTCTAAAGTATTCTTTCACACGTTCAAAGCTTATGACACGTGTCAATGCATTATTGGACGTAAATTTTCGAGGTGTTACATGCGAGACCTCGTACTATTGACGATGCTGTGGAATTAGCTAACACCCTAACTGACGAACTGGTACGCACAAGAGATGAAAACAGGAAAAAGGAACTAGCTTAGAAAATTACCCAAGGATTTCGTATGGGTAATAATAACAGCTTCAAGAGAAGAGGAACAGGGCAATCTTCAACTCCGTCATTCTGCAGGAAATGCAAAAAGAAACATTATGGAAGATGCGATATAACTTGCAACTTTTGCAAAACTGTAGGACATCGTGAAGAAAACTGCAGGAAGAAATCCACAATTTGTTACAATTGTGGAGAAGCAGGACATTTCAAAACAGAAGGTCCTAAATTGGTCAAATCAGCAGACAATAAAGCTAAACCAGCCGATGGAGCCATTAAGAAGAATGTTCGTGCTTTCCAATTAACTACTCAATAAGCAGAACTCATTCCAGATGTGATAGCTGGTACGTTCTTAGTTCACAACATTTACGCAAAAGTATTATTTGACTCTGGTGCAAACCAAAGTTTTATAAATACTTCATTCTGCCAAGCTCGTAATTTACCCTTAACCAACCTTAGGCAAATTTTTACAGTCGAAAAGCAGATGGAAATCTGTCAAAATAGATAAAGTTTTGCAGGAAGGAAATATAGAACTTTTAGGTCATAAATTCTATGCAAACCTATTACCTATGAAATTAGCTGAATTCGATGTTGTGTTAGGAATGGATTGGTTAAAAGCCAACCATGCTCGAATCCTTTGTGATAAGAATTCCGTAGAAATTCAAGCACCTACTAGAGAAGTAATCACGATTACAGGAGATAAACCACGTAAACCCGTAAAGTTCATATCAGTAATAAAAGTTGCTAGTTATGAACGAAAACAAGGAATAGTGTATATGATTTCGGTAATCATTAACACTAAAGGAAAAGAACTTAAGGAGATTTCTGTAGTCACAGAATACCCAGATGTATTCCCAGAAGAATTACCAGGATTACCACCAGATAGGGAAGTAGAATTTAGAATTCATCTAATTCCAGGAACTACACCGATAGCCAAGGCACCTTATCGGTTAGCACCCACAGAAATGTTGGAATTGAAAAAGCAATTAGATGAATTACTAAGTAAAGGTTTCATACAACCTAGTTCATCCCCGTGGGGAGCACCAGTGTTGTTTGTGAAAAAGAAGGATGGTTCAATGAGAATGTGTATTGATTATAGAGAATTGAATAAGGTTACAATTAAGAATCGATACCCATTACCTAGGATTGATGATCTTTTTGATCAACTTCAAGTAGCTAGATATTTTTCTAAGACCGACTTACGCTCCGGATACCATCAATTGAAGGTACAAGAAGAGGACATACCTAAAACTGCTTTCAGAACTAGGTATGGTCATTACGAGTTTACAGTCATGCCCTTCGGATTAACAAATGCACCTGCAGCATTTATGGACATGATGAATAGAATCTGTAAACCGTATTTGGATAAATTTGTAATTGTCTTCATAGACGATATACTTATTTATTCAAAAAGTCAGGACGAGCATTGTGAGCATCTGCATGCACTTTTAACTCTGCTAAGAAAAGAAAAGCTTTATGCCAAATTCTTGAAGTGTGAATTTTGGTTACAAGAAGTGCAATTCTTAGGACCTATGGTAAATCACAAAGGCATTCATGTAGATCCTGCTAAGATAGAGGCGATTACCAAATGGAAAGTTCCACAATCCGCACTGGAAATTAGAAGTTTTATAGGCTTAGCTGGATATTATAGACGGTTTATTAAGGATTTTTCCAAGATAGCTGTACCATTAACTAAGCTAACCTGTAAAGCAGTTAAGTTTGAATGGGGACCCAAACAGGAAGAAGCTTTTAGGATATTAAAGCAGAAATTAACGAATGCTCCAATCCTAGCTTTGCCAGAAGGAACTGAAGATTTTGAAATTTATTGTGATGCTTCAAAACTAGGATTTGGATGTGTGTTAATGCAACGCAAGAAGGTAATTGCGTATGCTTCAAGGCAATTGAAAAAGCACGAAGAAAATTATACAACCCATGACTTAGAATTAGGAGCCATAATTTTTGCCCTTAAGATTTGGAGACATTATTTATATGGAAGTAAATTTACTGTCTATACGGATCACAAAAGTTTAAGATATATATTTGGGCAAAAAGAGTTAAATATGAGGCAAAGGAGATGGATGGAAATCCTAAGTGACTACGACTGTGATATTCAGTATCATGAAGGAAAGGCAAATGTAGTTGCAGATGCCTTAATTCGTAAGTACCACGAGAACCAACATCGGGTTCGTGCTCTTCGATTAAATCTACAATTAGATTTAATAGAACAATTGAAGTATTTTCAAGAAACAGCAATCAAAGATGATGCTGAAGGAATGAAGGGAAGAATAAAAGAATTAGAACAAGGAGCTGATGGAATTTGGAGATTCCACAAAAGCAGAATTTGGGTACCTAAGCAGGGAGAATTAAGAAATAAGATTTTAGAGGAAGCTCATAAATCTAGGTATACTATGCACCCTGGAAACAATAAGATGTACCAAGATTTAAGAAATAATTTTTGGTGGATAGGAATGAAAAAGGATATAGCTCAATATGTTTCTAAGTGTCTTACTTGCTCACAAGTTAAGGCAGAACATCAGAAACCTTCAGGTCTACTACAACAACTAGAAATGCCTGTATGGAAATGGGAACTCATAACAATGGATTTTGTTACTAAGTTACCCAAAACCAGAAAAGGTAATGATGCGATTTGGGTAATTGTGGATCGATTAACCAAATCAGCTCACTTTCTACCTATGAAGGAAACCTTTAGTCTGGAAAGGTTGGCAAAGTTGTATGTAGATGAAATTGTATCTCTACACGGAGTTCCACTCTCCATTGTATCAGATAGGGATAGTCGGTTCACTTTTCATTTTTGGACAAGTTTCCAAAAAGCAATGGGAACTCGACTAAATCTAAGTACTGCATATCATCCTCAGACAGACGGACAAAGTGAAAGGACAATCCAAACTCTAGAAGACATGCTCAGAACATGTGTAATAGATTTTGGTGGAAACTGGGATGATCATTTACCATTAATTGAATTCTCCTATAACAATAGTTATCATTCAATTATTGAAACTGCTCCATTCGAGGCACTATATGGAAGAAAGTGCAGAACTCCAGTATGTTGGGCAGAAATAGGAGAAAGTCAATTATCAGGTCCGGAGATTGTGCAAGAAACGACTGACAAGATCACACAAATCAAGGAAAGATTAAAGACTGCTAGAGATCGTCAGAAGAGTTATGCAGACAATAGAAGGAAGCCGTTGGAGTTTCAAGTTGGAGACAAAGTACTATTGAAATTTTCTCCTTGGAAAGGAGTAGTTCGATTCGGTAAGAAAGGAAAGCTAAGTCCAAGATACGTAGGACCATTCCCAGTGATCCAACGTATAGGACCAGTTGCTTATCGTTTACAACTACCAGAAGAGTTAGCTGGAGTACATGATGTACTTCATGTATCCAATCTCAAGAAATGCTTATCAGATGAATCTTTGGTAGTACCTCTTCAAGATATAGAGGTAAACGAAAAGTTAAAATTTATTTGAGAAACCACTTCAAATAGAAGACAGAAAGATCAAGTTTCTCAAACACAAACGACTAGTGCTTGTCAAAGTCAAGTGGGATTCAAGGAGAGGATCCGAATACACTTGGGAGTTGGAATCCGAGATGAAGCGAAAGTATCCTCACTTATTCCAATAAATCTCGAGGACGAGATTTTAAATAAGGTGGGGAGGATGTAAGGACTCTCAAAATTGTCCTAAAAATACCCGTAAGTATAGAACCCGGACCCCTGAAACCCTAAACCATATTTAAAATCAAGAAAACCAGAAATATGGTTCTCAGGCGGGCCGCGTAAGAGACAAGACCTGTCTTACGCGGGCCGCGTCAACCCTGAGTTTGACCGGATAAGTATCCGGGCCACGTATAACCCACCTGTCAAACCTAAGCCATGACCATGCAAACCTATACGTAGACTGGGCGGCCACGCGGGCCGCGTAAAGTTTGTGTTATGGTTTACGCGGCCGCGTAAGGTCCTAATTTCACCTATAAATAGCCCGTCACTTGCACAATCCACTGGTGTCGAAATTAAAACTCAAAAACAAAGTCAGTCTACTCAAAAGTCGAAAATACAACTTTAATTAGTCGGGTGCTGCTCCGATACCGAGTATTAACTCGATTGCTGTTACGATTCAATGTCCGATCGATTAAACTATCCAATGGATGTTTAAGTGCTGTCCACATTAGGGTTTATGCTTTGTCATTCGTCGTTAATTCGATGGATGTTTAAGTATCGCACTTTGTCATTTGATGTGAAGGTTTAATCTCGTGAGTTATCGTAAATGCTGTATTAGTTACTAACCGAGTTCATGTGCATGTTATTAATTTAGGTTAACAGGGTAATCAGTAGGCTAGACTCTGTCCATGTTAAATCTGCAATGTGAGTCATTCTCTTTTTATCAAATTTAATTACAAAAGCATGTTTATTTTCAAAGTTATAATTACAGGGATTAAGTCTTTGTAATCACCAAACGTACAGCCGGTATGTGGGGTTTTGTATACATTACTTGATAATCTTCACTATTGGGGCAGCCAAGGGTGATATGACCATAGCCATAGACACCATTAAACATTGAGAGGGCCAATGGGTCGAGTGACAAAATACCGTGGGTAGTTGGTTTGATATCAGGAAACATTGTAATCGCTCTTAATACTGTAAATTATAACAAACGAGTCGTTTTCATAAAAAGAAAAAGAATGATTCACCAGTATTTCCCGCTGACAAAACCTTTTTTTCAAACATGTTTCAGGTGATCTGTTGTGATCCAGGAAAAGTGCCATGAAGCACTATCAGCTTAAGGAAGTGGCTCAGTATAAAATAAAGAAACATGTTTTGTAAAATAAAGATTTCTCCGTGAAATCATATGAATGTAAATTACCGGGGTTTTATCCAGAGTTGTGAAATAAAATAAAATCGGGGAATTGCAGTTTTAAAAAGATCCTGAAGAAAACTTCCGCTGTTAAATTAATACCACGGGATTTTCTGTCCCGCGGCTCCTGAAACGGGTAAAACCGGGTCGGGGGCCGTGACAATAAAATAAAGAGTTAAATGCTTGGTTGGTCCCTGTGGTTTGCAAAAATTTCAGACTTGGTCCTAGTGGTTTACTAATTACACGCGTGGTCCCCAAACTTGTCAAAAATGCACTCGGTTGGTCCCCAGCTCTAACCTCAGTTAAATTTCTCAGTTAACTATGTGTGAAATGACTATATTACCCTTAGAACAATTAAAAGAAATAAAAATATATAAAACAATATATCTCCTGCCTTCTTCTTCTTCTACCCTAAACCACCACCACCATCTCTCCTGCACCACTACCGAACACCCACCACCATCTCACCTTCACCACCACTGAACACCCACCACCACCACCTTCCCTCCTTCACCACTAAACACTCCCCTCCACCACCAATACGTCGTCCATCGTAAGATTCATAACCCCCAAATCAACAATCGAACCCTGCTCAAAGTCTCCGAGCTCACATCCCTCTTTCAAATCGACCCAATCAACCTCTTATCTGCCAACTCAATCGATATTTCCCAACCTGTTCTTGCATTAACAGTCTTCGCAAATCTGTAACAACCATCACAAAACAAGACCTTCTGATACGTTATCCAACATCGCGGATGCTGTGTATGGTGGATCGGGGAACAATCGGCTCCACAGGCCCAATCGATGGCGGATTAAAGGGCGGAATCTTCAGCGTTGTTCTTGGCTACACACCGTCGTGAAACGCCGTCGGATTGAAGGGCGGAAGGAGGGTGAGAAGCTATGGAGAGTTGTGGCGGTGGAGAGAGGGAGTGCGGAATCTTCAGCGGAACCTTCTGATACGTTATCCAACATTGCGAAATGTCATCGGATTGTTTTTGTTGGTGGAGAGTGGTGGCAGTGGAGAGAGGGAGTGCGGCGGAAAAGGGTGAGAAGCTATGGAGACATTGTTGAAGTGGAGATTTACAGGTGTGAGGTGTGGGGGTAGGGTTTTTGTGAGGGTGGGAGATGATGATGGTGATGAAGATGAGGCAGTGGGTTTTGTTAATAAGCAAGGGTATTTTGGTCATTTAACATGGACTTAACTGAAAAATTTAACTGATGTTAGGGCTGGGGACCAACCGAGTGCCTTTTTGACAAGTTTGGAGACCACGCGTGTAATTAGTAAACCACTAGGACCAAGTCTGAAATTTTTGCAAACCACAGGGACCAACCAAGCATTTAACTCTAAAATAAATGTTTTTACTGATATTTTTAGACCAGAAGCTCAGTTTATTATTTAAACTCTTTTATAAACTTTAAAATGACAAAAATACCCTTACGGGGCTTAAATTGGTTTTAAATTCATTTTGGGCATAATGGAAGATATCATACTGATATCACAACATATTTTAAGCATAATAACTTATGGAACTTGTACATGACTCATTCGGTTACCCGTTATGCATATACGCGTTCGGTACAGTTTATGTAACTAGTTTGCATAAATTAGCCGAAATGGGTCAAACCTTATCATTTTTACTTCAAAATCCAGAATGTGATTAGTTTACCCATTTTATACAAGTCTTCATACTTGTCGGTTCAAAGTCACATTCTAATCCGGTCTTCGCTTAATCTTGCGTTTTGAACCGTAAACCATTCTTTAAAACTAACTGGTCTAAGTTATAACTTAAATAAGACCCGTTAGGAATCTAATAGGTTATTAAAACCTTCGTTCCAGATTAGGAGCCCAGTAAAAGCTCCCTGTACTTGCTGATTAGAAAATACGACTGAGAATAAATTTCATTTAGCTCAGGTAAATACTTTTAACTTATTTTCCCTTATACGGGCTTGGGATATGGTGTTATAATAATACCGCTTGGTCGTGTATGAAATCATTTAAATCGGATTGTGATTAATAAATTGCATAACCCGTTTTAATCTGTTTTGTTTGATACAAAGCCTTTGGGGGTTAATATGACCGTGTCCTGGATATCCTCGGCTCATTCATTTGAAATGGTCACGACTTAAGCACGGGATGTAGGCATACACCTGACAGTTGCGTATGTAAAACGGTATCTCACTCTTGAGAAACTTCTTGTGGGCTTATACTAGTGGTGTGTCTATTAATCTTGTCTCGGCTCTTCTAACCGGGCCTCGAACGTACGACAAACATGTAAATCTGTATACAAGATTAATTAAAATAATTGTCCCAAGTTATAAAATATTTTTTGCCTTGTGCATCCAAATAAATTTTATAAACACTTTTCAAAAAGAGTCAGTTAATTGTATTTACCAGTGTAAACTGACGTATTTTTCAAAAAGATTAAGTGCAGGTACTACACGAAGTGGGCTAGAAACTCCTGAGTATTAGTTAAAGAGTCTTGCAAGCTCTTAGTACTTAAAGTCTGTTGAACAATATTTACTTTCTGTTTTAGATCCGCCTGTGGATCCACATACAACCGCTTGTATAATATTTCTTTATACTTTGTGTTTCGGTTTGTATTAATATTTTACTTCCAAGACTTCCGCTGTGCATTAAACTGTGATTAAATACTAGCATTTTGTGTTTAATCTCAATGACAACGTTGAGTGAATTAAACACCAGCCTTTTTGTCTTTTGTTGTTTCTTTTGTTTTGACAGGATCAAAAGCAAAATGCCGCCAAGAGTGAGGGGCCGAGGAGGAAGAGGAAAAGCTCCAATTTTGGCTAGGAATGACCATGAAGCCTGACCATCACACTGGCATGCACCATCCGCTTCATACGGATTGAGTACTCACGAAGATTGGAGGACATATCTTGAGCCTGCGAGGCGTTATGTCTCGCTCAGTTCCTTACCATCCTACCACAACACCTTTGGGCCGCAGCAGGAGGACGAGCCCAACGACTCTCACAACTCTTTCATTCCCCTACAACGATCGGGTTCATACCACTTCCAGAACCCGACATCTTACTTTCAAAGCCGGTTCAACCTGATGAACTAGATAGAAGAACCAGAGGGACAAAACCCTTTGGGACCGGCTGACCACTATCCTGAGATGCAGGATATGGATGTGGACGAAGATTCAGATCCTGAAATGCCACCATCTGGGATGCCGACGCATCCCATTGAGATATCTAGCGAATCATCCTTTCATGGTTCGCCTTATAGGGGCCTTGATATTTTTGCTAAAAGATGGGCTACATACAAGTGGGAGTATACTCCCCCTCACCGCTACTCACAACCACACCAACAGGTCCCCTCTGAGGACCCACATTTTGAGGCGGTCACCCCACCACCACCACCGGCGCCAAAGCAGCCACCGTCTCCAGAACCATCGAGGCGGAGAAGAAGTGCACGGATGTCCGTGCGTGGGGTTTTTACTTCAGCACCCCCCAACACTCCAGCAACAGCAACTACCCGTCGCTGTATGAAGACCCGCAATTGGGTGGGCCTTGTCGCAACCCCCGATCCCTTATCTGTCCCGGGAACGGGTGGTCGCGAGCCAGTTTTGGTGGTATCGCGTATTGTCTAATTTGGCAGCGAAAATTTTCATCAGGACCGTAGTTAGGAAATGTTTATCAGAGTAAAACCACCATTTATATATAAATAAACATATTGGGATAAAACCCAAGTTTTTATTACAAGCTAGTTTGGAGGGATAAATCCCATTTTATTTGAATTAAAACGCCTTCTTTATTTAGGTAACTTTTATAGCCACTTTTCCAAGCCTTCAGTGCTGTCCAGCTGGCTTCTAATTGGCTTTCACATTGTGTTACCTGAAACGCGTTTTAAGAACATTTGTCAGTGGGAAATATGGGTGA
Organism: Helianthus tuberosus; assembly: GCA_030545235.1. Classification (NCBI taxonomy): domain Eukaryota; kingdom Viridiplantae; phylum Streptophyta; class Magnoliopsida; order Asterales; family Asteraceae; genus Helianthus; species Helianthus tuberosus. The sequence goes on from CM060440.1 coordinate 17,346,686, forward strand.
GTGAATCCCAGTTTAATCAAGAATTATTAATTTAATTTAAACTTAACAGTATTGAGGGCGATTACAATGTTTATATCTACCCAATTACTCATTCAGTACTGTCAATCCTGACTGGTGGGTCATATTACACATTGGCTAACTCTTCGTCCAATGGTAACGTTACTCACATTATATACACTACAAAAGCAAGTGTCGGCACTTGCCCTCCATTGGCCGAAATGGGCGGTGGGAATAAGCAGCTGCACCCTTTAAATAATCCGGACTATGCACCCTAAGCCCACTCAGCAGCAGCAGCCCAAAGCAAGACCAGCCCAACTCCAAAAAGTGCGAGACCAGCCCATGAAACAAAACAACAAGAAACAAAATAAAACTGTTAAAAAATCATATGGAATTGAATAAGAAGAACTAAACAAATTATATACACTACAAAGTACAAAGTACAATGTCGGCACATGGCTCCCATTGGCCAAAATGGGCGGCGTTGAAAAATAAGTTTTTTTTTTTTCGTTTTGCCCCTAGCTCAAACTAAAATTACACTTTTGCCTCCAGCTAAAAATTACGATTTTGCCCTCAGGTCAAAATTACGATTTCGTCTGCCACTCTCCCGTTCGACCAACCAGTTTATTATTTTATATCCATTTTAAAATTACGTTTTTGCCCCCAGCTAAAAATAATATTACGCTTTTGTCCCAAATAAAAATATTTTTCCTCCGCAGCTAAAAATTACGATTTTGCCCTCTGTTAAAAAATGTTTTTTCCCCGTTAAAAAAATTACGATTTCGCCCTCGGTTGAAAATTACCGTTTTCCCCACTTCAAAATAAAATGATGCTTTTGCCCCAAACTCAAAATTACGCTTTTGCCCTCGGTTCAAAATAAAATTGTGCTTTTGCCTCCAGCTTATAATTACGATTGTGCCCGTAGTTCAAATTTATATTACGCTGTTACCCTAGGTGAAAATTTACGAATTTGTCCCTATTAAAATTTCAAATCCCCCCCCCCCCCGGACTGCCATCACTTTAGATTTTAGCAATTTACGATTTTAGCCCAGTAAAAAAATACAACTTTCCCTCAGTTAAAAATTACAATGTTGCCATTGTTTTAGCTTTAGGTGAAAATTTACGAATTTGTCCCGATTAAAATTTCAATTCCCCCCCCCCCCCTCCGGACTGCCATCAAATGTTATTTTTCCCCGTTAAAAAAATTACGATTTCGCCCTCAGTTGAAAATTACGTTTTTCCCCCCTTCAAAATAAAATTATGCTTTTGTCTCCAGCTCAAAAATACGATTTTTCCTTCGGTTCAAAATAAAATTGTGCTTTTGCCTCCAGCTTAAAATTACGATTGTGCCCGTAGTTGAAATTTATATTACGCTGTTACCCTAGGTGCAAGATTACGACTTTGTCCCTATTAAAATTTCAAATTTCCCCCCCTTCAAATTTACAGTACTGCCATCACTTTAGGTTTTGGCAATTTACGATTTTACCCCAGTAAAAAAATACAACTTTCCCTCAGTTAAAAATTACAATGTTGCCATTGTTTTAGTTTTTTTTATAAAAAATATAAAAGTTTTTTTTTATTTGTTGACTCGATTTAGTTGTTTTTCGTGTCAATGAGTTGCTGCCTAACACTCGCTCATTATTCGTCCACCGCCCCGCAACGCGGGCGGGGCATCTTCCATTGGCCAAAATGGGCGGCTGCCTTAAATTTTTTTTTTCCGTTTTGCCCCTAGCTCAAACTAAAATTACGCTTTTGCCTCCATCTCAAAATTACGATTTTGCCCTCAAGTCAAAATTACGATTTCGTCTGCCACTCTCCCATTGGACCAACCAGTTTATTATTTTATATCCATTTTAAAATGACGGTTTTGCCCCCCAGCTCAAAATAATATTACGCTTTTGTCCCAAATAAAATTATGTTTTTTCCCCAGCTAAAAAATACGATTTTGCCCTCTGTTAAAAAATGTTATTTTTCCCCGTTAAAAAAATTACGATTTCTCCCTCAGTTGAAAATTACGTTTGTCCCCCCTTCAAAATAAAATGATGCTTTTGCCCCAAACTCAAAATTACGATTTTGCCCTCGGCTCAAAATAAAATTGTGCTTTTGCCTCCAGCTTAAAATTACGATTGTGCCCGTAGTTCAAATTTATATTACGCTGTTACCCTAGGTGCAAAATAACGAATTTGTCCCTATTAAAATTTAAAATCCCCCCCCCCCTTCAAATTTACAGTACTGCCATGACTTTGGCTTTTGGCAATTTACAATTTTACTCCAGTCAAAAAATACAACTTTCCCTCAGTTAAAAATTACAATCTTGCCATTGTTTTAGTTTTTTTTATCAAAAATATAAAAGTGTTTTCTTTTAATTGGTTGACTCGATTTAGTTATTTTTCGTGTGAATGAGCTGCTGCCTAACACTCGCTCGTTATTCGTCCACCGCCCCGCAACGCGGGCGGGACATCTAACTAGTTTTGTATACAAAACCCCAACATACCGGCAGTAATCGTAGAATTACAAAGACTCAAACACTGCTAAATTGCATTGTAAAATAGTTAAGGTTTTGTAAAAGCTGTTTACAAAAACGAGATTACTCACATTGCTGTTTTAGATTTTCCGTAAGGGTTTCCTGAGAATTATCTATAATTTACACAAATGTACACGCGTTAGTATTAATAACCCATTTTAACATTAGTAATACCCTCCCCGAGACGGCATTCCAACGACTACGTCGGGCAGAACCACGACAGCCGTTACGGAACCCTAGATCAATCGGGCAGCGTATCTAATACGTATCCAGGGGTTATAATACTTGCAACGGAGCAGAACCTCGCTATTTAGGGGGGGTATAATAGCCGCGTATTATCTCTACTATTCAGAAATTAAGTAAGAAAGAAAGTTTTGAGCGATCAGAACTGAAAGCCGATGCCCTTCTTATATAGTGCTGAATTCTGGTTCTCTCGCGGCCCACATAACATAAGAGCAGGGCCTACGCGGCCCGCGTTGACCCCAGGTCAACGTGTAGCTTGTCCGGGTCACTATCTAGCCTCGCCACGATGATGACACATGTCATCACCGGGCTGCGCCATACTTTAAGTTCACGCGGCCCGCGTGAAGGTTGGGGTGGGGTTACGCGGCCCGCCTCAACTTAAATTTCAGATGTTTAATTATTTTTAATACTATTTAATATATTTGAGGCCCGTTTTCGCGTATGGGGTGTATTTTGGGATATTTTAAAATATATTAGGGTGTCGGAAAAAATTTATGAGGGTGTCGGTTTTATTGAGGACTGTTATATCCTCCCCACCTTGTTTTAGAGCTCGTCCTCGAGATCTACTGGAACAAGTGTGGATATTTCCTTTGCATTTCAGATTTAAGTTCCCATGTGTACTCGGGTCCTCTTTTGGAGTCCCACTTCACTTTGACCAGAACTAACCTCTTATGTTTGAGATTCTTGACTTTCCTGTCTTCAATCTGTAGAGGCCTCTCTACAAACTTGAGTTGTTCATTTACCTCTATATCCTTAAGAGATATTATCAGCGATTCATCAGCTAAGCATTTCTTGAGATTAGATACATGAAATACATCATGTATTCCTGCCATTTCCTCTGGCAGTTGTAGCTGATAGGCTACAGGTCCTATTTTTCTAATAATCTCAAAAGGTCCAATATACCTGGGACTTAGCTTTCCTCTTTTGATGAATCTTACTACTCTTTTCCAAGGAGAGACTTTTAACAATACTTTGTCTCCTACTTGAAATTCCAAAGGCTTGCGTCGGTTATCAGCATAGCTCTTCTGTCGATCACGTGCTGCTTTTAGTTGTTCCTTGACTTGAATGATCTTGTCGGTTGTTTCTTGCACTATCTCAGGTCCAGATAGTTGTTTTTCCCCAATTTCTGCCCAACAGACTGGGGTTCGACACTTTCGTCCATAAAGTGCTTCGAATGGTGCAACATTGATACTTGTGTGATAACTATTATTATATGAAAATTCTATTAAAGGTAAGTGATCGTCCCAATTACCTCCGAAATCAATTACACAAGCTCTAAGCATGTCCTCCATTCTCTGAATTGTTCTTTCGCTTTGTCCATCTGTTTGAGGATGATAAATTGTGCTTAGATTTAACTTGGTTCCCATTGCCTTTTGGAAACTTAACAAAAAATGAGAGGTAAACCGGCTATTCCTATCAGAAACAATTGATAAAGGAATTCCATGTAATGAAACAATTTCATTTACATATAATTTAGCTAGCTGTTCCATACTGGAAGTTTCCTTCATTGGTAGGAAATGAGCTGACTTAGTTAGTCTATCTACAATTACCCAGATTGTATCATTACCTTTCCTTGTTTTGGGTAATTTAGTAACAAAATCCATTGTTATCAATTCCCATTTCCATACTGGCATTTCTAATTGTTGTAACAAACCTGAGGGTTTCTGATGTTCAGCTTTAACTTGTGAACAAGTTAAACATTTAGAAACATAGGCTGCTATGTCCTTTTTCATTCCTATCCACCAGAAATTTTTCCTTAAATCCTGGTACATTTTATCACTTCCTGGATGCATTGTATACTTAGATTTTTGGGCTTCTTCTAATATATGATGACGTAGGTTTCCTAATTTAGGTATCCACATTCTCTTTTCATGGAATCTCCAAATTCCATCTGTTCCTTGTTCTAATTCCTTAATCATACCTTTTAATTTTTCAGTATCATCCTTGATAACTGATTCTTGTGCTTTTCTGATTTGATAATTTAAATCTACTTGTAGATTTCATTTAAGAGAACGTATCCTTTTTGATTTTTCATGATACTTTCGGCTTAAAGCATCTGCCACTACATTTGCTTTTCCTTCATGATACTGGATATCACAATCATAGTCACTAAGCATCTCCATCCAGCGTCTTTGTCTCATATTCAACTCCTTTTGCCCGAAAATATACCTTAAACTCTTATGATAAGTGAATATAGTAAATTTACTACCATAAAGATAATGTCTCCAAATCTTAAGGGCAAAAATTATAGGTCCTAATTCCAAATCATGGGTTGAATAATTTTCTTCATGATTCTTAAGTTGTCTAGATGCGTAAGCTATAACCTTTTGGCATTGCATTAATACACATCCATAACCTAATTTGGAACCGTCACAATAGACTATAAAGTCTTCAGTTCCTTCTGGTAACCCTAGTATGGGTGTATTAGTTAATCTTTGCTTAAGAATTCTAAAAGCTTCTTCTTGTTTTGGTCCCCATTCAAACTTAATGGATTTACAAGTTAACTTAGTTAAAGGAATGACTATTCTAGAAAAATCTCGAATAAATCTTCTATAATAACCAGCCAATCCTAAGAAACTTCTAACCTCAGTTGGGGATTCAGGGGTTTTCCATTTGATAATTGCCTCGATCTTTGTTGGATCCACATGAATTCCTTCATGTTTTACTAAGTGTCCAAGAAATTGTACCTGTTCTAGCCAAAATTCGCACTTCGAAAACTTAGCATAAAGCTTTTCCTTTCTTAATAAACTTAGAAGTGCGTGCAAATGATTTGCATGATCCTCCTTACTCTTAGAGTAAATTAGAATATCATCTATAAAAACAATTATGAATTTATCCAAATATGGCTTACATATTCGGTTCATCATGTCCATAAATGCAGCTGGGGCATTGGTTAAACCAAATGGCATGACAGTAAATTCATAATGGCCATACCTTGTTCTGAATGCGGTTTTAGGAATGTCCTCTTCCTGTACCTTTAATTGATGATATCATGATCTCAAATCGATTTTAGAGAAAAATCGAGCTCCTTGTAGTTGATCGAACATATCATCGATTCTCGGTAATGGGTACCGATTCTTAATCGTAACTTTGTTCAATTCACGGTAGTCAATGCACATACGCATTGATCCGTCCTTCTTTTTAACAAATAAAATTGGTGCTCTCCATGGTGATGAGCTTGGCTGTATGAATCCTTTCTCCAATAATTCATCTAATTGTTTCTTTAGTTCCTGCATTTCGGCTGGTGCCAAATGATAAGGTGCTTTGGCAATTGGTGCTGTTCCAGGCAGTAGGTGAATTCTGAATTCAACTTCTCTGTCTGGTGGTAGTCCTGGTAATTCTTCTGGAAAGACATCTGAAAACTAAGACACTACTGGAATGTCTTTTAATTCTTTTCCTTTAGTGTTAGTGATTATAGAAATTAAATACACTATAGACCCTTTGTAACACCCCGAAAACGGGTTTGGTAATCAAACCACGTTAATATTTATGAACGGGTAAAGTACCGTTAGTGGTGAAGTTAACCCGGTAAATATTAGGGATTAAATAAAGAAACCTAATATTAAATAAAAAGGAATAAAGGCTATTGAGGAAACAAAGTATATATACAAGGCCCGAGTTAACGAGACTTAAAACAAAACGGGTTATAATTTCTCGGACCCATTAAAATAACTAGGAATAAAAATAACCTAGTTAGAAAGAAGCCTTGTAGTAATATGTTAGAAGGTTAAAAACACCTAAAATAAGAACCTAATAATAGTTTGGGGACCAAAGGTGTTAAGTTTGAAACTAATATTATTAAAACAGAATTTAAAACACCAAACATGTGTCTGGTTCGATCAAGAACGCAGGGGGCGACCAAACATCCTCCACCAAACCCTAGTTCATGCAAATTGTCCAAATTGAAGGCCAAATTCTGTTTCAAAACGAAATACGAGCACGAAATAGTGATCTCCGCTGAAAAAGGAGTCATAAGGTATGTGAATTTCATGAGAAATATCTAGTTGAATTTCTGGGTGATCTTAGAAAATTCGAAATTTATGGTTGCATGTTTGTTATATGGATAGAATAGGAACATAGTAGTGTCTAGGAGTAAACCCTAGACAAGTATATGTTGAAATCATGCTTAGCTCAAGTAATTCAGATTTTGTTGATACTAAATTCATGTATGAGATGTTTTTAGGGTTTTGATTGAAAAAAAAAATAGTGTTATGATGTCAAGAACAAGCTTAAATTGAAAGCTGAATTCAAACGACTCTTGATCAGAATTTACAGCCAATTTGAATTGGCTGTAACCTGGACAAAACATGATAAAAACATGTGTTTCTTGAGTCTAAAATGTAATTCCAGGAAATATCTTTAAAACCCCACTGGAATCGCATTTTTTCGACGAAAATTGAGCGTTTTATGAATTTTTCCGTATCAAAGGTTCAAGCTGCGTTTTCTGGCAGAATTTGCAGCCCATTACGAATGTCATAACTCAATTTAGGAATTGAGTTATGATCTCAAATTCTTACTGTATATATTTTAAGTGATTAGAAGAATCGCCAATTGGAATTTTGTCGATCGGATAAACGAGGAATTTTAAATGAATTTTTCCGTAAGCTGCAGTCAGAAGTGACGAATCTGATTGCAGCTTAGTAAATGAATTTTTAGAAATTTTTGGTAAAGAGTTAGATCTTGAAATTTTAACAAAACGTTTAACCCTCCGAGTGGTACGCCACACAAAAAAAATCATAATTTTTGAAGGCTTGTAAACAGGTTAAACAAGTCACCAAAAACAGCCCATTTTCAGTGATATGAAACGCCTAAATGAAATCGCGGCCTACTAGTTAGTATGTAAAATTTGATTTCGTTAAGAGTTCGGATGAAATATGCCTAAGTGAGTTCATTGAACCAAATGTGCATTTGAATATGTTGATAAGTCAATTGACGTTTAAAAAGTCAAACCGACCAATGATTAGATCGAATGATAATTTTGATATGGACGAATGATAAATTCGACATAAAACCCGTAGGATGGAATAGTCGTAAATGATTATGAATAATCTGACCACCTTACAAAATATGATGATAGTTTGACGCCTAACTAGCTAGATGGAAGCTTGTGGATGAAGCGGGTCAAACGGAGCAAGTACGGAAAGAAAAGCGTGACATGGATGCAAGGTAAGTGAAACTTACACCTTTTGTAGAATATGTGTCTACTCTATAAGTTATAAATACAATAGAGATAGTATTCGAAATAAGGTCTCCAACGCAAAATGATACGGGTCGTAACCAAAAACAAATGTTAAAAATGTTGGTGCATGTTATGTGACAACAGCGTTGGTTTGGTCTTTGGATATTGAACACGTGTTTGGGCCGCGAAGACTCGCGAAGACTTATGAAGACTTAAGGAATTCGAGTTATTGAAGCCCAATCAAGTCCAAGTTTGTATCTAGTTTATTAGGTCCGAATTTGTGTATACGGGCCAGAGCCCAATTCGTGTATGGGAGGTTGTGGTATATAAACAACCTCATGCTACATGTTTAGGGTTAGACTTTTGTTAGACTTTTGGAGATTGTGTGAGAGCATTCGTATTGTGAGAGAGTTTAGAACAAACAGAAATCGGCTGTTGGGTTCTAGGAGATCTTTAGTGATTGTAAACGTTTTCGTTGGATAATCATAGAAGATCAGTTGGTAAACCGTCTTGTGTTCTTGTTTCTGTTTATTTGGTTTATCAAGGGGATTCCGCACCCTTGGTAGATTGTCAGTTTTGTTACGATCCATATGGGATAGGGACCTACAAAAAACCATAGTTAATGGTGAAACGGGGTGGAACGGTAAATTAGTCACGAAAGGAGTAAGATAAAATGAGTTTTTGACGGCTACTTTATAAGTAAGCCTAAACTAATAAAAAGGGTAAAACGGGTCAAATGGTAATATTGATACCATTTGACAATTAACGACTAATAAGTGTATGCCGAGTCTCATGCTCGCAGGATGAACGGCTCAGGAATTAGCGAAGCTATGAAATAGCAAATAAATGAAGACAAGGTATTAAAATGGGTCAATATGTTGATCTGAGCCAGGTACGCATAATTATGTTGTGGTTAAAAGTGTTATTTTTGGTCAAATAATTAGTGAGAGACTTCGTCTTAAAATAAGATACTAGAATTGACCAAAAAGCCCTTGATGGGTAAATCGGGCAAACGACCCTTAGAGGCCGTTTAGAAACTTGTATTATAATTATGTAACCCTTAGATACATGTAAAAGTTGTAGGCATATACTTTGTAGGTTAAATGCCTAAGAACGGGTCAAAATGAATTACGCGCGTAACTTGGGTGTTGCCTCGTAATTCACGAAAGTTATGAATCCAAGATAGAGATTTTGAGTTAAATTACTTTGGTATATGACTTATGATTAACTAGAAGCAAGTTTGGAGGTCCTAAATACAAACGGGTCAAAAAATGTGGATTTTGAATAATAAGACAAATGCTTAAAAATTTAGAATTTATTTAGTTTGAATGTCGGATTTAACTCCATGCGATGGAGAATTAAATTACGGTCGCGTAGGAAAAAGAATCGGGTAAAACGGATACGTAGATTAAAAGTTATGGCCGTTTAAAGTTCGATTTTTGTTGAGTAATTGAGCTGGGCAGAAAATGCAGGTTCAGAAACGGACCTGCTGGAAATTAGTCTCCCCCGCGAAACGCGACAGGGTCCCTCAATTGGGGCGCGTCACGCGACAGGTGTCGCGACTCGCGACAGATTAAAGGTTGCCTTCCGCGACACGCGGGAGGCATGATTTTGGAAATTTTATTTTGATTATCATTATTTGATATTGGAACTTATCTATACATGTTTATAAGCTGTCAAAACTAACTTTTAAGTTGGTTTTGATTATAGGTGAATATCAGGAGTAACGGATGAAGATCAAGCTCAACGTAGAACCGAACACGATGCAGTTACAAGCTTCCGCACATAGTTTAGTTGTTATTTCTAAACGGCAAATTTTTACCAATCTTGATGTAACGTTATAAAATTTAGAAAAGTTTTAATTAACTTGTATTCTTAATTGATATGTAATCATAATTACATGTTTATTTTCGTAAATTATACTAAAACATTAAAATAATAGCAAGGGTGTTACAAGTTGGTAATCAGAGCTCATGGTTAAAGAATAAAGTGTGTTCGGTTCGAAGCTTGATCACAAATCCGGTAAGTACATGTATATTAATGGTTTAGCATGCTAAAGTGTTGTAAACAACACATAGGGTTATCGTGTAATACACGCTACCCCAATTAAAATGATTGATACAGTTAATGAAATTACGTGCGTTGACACGTATAGCAGAAAGCCTCGTATTATAATACGGTCGATTATTGATGTCAACATTACTAACCTTTGTGAATGTTTTGATTGAAGGACACTCGCATATGAAGATGACGAGAATTGGATAAATTACGGATATGACGGAGGAACGGTCCGAGGTATGACAAGAGGAGCATGCTCACCAAGGACCAAATCGCGTAACAATCGCAAATAAGAATAACGGCAAGGAACGCCCGTCGGGGCAAGCATTACCAGGTGCACGCTTTTAAATATAATCGCACAAATAGCAATATGCAACAAACATGTAGAGAATGATTGTTGCATATGTAAATTAAAAACTTGGAAAACCTGAATAGAATACCTATCCAGGATATTATTTCCAAGAAAACTAAATAGAGGCGTTACTTACATAGGGTGTGATGTGAAAACTGTAAAAAGGTCGTGTGTATCATGTGTTAATCGCTTACTCTGGCCAAGTAAGTAGTGGCATATGATACCATGAACTTCTTGTAGTGGACGCATTTATATCCTATGTAGTAAGGGCGGGGCGAATGGGACGAATGGGACGAATTAAAAAGGTACCCAAAAGAATCAAATAATTAAAATGTTCGATAGTAAACGTAAACGCAAGTCGGATGACGGAAGCGTATTACGTTAAAATAATGAGCCCGAGAGAAGGGACAAAGATTAAAGTAAATGAAAACCCAAACCAACTAATGTGAATGCTAAGGCATAGGGGGGTAAAGTTTGAATGTCAAAGTGATGAAATTCACACAGACCAGTAAAGGGGGTAGAATAAAGAAATAAAGGACTTGACTGAATGAAAGCGATTGATTTCGCTAAGATGACCAAATAAATTAAGGTGACGTCTAAAACCATATAAGAATGGTTACTTGATGGTGACTTCAGTAAAGATACCCGATGGACGGGTAGGATTATGGGTGAATGCGTAAACCAAGAGACGGGAACACGAAATAGAAAGTCAAAAGACTCGGAATATGAGTCATGACTATAGGACGATGAGAATATGCAAACATAAATTTTGATAACTACGTTCAACTGTTTTAAATTCGAACGGGTCGAATGAAGAACGGAGTTTGACGTTCACAAGTGATTAAATTTCACCCAAAATGAGGCAAACGAGTTAATTAAGGAATAACGCTTGATATAGTAAGGAAAACCCAAACCGGTGAAACCGGAAAGCTAAAAACATTAAGATAAAAGAACCCGGGTAATGGGTTGTAAAGAAGTACAAGTATGGACCGAGAAACGGTAACTGTAAGAACAAACCGACGGGTAAACAATGCAAGGAGTCATAAAGTCGGAAGGTTAGTCCGAAAGAAAACAAATGTAGCCTTAGACTACGGTAGAGATCCATAGGACTCAAGGAATGAAAATGAATGAATTCTAAATCTAAAAAGGATACGTCAATACCAAAAGTATATTTTAGAATGACATGAATAAAAGATGAATCTACGGGATCATCACAACTTTCAGGACTATAAGAAGTGTTAAGGTTTACGGGACCAGAATGACCCCCGGGTCACAAAATATAAAGAAACAAACTTTAAGGGTCTCGCCTTAAAAAAATCTAATAAAATAGCCTACGAGGCTAAGTGAAGGAACCTATGGGTCGATAAAGTAAAGCGTGGGAACTAGCTATGGTTCCCCGCATAAAATAATAAAGGAAAGAAATAAATCATGGGTCATCAATACCCTAATGAGAGTAATTGAAAAAGGTTAAAGAGAAAAATGTTAAACTAAAATTATGTTTTAGTCAAAAGAAACAATTTAACAAAACATAAGTAATGTGAGATCACGAATTCACATAAGGCCGAGGATGGCAATGTGGTACACCCGAATGACAGGGTGTAAAATAACGGTGACTAGTCAGTCTAGCCGGTAAAACCATTCGAAGTTAAAGTAAAAATATGAACTATGTAAAGCGCTCGTCAATATAAGATTAGCGTGAAGTAAACATGTTAACAGATGTAGTGATCGGGTGATCAAATGACAACTCGGTCAAATAAGCGACAAAGATAAGGATTTCAAGGTGAAAGTTACAGTCCATAAGAATTAATACATAAAAGATAACCATGTCAATACAGATGATAACTTTTGACCAAAAAGAATGGATGCTTTAAAAATGAAACCAAGATTCGTTTGGTTTAAACCACTGAACTACGCAAATAAGGTTTCGGGGACGAAACCTCTTTAAGGGGGTAGACTTGTAACACCCCGAAAACGGGTTTGGTAATCAAACCACGTTAATATTTATGAACGGGTAAAGTACCGTTAGTGGTGCAGTTAACCCGGTAAATATTAGGGATTAAATAAAGAAACCTATTATTAAATAAAAAGGAATAAAGGCTATTGAGGAAACAAAGTGTATATATATATATATATATATAAGGCCCGAGTTAACGGGACTTAAAACAAAACGGGTTATAATTTCCCGGACCCATTAAAATAACTAGGAATAAAAATAACCTAGTTAGAAAGAAGCCTTTTAGTAATATGTTAGAAGGTTAAAAACACCTAAAATAAGAACCTAATAATAGTTTGGGGACCAAAGGTGTTAAGTTTGAAACTAATATTATTAAAACAGAATTTAAAACACCAAACATGTGTCTGGTTCGATCAAGAACGCAGGGGGCGACCAAACATCCTCCACCAAACCCTAGTTCATGCAAATTGTCCAAATTGAAGGCCAAATTCTGTTTCAAAACGAAATCCGAGCACGAAATAGTGATCTCCACTGAAAAAGGAGTCATAAGGTATGTGAATTTCATGAGAAATCTCTAGTTGAATTTCTGGGTAATCTTAGAAAATTCGAAATTTATGGTTGCATGTTTGTTATATGGATAGAATAGGAACATAGTAGTGTCTAGGAGTAAACCCTAGACAAGTATATGTTGAAATCATGCTTAGCTCAAGTAAATTCAGATTTTGTTGAAACTAAATTCATGTATGAGATGTTTTTAGGGTTTTGATTGCAAAAAAAAATGTGTTATGATGTCAAGAACAAGCTTAAATTGAAAGCTAAATTCAAACGGCTCTTGATCAGAATTTTCAGCCAATTTGTATTGGCTGTAACCTGGACAAAACATGATAAAAACATGTGTTTCTTGAGTCTAAAATGTAATTCCAGGAAATATCTTTAAAACCCCACTGGAATCGCATTTTTTCGACAAAAATTGAGCGTTTTATGAATTTTTCCGTATCAAAGGTTCAAGCTGCGTTTTCTGGCAGAATTTGCAGCCCATTACGAATGTCGTAACTCAATTTAGGAATTGAGTTATGATCTCAAATTCTTACTGTTGATAGTTTTAAGTGATTAGAAGAATCGCCAATTGGAATTTTGTCGATCGGATAAACGAGGAATTTTAAATGAATTTTTCCGTAAGCTGCAGTCAGAAGTGACGAATCTGATTGCAGCTTAGTAAATGAATTTTTATGATTTTTTGGTAAAGAGTTAGATCTTGAAATTTTAACACAACGTCTAACCCTCCGAGAGGTACGCCACACAAAAAAAAATCATAATTTTTGAAGGTTTGTAAACAGGTTAAACAAGTCACCAAAAACAGCCCATTTTCAGTGATATGAAACGCCTAAATGAAATCGCGGCCTACTAGTTAGTATGTAAAATTTGATTTCGTTAAGAGTTCGGATGAAATATGCCTAAGTGAGTTCATTGAGACAAATGTGCATTTGAATATGTTGATAAGTCAATTGACTTTTAAAAAGTCAAACCGACCAATGATTAGATCGAATGATAATTTTGATATGGACGAATGATAAATTCGACATAAAACCCGTAGGATGGAATAGTCGTAAATGATTATGACTAATCTAACCACCTTACAAAATATGATGATAGTTTGACGCCTAACGAGCTAGATGGAAGCCTGTGGATGAAGCGGGTCAAACGGAGCAGGTACGGAAAGAAAAGCGTGACATGGATGCAAGGTAAGTGAAACTTACACCTTTTGTAGAATATGTGTCTACTCTATAAGTTATAAATACAATAGAGATAGTATTCGAAATAAGGTCTCCAACGCAAAATGATACTGGTCGGAACCAAAAACAAATGTTAAAAACCATTGTTAATGGTGAAACGGGGTGGAACGGTAAATTAGTCACGAAAGGACTAAGATAAAATGAGTTTTTGACGGCTACTTTATAAGTAAGCCTAAACTAATAAAAAGAGTAAAACGGGTCAAATGGTAATATTGATACCATTTGACAATTAACGACTAATAAGTGTATGCCGAGTCTCATGCTCACAGGATGAACGGCTCGGGAATTAGCGAAGCTATGAAATAGCAAATAAATGAAGACAAGGTATTAAAATGGGTCAATATGTTGATCCGAGCCAGGTACGCATAATTATGTTGTGGTTAAAAGTGTTATTTTTGGTCAAATAATTAGTGAGAGACTTCGTCTTAAAATAAGAGACTAGAATTGACCAAAAAGCCCTTGATGGGTAAATCGGGCAAACGACCCTTAGAGGCCGTTTAGAAACTTGTATTATAATTATGTAACCCTTAGATACATGTAAAAGTTGTAGGCATATACTTTGTAGGTTAAATGCCTAAGAACGGGTCAAAATGAATTACGCGCGTAACTTGGGTGTTGCCGCGTAATTCACGAAAGTTATGAATCCAAGATAGAGATTTGAGTTAAATTACTTTGGTATATGACTTATGATTAACTAGAAGCAAGTTTGGAGGTCCTAAATACAAACGGGTCAAAATGTGGATTTTGAATAATAAGCCAAATGCTTAAAAATTTAGAATTTATTTAGTTTGAATGTTGGATTTTAACTTCATGCGATGGAGAATTAAATTACGGTCGCGTAGGAAAAAGAATCGGGTAAAACGGATAAGTAGATTAAAAGTTATGGCCGTTTAAAGTTCGATTTTTGTTGAGTAATTGAGCTGGGCAGAAAATGCAGGTTCAGAAACGGACCTGCTGGAAATTAGTCTCCCCCGCGACACGCGACAGAGTCCCTCAATTGGGGCGCGACACGCGACAGGTGTCGCGACTCGTGACAGATTAAAGGTTGCCTTCCGCGACACGCGGGAGGCATGATTTTGGAAATTTTATTTTGATTATCATTATTTGATATTGGAACTTATCTATACATGTTTTGATCATAGGTGAATATCAGGAGTAACGGATGAAGATCAAGCTCAATGTAGAACCGAACACGATGCAGTTACAAGCTTCCGCACATAGTTTAGTTGTTATTTCTAAACGGCAAATTTTTACCAATCTTGATGTAACGTTATAAAATTTAGAAAAGTTTTAATTAACTTGTATTCTTAATTGATATGTAATCATAATTACATGTTTATTTTCGTAAATTATACTAAAACATTAAAATAATAGCAAGGGTGTTACACCCTTTTCTTATATATAGCTTGCAGTTTTCATCACAGAGATGAATTTCGTGGATCTAACTGGTTTATTTCATTTTATTGTGATCTTTTCACCTTTTGGCGAATTTACTTGAATTGACTTTTGATCACATAAAATACTGGCTTTATTGGTCATTAACCAATCCATTCCTAAATACAACATCAAATCTTGCCAGATTCATGGGATACAGATCTGCAATATACTTTTGATTTAAAATTTCTATTCTTGCTCCCTGCAAGATTTCAGAAATCCTAACAGTTTCTCCATTAGCTGTCTCTACTAGACATTCTTGTGGTAGTTTAGTTAATGATTGATTTAGAAGTTTGCAAAACTAAGTATTAATAAAACTTTGGTTTGCACCAGAGTCAAATAATACTTTAGCAAAAACATCATTAACTAAAAACGTACCAGCTATCACGTCTGGAATCCTCTTGGCTTCATCTGCTGTCAGAACAAATGCTCTAGCATTTTTAATGTTCCTGTTGTTCGCAGCTGGAGCCAATTTCGGACAGTTTGGCTTGATGTGACCTTGTTCCCCACAATTGTAGCATACTCTGTTGTTGGCTTTCCTCCTGCAGTCTTCTTCCTTATGTCCTGATATTTTGCAGAAATTGCAATATATGGAGCATTTTCCAGAATGCTTCCTTTTGCAATACTTGCAATAAGGTGCAGTTGTAGAACCCATATTTCTACGGTTGTAATTTCCAGAACGGAATTCTTGAGTAAGTCTTTGGGCTAGGTTCCTCTTCTGGTCTTCTTCTCTGGTACGTACTAATTCATCAGTCAAGGTGTTTGTTAATTCTACAGCTTCTTCTATGGTTTGAGGTCTAGCTGTCTTGACTACATGTCTAATCTCTCCAATTAATCCCCAGATGTAACGGGAGATTAATACCGGCTCTGGTGATGCAAGGGTTGGTACTATTCTAGCATATTCAAAGAATAACTTTGTATACCCCTTACTATCCACTCCATTCATCCTAAGATTTAGGAATTTGTTTGCTATTTGTTCTTTTTCATTGGGAGGGCAGAATTTCCTTTCTACCATATTCCTAAATTCTTCCCATTCCATATTGTATACCATGTCACTTCCTCTTGACTGGAGGATAGTGTTCCACCATTCTAAGGCTGAATTCTTAAATAGATTGGAAGCAAACATTATCTTGTCCTCTTCCGCACATTTTCTTATTTTCAGAACAGCCCCAGTCTTTTCTATCCAGCGTAGAGCTGCAATTGGTTCTTCATTGCCCGAGAATTCTATTGGTTTGCAGGACCATAATTCTTTGTAAGAACAACCATAAGGATGGTTCTTCTTCTTTTGGGAATGGGCACTTGAAGTATAGGGCCGTTGTTCACGCTGTGTTCTGGTTCAATTGGTCGCTTACTGCTATGCTTACTTTTATTATTCGCTTCTTGAATCATTTGAATAATAAATGGCATTGCATCTATGATTCCTTGTGCCACTATGTGTTGAACGACACTATTATCCATTTGGTTTCCATTGTTATTGATGCTCGGATTCTCATTAACCACATTAATGTTACTCTGGTTATCGTTATACAGATTTCCTTCATCGGCCATCTGAATTTTAAACATTTACCCCATATTAATATCACAAAATAATATTTTAATATAGTCAATCACATGACACGCATTTTTGCCAAAAGCGTCGATTATTGCGACTTTACTCTATTCATCTACTATATATCTATTACACACCAGTACTGAAATAAAATTACAATACCAACTGAAATAAATAATATAGGCATCCGTACACACATATTTTATTATTTTATTATTATTGTTACTATTACTATACCGTTTTACCATCCTCACATTCACGGATATGGATTCATCCAAAAATCCATGTTGCGCTCGTCGTATTTCCAGACGAGTCGCTCTCCCACCTGTCGCATTCTCTCACTGCTTTCTAAAATTTCCTCACCGAATGTCCTAAGTTCTTGTACGTTTTCTGCACTCATTGGGGGTGCAGGTTCTAGGACTGGGTTTGGAATCTGGGGTGCGGGTTCCTGGTGTGGGGGTGTAGGTGCCTGGAATCGGTAAGGATCTTCTAAAATTTCCCTAATGTATTCATCGTGGAAATAGGGATCTAAAGGGTCCAAACCTAGGTAAGCTCCTACGTTCTGCATGGGTGTGTCTTCATGTATCAGGTAGCGTTGCACATAGTCCCTAACGTCATCCCACCAGGGATTGTAATTTGGGTCTAGGGGGTTTGGTGCAGGTACCCTAGGTATTTCCTCTGGGTTGAAATAATGCATCTCTACTTGGTTTTCAGGGTTTTCTATCTCCATCGGTTGGTCAGGGATTGGTGGCTGTGTTTGGGGTGCTATTATTTGCTCCAGATTAGGGTCAGCTGCAGTGGTTGCTAGGATGTGAATATTGGCTATACCCCCTATTTATCATATCCTTGGCATAGGCATCTGTCTCTCTCTTGGCTGCTGCTAGTACCCTCTGATCTTGTAACTTTTTCATACGTTTTCTACGCTCGTGTGCCCCTCTACTGAACCATCCCCTCTTTTTCTGAGGAAATGGCTCTTCTGACTAAGCCTTAAACACAAAGATTCATTCTTCCGTATCAGCAGAGTACCCTGAGAGGGCAGGCTGAGAAGAGGAGGTGCCTTCGCTTCTAGGCGAACCAGACAATTGACGATATGCGTCAGATGGTCCTTGGTCACTCATACTATAAACTAACAAATAGTCAAATAACACATAACAAATAAATACAGTTATGCACGTATTTCCGTAATTTATTTCCTAACAGATTAAATTTTGATGTCAGCGGAACACTTCTGTGGCTGAATCAGTGGCTTAGCTCTGATACCACCTCCTGTCGCAACCCCTGATCCCTTATCTGTCCCGGGAACGGGTGGCCGCGAGCCAGTTTTGGTGGTATCGCGTATTGTCTAATTTGGCAGCGGAAATTTTCATCAGGACCGTAGTTAGGAAATGTTTATCAGAGTAAAACCACCATTTATATATAAATAAGCATATTGGGATAAAACCCAAGTTTTTATTACAAGCTGATTTACAGGGATAAATCCCATTTTATTTGAATTAAAACGCCTTCTTTATTTAGGTAACTTTTATAGCCACTTTTCCAAGCCTTTAGTGCTGTCCAGCTGGCTTCTAATTGGCTTTCACATTGTGTTACCTGAAACGCGTTTTAAGAACATTTGTCCGTGGGAAATACTGGTGAGTGAATCCCAGTATAATCAATAATTATTAATTTAATTTAAACTTAACAGTATTGAGGGCGATTACAATGTTTATATCTACCCAATTACTCATTCAGTATTGTCAATCCTAACTGGTGGGTCATATTAACATTGGCTAACTCTTCGTCCAATGGTAACGTTACTCACATTTTGTATACAAAACCCCAACATACCGGCAGTAATCGTAGAATTACAAAGACTCAATCACTGCTAAATTGCATTGTAAAATAGTTAAGGTTTTGTAAAAACTGTTTACAAAAAAAGAGATTACTCACATTGCTATCTTAGATTTTCCGTAAGGGTTTCCTGAGAATTATCTATAATTTACACAAATGTACACGCGTTAGTATTAATAACCCATTTTAACATTAGTAATACCCTCCCCAAGACGGCATTCCAACGACTACGTCGGGCAGAACCACGACAGCCGTTACGGAACCCTAGATCAATCGGGCCGCGTATCTAATACGTATCCAGGGGTTATAATACTTACAACGGAGCAGAACCTCGCTATTTAGGGGGGTATAATACCCGCGTATCATCTCTACTATTCAGAAATTAAGTAAGAAAGAAAGTTTTGAGCGATCGGAACTGAAAGCCGATGCCCTTCTTATATAGTGCTGAATTCTGGTTCTCTCGTGGCCCGCGTAACATAAGAGCAGGGCCTACGCGGCCAGCGTTTACCCCAGGTCAACGTGTAGCTTGTCCGGGTCACTATCTAGCCTCGCCACGACGATGACACGTGTCATCACCGGGCTGCGCCATACTTTAAGTTCACGCGGCCCGCGTGAAGGTTGGGGTGGGGTTACGCGGCCCGCCTCAACTTAAATTTCAGATTTTTGATTATTTTTAATACTATTTAATATATTTGAGGCCAGTTTTCGCGTATGGGGTGTATTTTGGGACATTTTGAGATATTTTAAAATATATTAGGGTGTCAGAAAAAATTATGAGGGTGTCGGTTTTATTGAGGACTGTTATAGGCCTTCAAATCCAGTTTCTGAAGTCGACTCTGCACCAGTCGCACCAGCACCACACGTGGGTTATGAAAACCCAATCCCATCGTACCCAGGTGCAACCGGGTATAACCCCTTTGAGCCGCAAGCTTACTCGGGTTATAATTACAACAATGCCCCTGCCGTTGACCCGTAACTTGAGGCTGCAAACTACAATGCTCTCTACCCTGGACCCTATCCAGCTACGTACCCGACTGGGTACCCTACTTATGGGTTTCAATACCCACCACCTCCACAACCTCAGCAGCAGCAGCCACCGCAGCCGCCACAAATTCAACCACCGCAGCAGGAAGAAATTCTCCAGAGGTTGCACGAGGTGGAACAAAGGGTGGAAGAAGAGCGTAGAAGCCATCGCGGTTTCCTGAAAGGGTTGGCAAACCTCATTAAGGGGAAGAAGAAAAAGGATTATTAAAAATCCTAATCATTGTATTGTTATTTTATTTCAATTAAGTCCCTGTGTGGACATTTATTTATGTATTTGATCCTTGCGTGGACTTGTATTTCTCATTTCGACCAATGGCAGGAAAACACTATTCCCTGCCATGGTCTTTGTATATGTTGAATAATAATAATTATTCGATATAATTCAAATTAAAAAAAAATTCGCTAGATAGTAACAAGGATTCGTATCTGTTAATCAGGTAGCTTAATTAAAAAAAAAACTTTTAACAGGTAAAGAACTATGAGTTCCAAGTTGTGAGTCGGCAGATTATCTACAAACCAAGTAAATGTTTTTTTTAAGGAAAAATTACAAGTTTTGTCCTTTATCTTTATACCATTTTTCAGGCGGTGTCCTTTACTAGGTATTTTGTTGCAGTTTTTTTTAAGGAAAAATTACAAGTTTTGTCCTTTATCTTTATACCATTTTTCAGGCGGTGTCCTTTTTAACGAATGTTAACAGGCGGTGTCCTTTACTAGGTATTTTGTTGCAAATTAGTCCTTTACACCCAACCCAGTTAAAAAACCCTGTTAATTGTTGACAGGCGGTGTCCTTTACTAGGTATTTTGTTGCAAGTTTAGTCCTTTATCTAGGGGTGTTCAGAATTCGTTTCGAATTCGAAAAATTCGAAATTCGTTTAAATTCGATTCGATTATCAAGAATTCATTTCGACTAAAAGAA
This sequence comes from Helianthus tuberosus, assembly GCA_030545235.1. Lineage (NCBI taxonomy): Eukaryota > Viridiplantae > Streptophyta > Magnoliopsida > Asterales > Asteraceae > Helianthus > Helianthus tuberosus. The sequence goes on from CM060440.1 coordinate 17,367,559, forward strand.
TTCGAATTCAAATTCGATTCAATTCAAGTCAAGTAAATCGAATACGAATCGAATATGAATTTGTTAGTGCATATGTCTGTTGACTTCATCTTGTATCGAGTCATGTAATAGGTTAGATAGACCAAGACACGTAGTATGAGAAAAACAGGGAAAGGAACCAGTCACTTCGCATGAAGTGACCAGTTCGTGCGACCTGGCCAGGTCGTGTAAAGTATGTTGGTGCGACCTGGCTTCTTCTATAAATAGAGGGTCTTTGGTCTTCATTTGTAACATTCTGATTCCGGTAGCGAAGCTCTGTCGAAGTGTCGCCAGCTTGTGTAACGTTATTATATCAATACAATCGATAGTTAAAGTACTTCTAAGTGCAAATCAAGCTAATATAACATCAATACGTCCGATTCCGCCTTTCGTATTGATCGAGAGCTCTTCTAAACGTCTCGTTTGATCGAATCCCGATCCTACAAGTGGTATCAGAGCTCAGGAGGAAGAGTTCTTACCATTTCAGCTTGTTTTCACGGATAAAATCTAATTTCTACTCAATTTCTACACTTTTTCTCAAAATTAACCGTAAATTCACGGATAAAATGATCTGATTTTGACATATAACACATAAAACATTATTTCAAACAATCTGTGAACAAATCAGAACCTATTTCAACTTAAAACTTGATAAAATTGACCAAACCGCATGAAAAACTGTTCAGATCGTTCGGAAAGCTTTCAGATCGTGTGAAAATACCTCAGTTCGTTTGAAACTATGTTCCAGGTCGTTTGAAAGTTTAGTCAGGTCGTACGAAGTGGTCCAGACCGCACGAGGTGGTCCAGACCGCACGAAGTCTGTCCAAGTCGTTTGAAGTTGAACTCAGGTCGCACGGTTTAAATCGATTCAGGTCGCACGAGTTGAAAATCTTAACCAGGTCGCTTGGTTTGAGTCCAGATCGTTTGAAATCTTTCCATATCATTTGAATACCAGGTCGTACGAGTTAAATACTCAGATCGTTTGAACATTTCTGTTAGTGTGAACTCTCGATACCGAAACATGGATTCTGAATTTTATAACGCATTTGCTACCCCGATCACTATGGCCCAGAACGTGAACTTAGAGAATGAAATGGGCACCATGCAAAAACCGCCTAAGCTCATGAATATCGAGGAGTATAATGGATGGGTGGAACGATTCGAAAATTGGGTTCAAGCGAATCACTTAGAGGCGTGGGAATGTGTTGAAGAACGATATGTTAGACCGATTGATGAAGACGGAGAGATTGTTGCTATTAAAGATTTAGATGACCAAGAGAAAAAGAAATACAAAAGTGAAAAGATGATGATCAGTATATTGCAACAAGCTATTAAGGAAGACATCTTGATCTTATTGCAACACAACGGAAGTGCACACTCAATGTGGAAAGCACTAAAAACGAAGTTTGTTGGAAGCTTAGACATGATCAAGAACAAAAAATAGCTTTTGAAGAAAGAATTTGATCTATTTCGTGGATTAAAAACTGAAAACACCAAAATGATTATAGAAAGATATTGCAACTTGGTGGTTAACATGAAGCGATTGGATATCAAGAAAGATAGAGAAGAATGGGTTGAAAAGTTGGCCGATGCGTTACCACAAGATGTTTGGGGCACGTATCTTATGATTTTGAAAAATAATGGTGAATTTGCAAATCTATCGCTGAGCAAGTTCATTGAAAAACTCGAAGTTCAATAGATGGAACAACGGAAGATGGAAAAAATGAAGAATTCTAATGGTGAGCAGGACATGGGTTTGTACTACAAAGGAACTACGATTGATAAGTCCAACATTGCACCAAAGATCGAAACTGCATTTAACGCAAACAGTTCTTCTGGAGGGTCATCTCAAGGATCAAACAACAATAATAGATTCTCTTCATATCCATCATTTGATCCAAATTTTTCAGCAACCAATTCTAAACCGCAAAGCTCATACAACAATAATGGCCAAGTACTATAATGCAACATTGCATTACATCTTCAGAATGGTCAGAATTTCTCAGAAGAGGTTGCCAAAGGTCATATGTCTTTGTTGGTGACCGTATTAGAGTCTTATGAAAGTTTGGTAGCCGGAAGGATTGGTAATCCAATGTTGACCAAAGAGGATTATGATCAGATTGATGCTGAATAGATGGAACTAATGGATATAAAGTGGTGTATGGCTAGTGTGTTGAGAAGAGCTGATAAGTTTAAACAGATCACTGGAAGAGATGATTTCCGTGATGCTGGAACTTCACCTTTAGGTTTTGATAAATCTAAAGTTACTTGTTTTCGTTGCAGGGAAAAGGGGCACTTTAAGCGAGAATGCACAAATCGCGAAGCAAGTGGAGCTCAAAATACATTCGGCAACAATGATTATCATCGAAAAGCGATTTATCATCAAATTGCTCAACAGCCGCATCAACAATAATCGCCACAAACTTCACATGCTAGAAAGGATCTGATCGAAGAGCCATTAAAGAAAGCTTATCTAGTTCATCAAGATGATGAAAGAATTCCAGAAGGTTTTAATTGGGATCATTATGATCCTAACAGAACTTCAAATTCTAAAGCATTTGTTGCTCAAATTTTTGAAGATTCAACTGCTGAAGATGAAATGCCATATGCTTATTACGAATCTCAGCCATTCGGTCATAAAAAGAAAGAAGAAGAACCAGTTTCAACAGAAGAGGCTTCAGAAAAGCACCAATCTTTGATCACTCATCAGATGAAGAGAGTGATGATGACAGTGAAGAAATTCGAAAACTTAAATATTATAAAAGAGAATTTTCACCTGATAGGTATAATTTGTATTTTGCAGGTAAAATGGAAGAGATCAAAGAAAGACAAACTGCGAAAAAGAAGAATCATAAGGCAGCAACTATTAAAGAAAAGATCAAACCTGAGGAAAATGTTCGAGTAGTAAAGAAGCAGGTTAAAGAAATTCCAGTTATCAAGGTTGAGAAGGAAGCAGATACTGAAAAGATACCTGAGAAGTGTGAAAATTGTGATACTGTGAAAAGGCACAACAACAAATTGATTCATAACATGAACAGACTGAAAGAATCTTATGATGTTTTAAACAAAGCTATGAATCAATATAGCAAATCAAGCAATGAACAAGAGGTAGCTATGAAGACACTCAATGGAGCGTTCATGACGAAGCAGAAAATCATTAATAAGTACATTGAGAAATGTGCTGAACTTGCACAAAAATTGGAAACTCAGAGGATAGAAACTGAGAGGGTAAACAGGTTATTGAAAAGTTATTCATGTGCTTCTTACGTGATTGACAGGATTTACCCTACAGTAGAAGGCATGGAAGCGTTTGAAGAGAAGAAATCTGAAGTAAAGAATTTTGGTAAGAAACATAGTACCAATTATACAAAGTGTCCACCTCCGCTTGAAGAAGGATATTCTCCATGAAATCCAAATTCAGAAAGAGTCAAAAAGGTAACCAATTTAAAGTGGGAATCTGAACCTTCAGATGGATTGCCAGACAACATTGACATCACATTCACATCGTCTGACACTGATCATGAGTCTGAGTTAATAAAGAAAGTGGTCGATCAGGTGCTAGATAAAGATGAAACCGAGGAGTTAAAGTCAAAGTCAAAGTCAAAACTTCAAGTCCAACAGTTGAAAAGGGCAAAAGGGTTTACAATAATGATTTTCTGATATCAAAAAATAATTTAAATGACGAAACATTCAAAGTAGCATATACTTTGAATGACTCCAACAAATTATATTCTGATGAAGAATTTCCAATAAGAGGTGTTAAAACTGAAATGATTAACAAGGTTTTCAAATTAACAGAAATTAATATTTCTGAAATAAAAGATGTAAATCTTACTAAAAAACCTAAAAAGTACACTTCAAGAGTTCAACAAAGATTGAACAAGAAAAAGGGTTACAGTTCTGGTTCGGGTTATCAAAAGAAACCAAACCATAACAGTAATTTCAAAAAGAAAGGATTAGGTTTTATTCCACCAGAAAATCATAAAAATGAGAAAATTTATAAACCAAAAACAGTATTTGTTTCAGGTGCTTCTTCAGAAGAAGAAAAGGAAAAAGCTTTCTGGAAACAGTCTAACAAGGAGTTTCTTGCTGAAAAACAAAAGTTTGAGAAGACTGTGTTTGGAACCAAAAAGGAGACAAGAACCTGTTACCGATGCAAAGTAGTTGGTCACATCGCCTGTAACTGTCCAAAGGCCAACACACAACAGGGAGTGTCTTCTAAACTCAAAGAAAAAATTGTTGATGAAAATGAACCACCAACGGATAAATTCAAAGTGTTTAAAAATTCGACATTTGAAGTTGGTGAGAGTTCAAGACGGTTTTACAAAAGAAGAGTGAATCTTAACAACCAAATGTGGGTTGCTAAGAAATCAGATGTTAAATCTGGCAATGAGTTTGTTTCTTCAGAAGCAAAGGAGCCACTTTCTGGCGATGAATCTGACTCGTCAAAGTCATAGGAGCCACAAGTTGAGCTAAAAAGTGATAATTCTGTTCCGATAATGGATGATGCAAATTTTCCACCATTGTCAAACGGAAACTTAAAGCAAACAGTTGGCAAAGTTGAGATTTCAAATCAATTCTTTTCTGAAAAGAAAGAATTTGATGTTGAAAAAGCCTTTAACCCTAAAGTTCTAAATAATTTTGGAAAAATGGTTGATGGGAAGGTCAAAGGGGTAAAGGAATTCTATGAAAAGAATAAGAAAGAAAAGAAACCGATGATGATGACTCGGAATCACCCAAGGACCGTCAGGCTTGGGTGAATCTCTTTAACTGAAAATCCTGACTTGCCGGAGCTTCCAAGTTGGTAATCGTGGAGCATGAATCGGCATCATTCTTGAAAAATGTTTATGTGAAAAAACTACAAGCGATTGTTTTTACAAGTGGTTAATCAAGGTCATTAAGTTGAACTTGATTTAACTTTCATACAAGTGGTTAAAAGAAAAAAGGGATTCATTCATAAGCTGTTGAAAGAACAAAATGATGAATTACACCCTATGATGTGTGAAATCAACAAAACTAATTTTCCAGAAAACCCATTTTGATTAAAACAAACTTAAGTGTTTTGAAATCATAATGGGAAAATAGTTTGTTGTCAGGGGGAGTTCAGATTGTTTAAGCCAAGTGAATGGAGAATTGAAGCAATTCACATCAGTTTGTCATTTTATTTGTACAGTTTATTGCTTTTACTTTCAAATTTTCCCGGAAAATCAAAAATTGAAACATATTTTTGATTTTAGGGGGAGTAAAAAATTTAGAAATTTTGAAAATTTGAAAAATCCAAAAACATGATAAAATCTAAAAAACCAAAAACATCGTAAAATCAAAATGAGTTTTATTGTGAAAAAGAGGAAATGATAGTACATCAGTGGACAATCACAGTACGCTAAAGAATTGGAAAGTTAAAATGTGATAAACGGTCTCACTGATGATATGCCAGTAGGTTTTTACACGCTTAGTAGATTGTTTTCGAGATATAAACCTAAATATCAAATGCTTACTTATCTCGTGGGGAACATCTCTCGGATATATAGGTAACCCCTGAAATCTTGTTTGAGGGCTTTCTATTTCTGACATACTAGGTCTTTGTGCGTGATGATATCTGGGGTATTATACAAGGACTTCTGATTTTGCGGGAGCAATAGCCTAGTCCTCGTATAATGTAACACCCCGTGTTTCTGAAGTCAAAGTCAAAGGCAAGATTGAAGTCAAAGGAAGACAAGATTGCTAATTGAGATCTGACTCTCCTTGCTCAATTCCTGTTTTGACTTCTTTGACTTGTAATTAGTCTATTTTATTTTTGCCTTAGTTGTATTATATGGAGTATCTATTAATAATCGCATGGTAATCGCTATTTATCACATGTTTAATCGCTTTATCGCTATCGCAATCGCACTCGCAACTCGAATTACGCATTTTGGTTATTGTATACGTGTGTGTGTGCCTTATGTGTTACTTGTGCATGTTTAAATTATGTTATGTGTGGTAATCAATCGAATCACAATCGAAACTCAAACGCAGTCTAACTCAATCGCAATCGAAACAGTATGATAATTGGTAGAGAAGAGATAGTGCGAGATATGAGTAGTTGAGATTAAAAGTAATTTGACTAGGAAACTCTATCACATCGTAACGCTCGCAATCGAAATCGAAACGGCAAAACTCGTCGTGCCGAGCACTCGAACCAGGTGCCAGCCGGCCGGATTGCCATCCGACCGGGCTGCCACCCGAGCGAGGTGCCATCCGACCGAGGAGCCACTCGGCCGGGCTGCCACCCAGGCGAGATGCCATCCGACCGACCAGCCCTTTCCACTTTGGGCATCCTATAAATACCCCTTGTCACTTTCAAACTTTCTACTTTTGGCAAGTGACATCCGACCAGCTCGTTTTCCTCACTTTTCTTCAGATTTCTCGTGATTCCGGTAAGATCTCGTCCTAATTCTTGTACTTCCTTAATCTACACGCACTCCTACACCTTTCTATCTTTTGAATCTTAACTTTCAACCGTGAAATCATCAAGATTCAAGGTGTTCTAGGATGACGTCATCATGGGTTCTTGAAGAACTTCATGTTTTGGCCTCAATCCACCAAGAACAACTTGGATCTAACCGATTTCCGCATAAACAACCAAAGATCTTTCATAGATCTAAACAAACTCACAATGAAAAGTAGTGAAAGATGGTTTTTCAACTTTCTTTCAACTCTTTTACACTCAATGCACTCAAACCCGGTGGGAATCGGAACTACTACTGAACGTCTACCCGTTCGTAGTGATGTATCAGTGTTAGATCCGAGTTCCATCTGAAGGATAGTGACTTCGGGTTTGGACATGAACAACCGTCTCGGACCGTGCACCGTCGGACTAGGGTGATTCCTGTTCGGTCAGGTCATTGGGAAGAGATAGGGTTCCCATTGTTTAAACCAGTCATCACAACGTCTCGCTCAAGTTACAACACTTCAGGCAAGATCAAGTAACAGCACGATCAAGTCGTTGGAACGAGTTGTCATTCGACCGGACTGCTGTCCGACCGGGTTGCCATCCGCTCGACCCACCGTCCGATCGGGTTGCATCTTGATTCATTTAAAATTTAAAACTTAAACAATTTTCAACTTGTTCAACAACAGGGTTGCCACCCGCTCGGATGGACATCCGACCGAGTGACCACCCTACTGTGGATTTGTTTTCACCGAAGTGCCAACCTACCAAATTGTTGTCCGATCGGACGACCGTCCAATCGACCGACCTGAAAGGTAGAGATACTTCAATGTTTTCAAATGCTACAACGAAAACTTCAAAAGCCAAGCCATCGTACACAAACACATCCTTTCCAAAGGAAGGAACAATCCACTCGAACAGTCATCCGACCGGACTACTGTCCGACCGGACTACTGTCCGACCGGACTACTGTCCGAACGGATTGCCACCCGCACGACTGGCCGTCCGACCGAATTACCATCCGACCGAACTGCTGTCCGACTCACTTGTACCTTGCATCGTTTTACGCGTCACTTATCGTTATGCTATCAATCTATTCAGGCTAACCCTGCTCTCTAGCGCTCCCTTCAATCCATCATCGTTGTGAGTATACTCGATCCCTTTTTGCTTTACGCACTTTTGGGTGTTACATGCGTTACTTATACAAAATCACATCGAACACACTACGCAATACTTTAAACGCTAACCGTTATCGCATGTATACATGACTAAATGAATGTTTGTTTGTTATGTTTACACATGGAATGCTGTCTACCTGCCTTAGCAACAGTAGTACTATTAGTTTGGACTCAGCACCCGTTCACTCGGGGGTTGTTAAGGACAATTACCTACATGGCTCACAGTGGTGAGAATGTATCGCGAACTGCCTTGGGCAGTCAACCCGCAGTCATTGGTATCGATAGGTTCATGTCGATAACTAACATGCCTCATTTCACTCTGTGTATATGCTGGTTATGCATAACGCTTTCGAACTCTATATGCTAATATCAAACTTGTATGCTCACCTTTACACTATGTGTATTGACTGTTACTTTAACGTATGTGACAGGTGCTTAAGTTGTTTTTATGCTTAGTTTGCTGTGAACTTGAGGCAAGGAAAGGTCAAGGATGCTCTCTGTGCTGTGATGAAATCAAGGCTAGGAAAAGAGGTCCTAGAAACCAATAAATAAACTATCTATGTATAAATCTGAGTTGTCGGAACAGAACTACTTGACTAGAATTTGTCTGTAATAATTATATTATCACTTATGACATGGTATGGGACGTGTTGCTTAAATATTTGGTAAATATAGTTGTTATGGGAACTTCTGGAGAATCTGTTTCACTCAGTGCCATGCCCCGATGTTTCCGCCATCAGTTGGGGTCTGACATATAATACTTTGCACAGCTTTAATCATAAAGCCCACCCTCAGCATAAAAAATGATAAAACATTGAAAAATGCTAATCATGTGTTGTTGAAGAAAAGATTCTCTAAAGGGAACACACCTAAAGTCGAGCCATCATCTCTCTGATTTTGCGGAAGCAATAGCCTGAGCTCTCATGGCCTCGCATTTAACCCTTACAGATATCATTAGTGTACATTCACCTGTAAGACTGAATATAGGAGTCTGGATACGGGAGTATATTCGGAGGTGGGACACACGAATAAGTTAAGTCCATTAAAAAACTAATCTCGTATCTCGAATCAATTGAACTTTGTGTGAAAATTTAAGTGGATCAGTATACTGACAATCTAAGTGAATCGTTTAGATCTTAAAGTGTTTAAAGCTCAACGGTGCTAGTGATTTGTCATAAACTGATATGATCCTATTACACAAACTCACAAAAATATTGTCTGTAAATATTTCTTTATTGCATTTTTACACACTGAAAATTAAAAAAAAATGTGTTTTAGCATAAAATTTTGAAAATTCAAAAAGATTTTATTTCATCTTATTTTCGAAAACTGATGTTGAAAAGCTGATTTTCAAAATTCCGAGTGCTAAAAATGATAAACAACAGTGGGTTGGGAGAGTTTGTTTGAAATGAGAAATGATTTTGAAATGATTAAATGGTTCATTAATTTGAAACCAAATTTGAGTGTTACGAATACGAGTGGTTAAGCAGAGATTAAAATTGTTATAAATAAAAATCTTATGTTTTGAATTTTGAATTTTAGACTTCTCGTTTTCAATTTTAGACTTATGATATTTTATTTGGAACTTTTTAATGTGATATCGTGTTTTATGGCTGCTTTAAAATTTATGTTTCATTTTGATAGGTTTTATATGTTTTTAAAGAATCTGAATTAAATCGAATTTATTCGAATTCGAATTTTTAATCGAATACGAATTGGGTTTTTTATTCGAATACGAATTCGAATCGATTCGGTAAGTTTTAATCGAATTTGAATCGAATACGAATTCAAGGGAAAATAAAAATTATTCGAATAATTCGAAAATTCGATATTCGATTCGATGAACACCCCTACCTTTATCTAGGTATTTTGTTGCAAGTTTAGTCCTTTACACCCAACAATTAACAGGGTTTTTTAACTGGGTTGGGTGTAAATGACTAAACTTGCAACAAAATACCTAGTAAAGGACACCGCCTGAAAAGTGGTATAAAGATAAAGGACAAAACTTGTAATTGTTCCTTTTTTTAATTTATAAGGGGTTAACATTTAAATCAAGAATGAAGATCAAGGTTAAAGACTTTCATGATGGCTAGTTAACATGTGTATCAAGTGCGATCTCTAACCACCAGGGGCAGATCTAGGCCACTTTTGTGGGTTCCCAGGGACCCATTCGGTTTAGAAAAACAGGGAAAATTAGTGAGAACCTCGTATAATTTGGAAAAAAAAAATAGTAAGAATTAGTGAGAATTGTTGGGATTGAACCCTACCAAAGGAACAGATAATGAAAGCTAAAACTGGCTCACAACAGTGGATTCATAATAAGCAGTAGTTTACAACAGGCTTTCCCCTTGAAAGTACTTATAACATCTGATGCCCTATATCCACTGTCCAAGTACAACTGCTGCTACCCTTTAAACTGCTGATAAAGCCCTGAAGAAGTAAACACTGCTGGTTCAATCTACTGATGACACAGCACTGCCCACTCAAGGACTGATCAACTTTGAGGAAAGCACTGATGGAAGAAGATAGCAGTAGTTTAGTGTATTACTTGTCTTTTGTAGAATCAGTGGTTAAGATTAGCAGTGTTTGTATAGGAACAGTGGTTACAGGTTGTTAGGCTGTTAGACGTCGCTTTCATGGTGACGTCAGCTGAGATGCTTCAGTGGTTTGGTTTGCCTATAAATGGAGCAGTACTCTGTACTGTTACATTTGATGGTTTTGAGTGAGTTCTTCTCCTCAATCCAATCCTTTCATCTTGTGCAATCAACCATGGAGTATCAGGCTGAGGGGGAGCTTAGTTTGCAAGCTTGCATTGTAATCTTTTGCTTTGATTTGTAATCTTTCGACTTAATGAAAAGCAAATGTTTATCAAAACTATCTTTCTCTTTGATTGTGTTTACAAAGTTTGTGTTCATTTCCGCTGCACTTTACATTGTTTCATATTCATTCATAGTTCAAATCATACAAACGAACACAATCATTAGAGACTCAGATCCTTAAAATTGGTATCAGAGCCTGGACAGTCAAATTCGATTTAACAATCAACTTGACATAACAGTTCAGCTCAAAATTCATTGATACTAAGGTTGATTGTATTCAGTTGAAAAACAGAGTAACGAGTAATTACGTTCAAAATTGCTATTCAAAAACTCTGTAAAACAACCAAGATGTCATAAGATACACAAATTTCACACAACAAGTGTTGTCATGCACAAGTCACCCATAGTTTTCAGATATGAAAACATGTCTGGTAACTATGGTATAATCATTTCTTTTCAAAATTGATTTCAACTGTTGTTATGAAATTTGTGATGGTTTCATCATGTTTGATACTAAAGTATGAACCTCAGTTTAACAAAAACCTATGTTCATAAAAACATTAGTGTTTTTGCTAACGAAAAAGGAGGGAAATTAAAACTTTAGTCATTAGATCTTATGTGTTGAAAAACAGGTTGAGAATCCTCAAAAGGACCAAATCAACCTTGTTAAAAATACATTAAGAAAATCAGGGGTCAAAATAGTCCGAATCATATGTAATGTGAGATTTGATAATGGAACGTGTACAAATGTGGCCAGATCTCTCAAAACATTACCGCAAAATGATTCTGGATTAAGTATTCCCTCAATAAAGACCTCCCAGTAAGTATTTCATTACTGATAAATGGAAAAGGGTAAAAAGGGAAGAAGGTAAATCACAAAAACTCAAAAGTGTGTTTATCTCAAAACTTTTGAAGTCAAAAGAAAAGAGTATAAATATAAAACACTTAAGAGTCAAAAATTGGGGTAACAATGGTCATTAAGCAACTGTGTGCTTTCATTGGTTCAAGAAAAGGTTCAGGTAACAATAGTATTTCCAGTGAATAAACTTACAAGAGGACTAGACAAATTTTCAAGAATCATCACATGGTAACAAAGTCTATAACAGGGTTTTCAAAAACTCATGTGAACATGTGTCCTCATTTTTATTGTCAATCAATCAACAAGAAAAAGGTCTCAAACAGTGGTCATTACAATGTATTTCAAACCACTGACCATTTTTCATAAAACTTGAGAATGATGTGATTGCGTGTTTTATTGGGAAATTTACCAGATCCTTTTGATGCTATTTTCAGAAAAACCTTTAATCATTTTTTAAAAGGGTTTCTCAAATAAACAGGGTATATCATTCTTTATTTATTTTTTTTGAATGATATATTTTGTACTTTTGCTTGTTTTTTATTGGCAAAAGTTTCAAACTCCTGTCAGGATGTTGAGCCATCATTTTTTTTTTTTTGGTGAAATTATCCTTACAAATGGACTAAAAGGAAATGGTACAAATGTCAAGGTCATGTCTTACTCAGGTTTGCCTTGAACACTGATCAAAGATTGATTGTTAAACAGATCTTAAAAATACTTGGGTACTCATGTTTTAATTCAAATATTATAACAAAAATGAGTAGCCATAGTAAAAAGTTTCCAACATCTGGGGTACTAAACCACTGTCAGGAATCTATAAAATTTTCAAGACTTGAATTGACATGTGGCAAAACCCTGAATGCAAATTCCTGCAAAAGCTGCTGACATATTGAACTTGACGATATGCATCTAAAATGTATTTTGTTTAGGACAGAAATCTTGTAGATATTTTATAATCATCTTCAAATGACTGGACATGATATTGTGGTTACACAAAATAAAATCATTCCTTTCATCTGAACAACAGATGATCAAGAATTTTGTCAAAAGCTTATCCACTGTTGCACTAAAAGTTGCTGAGATACAAACCTTTCAAATCCTTACCATTACCTTATCCCTAAACACTGTGTTATTCAAACGTCTGTTTCCTAACCACTGTCCACTGCTGAAAGTCAACCTCTGTTTCTTCATTATATATGGTAATCACTGTTGTTCAAAATCAATGTTTTAACCACTGATATGCTATCCACTGATAGTAAAAATCACTCACTGTCTTCACTTTGACCGTTGCAACCACTGATACTTGTTTCATCAGTGGATTCCTAAACAACTGTCCTCCATAATTCATCTCTTCATCAATGGTTGACACGTGGTCAGTTTTTAGCCTTCAGATCTTTGTAACCGCTGCCACATCAGCGTTCATTTTTTTTCCCTAAATAAAACCCTGATCAAAACCCCAAACAGGGTTTTACACTGTCAAATTGAATTCCAAAATTCTCTTCTCAAAGCAGTTTCCAACTTTCATCCCAAATCATTCTTCGCTCCTCTTCATCAAAATGACGAAATCAAAATCAAAATCATCCTCATCTCCCAAAGAGGACACTAAAATGGCTGCTGAACCCATTAAAATCCCATACAAATCCCCTCACAACTACTTGGGTCTACTCACAAAACCCACCAACAACCACATCTTCGATTCCATCATCGACATCATAACTGCATCAAAGTATAAAACTTTGCTAACAGCAGATGCTCCAATCTACCAACAAACCCAGAGAGAGTTTTGGAAAAATGCTACTCTTGAAAAACAAGACGATAAAGTCATAGCCATCAACTCTTCCATACAGGGTAAAATAATTCAAATTACTCCACAATCCATTTCAGAAGTCTTTAAACTCGATGATCAGCAAGGTAAAACTTCTTTTCTTAAAAACGAGTTGAAAACTGATTTTCTGAAAAGGGGGTATACAGAACAAACAAAAAGGGATACCTTACAAAAAGGTTTCTTCCCTTCTGCACCTAGGTTTTTATTTCACACTCTTTTGATGTGTGTTTCAAATAAAACAACGGCTTTTAACGAAATACCATTAAAGATCTAATGGCTGGGTTATGCCATTTTACATAATGAAAATTATAACTATTCCCAGGAGATCTTTAATGATTTGGTAAAAAATGTTGATAGCAAATCATTTTTACTCTTTCCAAGGTTTCTAAGCTACTATTTCAAAGAAAAATTTGGAAAAGAAAATGAAAATTTACTCAAACAAGGTGCTTCTTTTAAAATAAGTGGTTTAACAACTGAAACATTCACTAGAATGATGGGACCTACAAAAACAAAAGCAGAGGTGCCTGAGCAGAATTTAGCAGCTACCACTGCTCCTCAGGCATCTACTGTTGAGCCCACTGCTCCAGGTGATCATAGTAGCACAACCACTGCTATGAAACCCACACCTGTCATCACCAAAAAGACCAAAAAGAAATCATACAAAAAACCCACCAAACCCAAAGCAAAGGCAACTCTGGAAGATGAGATCCCAGAGCAACTGCCAGTGATAACACAAATGTCACCAAAAACCACTGCTGCTACTTCCTCACAGCAGTTGGTAGAAAGATCTCCACCCTTACCTCAAACTCCTCCTGCATTCTCACAAAAGGATCAGGTTGTAAACACAGGGACCCCACATTATGAAGCTCTGAATCCACTTGGATCCATCTTCCTCAGTCCTGATCCCAAGGACATGTCTCTTTCAACACCCTTATCTTCACCCCTCACACTACCACAATCCATAATACCCTTGTTGCATGCAGTTGATATAGCTCAGACACAAACCAGTTCCTCTCTATCACCTATCACTGAGAGTACACTCCCACAAGTGACTGGGTTTGATGCTTATACCTCTGCTATCCCAGCAACATTTGAGGAGGTTACACTACAGGGGTTACAAGTAACCCCTGTCAGTAGTTCAAGTGGAGCAGCAACTACAAATGTTGGATCAACAGATCTACATTTGGACAGTTGTTTCATCAGTCAGACTCCCTTGAAGGCAATTTCTTCTATAGCACCTCTGATAACCACTAGTGAAGTTGTTTTGACCACTGGTACAATCAAAGGGTTATCAAGTGCTGAAGAAAGAAGTCCCCAGTACCGAGAACAAGGGGTATCAATGGATGATTTTTGGAATTATGTTCCTAAATCACACATTGATATAACTACTCCAGGTGGGAAATCAGATGATCACATTAATTTGGGTGATGATTCAAAATATCAGGAATTGACGGGCAGAATCGAAAACCTTGAAACTTCTGTTGCTGAAATAAAGGGTATGGTACAACAGCTGTTAAAAGCTCAAAATACACAACCCACTGTCGTTCCAGCTCAAGCATCTGCACAACCAGCACCTGCTACAAATGAGCTATGGAATCTATTTCAACCCCTGCTCGAAAAACAACGACAGAGGGCAGATCAGCAACACGCAATATATGTGCAAGAATTGAAAAATATGATTGAGTCAAGGTTCAAAAACACCCAAGCAGACATCAAGGCTATAAAAGCCCAGATGTTGAATACCACTGGTGCTGCTCCTTCCAATATTCTCTTTATAGATCAATTTTCCCCAGATAATGCCAAAAAGGGGGAGAGAATTATGAAATGGAAGAAAAAGGGAATAGAGGATGGTCTTCATATTGAACCAGAAAAAGAAAAACAGGTCTCTAAATCATCTCCCAAACATTCCAAGGAGCAAACCTCTACCCAAACAGCTGATGTAACTTCTGCTGTCTCAACAACTATTGGTACATCAGTAGTTTCAGCAGTTGTTAAAACCATCACTCCAACACATATTACAACCACTGCCTTATCACCTTCCACCACTCAAACCACAACCACTGATCCATCACCACCACCAAAAACAACTTCACCACCTTCAACCCCTGCTCAAAAGCAGAAGACATCTACTGACACATCAGTAGTTGTAATGACAACAGAGGTTGAAACACCAGTTGTTTCAACAACTGTTAGTCAGCCACCATCCACCACTACCCTCACTTCACTTCAAGCCATCTTTACTACAATTAACAAATCACCCAAAAGCACTCCTTCACTGAATAAAACTTACACCAGAAAAAAAAACAACTCAGGCAAATGAGGACAAATATGATCCTATTGCTGCAAAATATCCACTGGAACTGGAAGCTGTAAAAAATGAGATGAGACAATTCTACACCGAGGATGATCCCTCAAAAAGAAGATTTCCTTCTCTCGTAGGCTTCATAGTCCTAGAAAATATGGATGAATATCTCAAGCTCAAAGCAAGCCAGGATAAGATAAGAGCCAAACTTGAATGTGAAGATCAAAGTGACAAAGCCATTTCTGAAAAAATGGAATTCTTGCTCACTAAAGTCAAACAGATGGAAGACTATGCACGAGATTTGAGCAAAGAAATGTCAACTTTACCACCCAAAGCAGATCTACGAAAAGAAATGAGAAAAGAATATCTTGCATACATCATGAAAAAAAAAAAATTCTATCCAGCTGAAGAAAAACAATTTGAAGAATGGCCAATAGTTGCTTTAAAGCATGAGGCAAACAGAATTGAAAGAATAAAAAATGATCCAAGCAAGAAGAGGACAGTTCCAAACTGGAGCAAATACAAAAAGCTCATTGCTGACCTTACGTCTGATTACAAAAGAAAGAAGCAGGAGCTGGTGGATGCAAAGGTGGATACTGCTAAAGCCATAGCAAAATGGACAAAGCAGTATACAGATGAGGCTTATGAAAGGCTGAAAAGAAGAAAAATGACAGATCCTAATTCACCAAAGAAGCCTGAACACAAAGAGCCAAAACAGGTAATTGATCCTAAACCACTGTTCACATCAGCAGATACCTCTATCATTGTGATAAACCAAGAAAAGAGGAAACAACTGACTGTTGCAGAAGAAAAGGAAAAGGAAGCTGAATAATTTGAAGAAGCCATCAAGAAAATGGCTTTAGATAAAGACAGATCAGCAAAGCTTCAAGACCTTGCCAAAAAGGTTTTAAACAAACCATCATCACCAAACATATCAGCAGAAATATCAGACATTGAGCTAGATCAACAAAAGAGAAAAGAGCAGATTGACAAAGAAGTTGCAGAAGATATAGCTGCAGCAAATGATATCATAAAAATGGCTTTCCAACAAATGTCTGAAAATTCTGAGCTAGCAAAAGCTCAGGATACTGCTTCACCAATATTTCCAAAGCCAAAATCTCCCAACTCATCTGTAAATAAACCCCTCCCAAGAAACCCATTGGGTTCAAAAATACTAAAATGGATGTCTGATCAAAAGACCCATGTATTGACCCTGTTCAGATCCAATGGAGAAGTGAAGTACATATCAAGGAAACAAGCACTAAGCCTTGGTGTTGAAGATCTACAAGATCTCCTTGAACTTACACTGTGCAGGGATGAGGATGACTCAAGTTCCAAGGACTTTGAAGCAGAATTTAAAAGACAAGTTGGGGAACTTCTGATGAGACAATAAAGATCCAAAATAATGAAGAGTTTTGGCATTATCTGTTCCAGGGGGAGACTGTTGGGATTGAACCCTACCAAAGGAACAGATAATGAAAGCCAAAACTGGTTCACAACAGTGGATTCATAATAAGCAGTAGTTTACAACAGGATTTCCCCTTGAAAGTACTTATAACATCTGATGCCCTATATCCACTGTCCAAGTACAACTGCTGCTACCCTTTAAACTGCTGATAAAGCCCTGAAGAAGTAAACACTGCTGGTTCAATCTACTGATGACAAAGCACTGCCCACTCAAGGACTGATCAACTTTGAGGAAAGCACTGATGGAAGAAGATAGCAGTAGTTTAGTGTATTACTTGTCTTATGTAGAATTTGTGGTTAAGATTAGCAGTGTTAGTATAGGAACAGTGGTTACAGGTTGTTAGGCTGTTAGACGTCGCTTTCATGGTGACGTCAGCTGAGATGCTTCAGTGGTTTGGTTTGCCTATAAATGGAGCAGTACTCTGTACTGTTACATTTGATGGTTTTGAGTGAGTTCTTATCCTCAATCCAATCCTTTCATCTTGTGCAATCAACCATGGAGTATCAGGCTGAGGGGGAGCTTAGTTTGCAAGCTTGCATTGTAATCTTTTGCTTTGATTTGTAATCTTTCGACTTAATGAAAAGCAAATGTTTATCAAAACTAATCTTTCTCTTTGATTGTGTTTACAAAGTTTGTGTTCATTTCCGCTGCACTTTACATTGTTTCATATTCATTCATAGTTCAAATCATACAAACGAACACAATCATTAGAGCCTCAGATCCTAACAAGAATCTACCAAAAGAAACCCAATGAAGAAAGTTCTTAGATCCGCCACTGCTAACCACGTAATAAAAAGAGACCCGAGTGAGTCTCAAATTGCACAAACCCGACTCTAAGAAGATTAGACATAATTATATAAACAAGTCTCTCCTCTAGAGATTTGAGAGTTCAATGACTAAACGTACCTTACAAAGATGAAGGGTTCACCCTTGTTTATTTTGATTGATTAGTTCAATATATTAAACAAGTCTCTAAGTCTCTATCTAAGACTTGTAGTGGGATGAACCCCTTGTCAAGTGGATTCTTTTTAATCGGGTGAGAAGTTAATACACACGTATTCACACACATGCATGACACCCCGACCCCCCCCCCCCCCCCCAAGGCGTGTCCCGATAACGCCTTTGCAGCATGGTGTTTAGCGCTCAACGGCTTAGGTGGTTTACCCAAATGACTGTAGATTTAAGATTCCATGAATTATTTCAAAAACAAGATCATATATCAAGCATTTCAATAAGGCCTTATTCCAACATATAAGTTTACAAAGAACATAAACAAATCAAAAGATGTCAAGAGGAGAATGCAATATCTTCTTTTTGGGGTTATCAACAACTTAAAAATCACTCTGCCTACCTACCAATCTACTTCACTTATACAAAACAAAAGCTATAAAACACAAACTCAATATCAATACTTTTGTCTATACCTTAACATCACCAAACCTTTACACCTTCATCACAGAATAAAAAACCCACAACTATACGCGCTCTCCAACCAGCCGGTAATACCCCCTCCCCTCACTCAAAATGAATGTACATATCTGCCTCCTAACTTTTATGCCTATAAATTGTCAAACTGTAAACAATCAGAAACCTTTAGGTGCTCCGCAAGTCTCACGACAGCTGTTTGGACGACTTCAGCGCCTGGCGAGACAGAATCCGGAAGTTGAGGTAGGCACACAGGTACGTAGTCGTCATTGTCTTCCTCGCGCTCGAAAAACGTGAGCAAAGACCGGCAGAATATGAATCTGGAAAACAAGAGTCAAATTAAGGATGTTTTGGAATCATTCTTTTAAGGGTGTGGCAAAATGTGTGACAGGCAAAAACATGCAATTTTTAGTATAAGTCGTTTTACTCGAAGATTAAGATAATTATCGTAAGAGTAAAATGCCGTTTTCGTTCTTGAGGTTTGGCCAGTTTTGTGACTTTCGTCCAAAGGTTTGTTTTTCCGCATCTGGATCCAAAAGATTTGAAATCTTGCCATTTTCATCTGGCTCGTTAACTCCATTCTTTTTTCTCCGTTAAGTCAAGGGTATTTCCGTCTTTTTGTTAACTTAAAGGGCAATTCAGTCTTTTTCACTTTATGTAAAAAAAACCGAATACCCCTGAAAAAGACCGAATTGACCTTTAAGTTAACAAAAGGGACGAAAATACCCTTGGCTTAACAAAGAAAAATGGATGGAGTTAACAAGCCACATAAAATTGGCAAGATTTTAAATCTTTTGGATCCAGATGCGGAAAACCAAACCTTTGGACGAAAGTTGCAAACTGGCCAAACCTCAGGGATGAAAATGGCATTTTACTCTTATCGTAAATATATTGTTTCCGTAACGCAACAAAAAAATATGTAAACTTTAAAAACCGGACAATAATGCGTTTGGGGGTCAATCCAACCTCTAGCCTAGCCCGTTGCAAGAATACTGAAAAAACAACCCGTTTCAACCCGAACCTGATTTGAGGGTTATTCAACCTGCCCATCGTGCCACCTCAACTAGTTACGTTAATACTATCATGTGGAACACAACTTACCTGAGAATTATCCGTCTCAACAAAGGTTCAGAGAGAACTTGGGCCCACACTAGATCTAGGTTTGTTGAAGTACACAGGATTACTTCCCACTCTGCAAAGGCAGCTGAAATGATGCTCTCGGCATCTTCCATCACATCCTGAAAGCAACCAAACATATATGAGAAACCAAGTGAATACCGCTTCGTTAGATGTTGTTTAACAGACTGTCCACATACCGCTTCATCGTCCGAAAATGTGAGGCCAAATATTTGCCAGCATGCACGTAGTGGAGCCGTCAAGAACAAGGTGAACTGACTTCCGTTTTGTGTTGTATCACTGCTAGACTGATCCTTAAATGTTGGTTTCAGAGGTGAAAGAAGTAGGGCGGCTGGTTCCCCCCTTTCTGCACCGTGTAAAATCTGCAAGGTATATAAAAAAACACATAAGCAGCTTGAAGATCACATGTGTGTGTGTGTATATATTGTAGTGAGAGACAAGATGAAATAATGGAACTAAATTGTATATATCTGGTCTATTTTTACATCATAAAAGGGGGCATGTATGTATAGAATGGGGGACTACCTCTAAATTAAGCTCTATGGTTCATTGAGAATTTGGGCTACATACCAGCTATTACATAACATAATATGTATTGCATAATCTAACACCCCCCTCAAGATGGAGCATAAATATTAATCAGCTTGTTACACATGTGATAAATTCGGCTTCTGAGTAAAGCTTTAATGGTTTCAAGTTCTGATATAGGGCCAAGGGGTTGTGATTGCATCACTATTTCTTGCTCAACCATCACTATTCAAGTTCTGGACCTCTAAACCAAACCTTAAACAGTAAGGCAGGGCTCATTGGGCTAGGACACACACACTATACACACACACACACACAAAATATAAACTATGGTAACCAAAGAAAAGAAACCACACAAAAATATCAACTACTTTGTAAGTTATAATAACATGAACTGCTAACAAACGATTGAATGATTAATCCTTGATTTTGGGCTAGATAGAAAAAATACATATGCCTTCATCATCTAGGGTTGTAAGGCTAGTCAGAAATTTTAAATGGGCCCATGACAGCTAAAGCACACCAACTTCATCATAACTACAAAAACTTTAGCTTATACGTTACTTAACGTAACTACAATAATACTCAATTCTCGGAAGAGAAGCAAGTGATTATGTTCTGAGACCTCATCACGACTGAAAAAAAGGAAAGGTGTCCCTTTGTTTATGTTAGGTTTCATAATGCAAAACTGATGACAATATCAAGAAACTCAAAACATATTGTTTGCTTTAATAAACTAATAAAGTATATATCAAACTACTTGAGTTTAAAAAAAAGGATAGAAGTACAAGAAAGGGAACAGGGTAGATATGGGTTTGCAAACTTCCATCTTACCAGTCACTGCTGTAGCTACAAATAAATCATTACTCCTAATCATATTAAAAACAATTATGTTCTTTATATTAATTCCTCTGTTCCAGAAAAAAAAATATTGGCTTGGTTAGTTTCTATATGATCACAAAGACAACAGTAATCCACTATCAACTGTTTGCGTATGCATAATAAAATAAGTACAAGTTTCGACAAACCTGCCTTGAATGAATGGCTATTATCGCTATCAATAATGAAAAAAGCAGGTCTTCTAGTAAAAGGGATAAGATCAGCAGGAAATAGGTTGTTAGACCCTGCAGTAAGTAACACGAGACAACGTGAGCATTTTTTCAACATATTTAGCCCGCTGTGCCAAAAAAAAAAAGAGATTTCCTCCTTCCTACCTCCGCTTCTGGTGGGCCCTAACCACACGCAACTTTCAACAGAATGACTGGAGCCTCCCTTGCCATTTGAAATACTTTCAGGCATAAACCTACTGCGTTCGTAAACCGTGTTTAGCTTATAAGACGTTCTCACGCTTCCAGATATTTGCTTCTGCGGGACACTAGCTTGACCAGAATCCCCTGCAAAGGGCACAAATCAGTATGTGGCTTAACATAAAGCAATCACAATTCGATTTCAAGCTGGATAATTGGACCTGAGAAGTAACCTGACGCTGCTATATATATAAGCATAACATTATCCGGAGGGAGCTCATCACAAATTGCAGCCAATACCTGCAGATATCCACAAAATGAAGGTTTAACTTGAATGAAGTCATGAACCAAACGGTCATGAACCGTTTGTGAACTTCTTTGGTGGGAAGTTCGTTTAATTAATAAACGAACGAACATGAACATGAACATACGTTTTCGTTCATTTAATTAAACGAAAGAACATGAACACACGCTTTGTTCGTTCATTTATGTTTTTTATTTACATTTGATTATGTTTGTTTCAATTTAAATACATAAGTAGTTATATTTATATAAATTTTAAATATTAAATGAACTTTCTAATATAAATATAACTAATTGGTAGCTGGGCTTTCTAGTAACAAAAATGGTTTTTCCAATGGAATTTATCATAATTGATCACTAAATTTAATAAAAAAATACTTTATATTCGTTTATGTTAGTCAATATGTTCATTTGTGTTGTTTTATTGTTTGTTAAATTATGTCCGTTTAAGTTTGCTTATGTACGTGAGCTATTCGTTTAAGTTTTAAACGAACGAACATAAACAAACACGGACATGCCCATTTTCTTAGTAAACGAACATGAACAAAAAAATGTGTTCAATTATATGTTCGCGTTCGGTTACAATTAGATAAACAAACACGGACATGCCTTTGTTCGTGTCCATTCGGTTCATTTACAGGCAATGTTTTAAAAACCGGTTTGTACCGGCCGGTTATACCGGTAATACCGGATTCCAGATGCTTAGCCGGTACGAAACACCTCGGTAAAACCTGGAAACGGTATGCGATTCATACCGCCGGTAAAATGTGAAATACCGGTTTGAACCGGTAAACCGGTACCGGCCCAAGGTAAATTTTGGGTTTTTTTTACAATTTCATCAAACCCATTAGTTTACTCCATAACCTAGCACATATCAATCTTCCTTGGTATACGGTGCAATCGATGCATAATTCATCATTTCATCCCTTTGTCTTCAACTCTTCATCACTTCCATCCCTTCGTCTTCATCACTTCGTGGCTTCCAGTTTGATTCAATATTTCAGGTAGGCCATTATGCTACTACTGGCTTCACTCTTTTGAAATGGTATATAATATTACTTGGTAGTTATTAGTAATCATGTATATATATAGTAGGATTCCACGTGTATATAGTATATTATGATTGTTGGGAGGTCTTGACATGTGTGAAAACATGTTACTATTAAATTTTGATTATGCCATATTTTATGTGTAGGTTTTAATCTATTTTGGGATATTTTTTCGAATGTTATTTATAATGTGTAGTTTTTAATATGTTTCTGACATTTATTCATTCTAGCAACTTGTTGGTTAGGATTCATGTTGGTATTATAGAGTTAATTAGTTAACCCGGTTAAACCACTCGGTACAACCCGATTCAACCGGTTGAACCATTTTTTAGCCTAACCCGGTATGATTAAAAAACCGGTTTTTAAAACATTGTTTACAGGCCTAATGAAATTTTCAGATTTGCTTTCCATATATATAACCATAACACTAAAAGTTTTCAACTCACAGCGAGTAAATGCGTTGCAGATGGGCGATAGAGAATCGCCTTTCTGGGATTTGGAGGCAAAGATGGATCAGTCATATCCGCCACTAAATTTATATCAATCAATCCCGAAGTAGCAGACTGATCAGTTGAAATACCATTCTCATGCGCTTCAACGAGTTGCTTTTGGTAAAACGATCCACTCGGTTCCCATTCCAAGCACTGCAGCATTCTGAACGTATCTATCGTAAGCTCTGCAAACTTAACCTGCAATGATATATCCAGAATGCAAATAGATTAACGGAGAGGCGTACATGTAAATGTGTTACCAACAAGCTATGCAACTACTTACCTCATTCCGATGATAGCTCATCAGCAATGCATCTCCCAACTTTAGAACCTTCTTAGCATGGAAACGTGCCACGTATGGAAGTGAGTTTGGGTGTGAATCGAACATAGCACAGTATCGCAAAGGCCTAGTGTTTGAAAAGGGTGCATCGACTTTCATAAACCGCACCATTTCTTGCATCACCACCCTCCATTCCTTGAAGGTGGTGTCCTGTAAACAGTATGGTTTTCAAAAGTGTAAACATGTTTAAAAAATTCACAACTTTTTTAAGCTTCTAACAATTAACATGATACATTACTCTGTGTTCACAATTAATGAGACCAGAAGCAACACTAGCTTCACTAGTGATTATTCTGTAAACACTTCTTAAAATTTATAACTATGAATTAAAAGTTCCTATTATTCCTCCAAAATAAGCTAAATAACAATAACTACTTCATTATATCCCAATCAAACAAAATTACCCTAAGAAAAAACATTCAATACGTGAAAGAAAAAACTTTAAACTAGGTTCCAATAAAAACCTAACTAATCAATAGTTCATACGTGAACCGAAAACAGTAAAACAGCATCTTACTAACTAGAAGTGACAAAACGACATCCGGGAATTTAGTGAATGTGCCAATCTTCCTATTCTGCCCTAGTTGAAATACCGAAGAGTGCTCTACCCACAATGCTTCAGTTACACATTTTCTACCCGACTTAAATTCAGAACAAACAAAAATAGCATGATTCTAACTTATTAACATCATTATTCCACAATTAACTGAAACCTCCTCCAACAAACTAGTAGACCACCACTCTATAAACACTTGTTAAGAGTTATAACTATCAAAGAATCACTTCATTCTATCCCCCATCAAACAAAATTAACCTAAAAACAAACATAACTTCTATCTAAGTTCCTATAAAACCTAATTAATCAATACATGTAATCAAGCGCACCGGTAAACACTTCTTAAGATTTATAACTATCAATTAAAACTTCCTACACTTAGTCCTCCAAAACGAGCTAAACAACAATCACTTCATTTATACAAACAAAATTAACCTAACAACACTCATTCAATTTCTAAAGAACGAAAAAACATCAAATTAAGTTCCTACAAAACCTAATCAATCAATATCACACAATCAACCATACCGGAAACTTAACTTTACTACTACCAACAAGAGCCTTATACCGGTACCGGTATTGATATTATCATAACCACCACTCTATAAGCATTCATTATATCACAATCAAACAAAATTAACCTATAACAAACACAACTTCAAACAAACTTACAAAACCCTAATTAATCAATTAATCGATATATCATGTAATCAATCAACCGTACCGGATACTTCGCTTTACTATCATCAACAAGCTTCTTAAACCGGTCAAGCAAAACCCTAACCATCTCCCACCGGTTCAAAATAACCGCAACAAGCAAAAACCTAGCATAAAACCTCAACTCCTTAAACCTAAGCCCTCGATCCTTCACCATCTTGTAACCAGAGCCTTCAAAATACCCTCTGTTCAATATCGCCTCATAAAAAATATACGATTCGAGCAAAAACCTCGCCTCACTGGTCCTCATGTACTGCGTGAAGTACAGTTGACCGATTCTGGAGGCGATCTCGCCGATTTCCCAGCGTTGGAGGCCGGATTCGACGAGTTTTGAGCGGTTTTTCTGCTGGAAGTCCCAGAGTTTGGTGTAGGCTTTGAAGACTTTGGGGAAGTAGTGGTTTGGAGCTCGGCCGTACGGCGGAGCATCGCGAACTTTGGAGAACTTTCGGTCGGCGGTTTCGAGTAGGGCTCGGAATTTTTGGGGGACGTCGGTTTCTGCCATTACCGGAGACAGGTGGCTACCATCATTTGGGTCGGGGTTGGGGTTGGACTTTTTCTGTGTGTTGACAGGAAGGAGCTGCTGGCGAATCTGTTAGTTTGTTTATTTATTTTTGAGTAAACTGCTAAAATCGTCCCTGAGGTTTGACTCAAATTGCTAGATCAGTCCAAAATCAAGTTTTGTTGCTAAAACAGTCATTGGGCCTAAGTTCTGTTGCTAATTCAGTCCAGTGAAAGGGAAAATGATTGGACTAAATTAGCAATTTGAGTCAAACCTTAGGGACGAATTTAGCAATTAACCCCTATTAATTGGACTGAATTAACAACATAAATTAGGGCCAATGACTGTTTTAGCAACAAAACTTGATTTTGGACTGATCTAGCAATTTGAGTCAAACCTCAGGGACGATTTTAGCAGTTTACTCTTTATTTTTTTGAAAAGTTAGCTTATATTTATTTAACATTTTAACACATATAGAAATAGAAATGTTTTACTTTTTGTTTATTATTCAACATGTTGTCATTACGTATAAATAAATATTTTAACTGTTAGGTTATATCCATGGTTGTAAAAGTCCCGCCCAGGCTCCGAGTACTCGGGAGTACTCGCTACAAGGTAGGCTGCCGAGGCACGAGTACTAGTCTCCCAGGCCAATTACTCCCCGAGTAATCTCCGCCTAAGCCGAGTACTTCCCGATTACTCCCGAATCCGACTAGGGAGTGCCTAACGACTTTTGCAACCATGGTTATATCTAGTGTTGATGAGTAGTATCTTGGAAGGATATTTTTTTTTGTTTTAAAAGTGATGCTAAGTTATATCTAACGTTGATGAGCAGTATCCTGGAAGGATATTCTTTCATGTGGCAATGCAACTTTGCTTTTTTTTTTTTTTAGAGTAAACTGCCATTTTGGTCCCTGTGGTTTGGCCAGTTTTGCCACTTTAGTCCAAATCTCAAACTTATTACATCCATGGCCCTGTGGTTTGCATTTTGTTGCCATTTTGGTCCAAATTTCAAATTTGGTCAGATTTCTCAACTTAAACCCCTCTATTTTGTCTTTATCCTCAAGGGTATTTTAGTCATATAGATTTATTATAACTTAATACTGATTAAAAATATTGATTAAACAATGACCCTTTATAAACCTAACCCCCACCACCTGTCTTTCTCACTCTCTGCTCTCTCACTATCTCTGAACTACCACCACCACCCCCACCACCGCATCATCCCCACCACCACCATCTCTCTGCCGCCACAAGCACCACCACCACCGCCATCTCCTCCCCCTTCTCACCACCGCCACCATCACCACCCTCTCTCTCCTCTTGCCGCCACAAACCCCCACCCCCACCACCGCATCATCCCCACCACCACCATCTCTCTGCATCATCCCCACGAAATCAGGTCAGATCTCTCTCTAAACACACTCACCACCACCACAACCACCACTAGCACCACCACAATCCCCATCTTCAACCGTAAACCAATCAAACCCACATCCATCCGATTCTCCTCAAACAAACCCCCATCTTCCCCAGGATAGAACCCATCCGATCAAACCCTCAACGACGACGAAGTTTTGGAGCTTTGGAGGGGAACTGGGTTCTGCTGTACGGAAGCTTTGGAGCTTCTTGATGGGAACTGAGTTTGCTGTAAGTACACTAGATGGCAAAGTTTGAGTCTTGAAAATCTTGATTCTAGGGTTCTTGGTTGGAAGTGGATTGGGAGTTCTGGGGTGATTGGGGTTGAAGTTCGTCTAGGGTTTGCCATAATTTGATGGGTGGGTACCAATTTACTGAGTAATATGATGTATTTGATGTTTGGATTAAGTTGCAAAAGTGGTGCCTGAACTATGGATGTGATGCAGAAATAAGGCATCCATGGAGGTGGAGATAGGGTCGGAGACGGTGGCGGTGGTTGTTGGGGTGGAGAAAACAGCACCAGTGGGATGGTGGTGGTGGTGGTGTGGTGGTGGTAGTTTAGAGAGAGAGAGAGAGCAGAGTTGAAGAGAGAGAGGATGTGTTGTAGATCTGCAAATAGAGAGAGAGAAGAGAGACAGGGTTTTTTTTGTCCAATTATGGGTTTAATTGGTTTAATTATTTTTATTTAGAGGTGAGTTATAATAATTTCAAAATGACGAAAATGCCCCTGAGAATAAAGACAAAATAGAAGGGTTTAAGTAGGAGAATCTGGCCAAATTTGAAATTTGGACCAAAATGGCAACAAAATGCAAACCACAGGGCCCTGGATGTAATAAGTTTGAGATTTGGACTAAAGTGGCAAAACTAGCCAAACCACAGGGACCAAAATGGCAATTTACTCTTTTTTTTATTTAATGGGGAACTTGTAGAGATTTTGGTGTTTTGAAGGGGAATCGTTGGTAGGTTGACGGTGGTGGTGGAAACAAGGATGAGCTGGGGAAAGGAGGGCAACAACAAAAGAAGGATGGCACCGGCGCCACAACAACTCTACCCAAACCAAAACCACTAGTTTTGGTGTTCCAAACTACCAAGCCATATCATTTTTACCCAAAACTACCCATATTACTTGGGACGGTGTTCCAAACTACCAAAACCCCTCTTTCTCTTGAACTTTCCACAATACAGAATCGGGTACCAGAAGCCGATCAAACTACCTGATGGCCTTGCGGTGGTGTAGCCGAATACTCAAACTACTTGAGTGTACCCTCATCAATTAGACTATGCGTTATGGGGCATGAGTGCATGACATATGTTTTTTTCGCATGGGCCCACACACTAATATACATATATCCCAGACTCACGCCCGAGCCCGTAACACCCCTATGGCCTGATGCTGCCCACACCTCTCCAGCATGTTTCTTAACATAAGTTCCGTCGACAAACAGCCTCATCTTCAAGAACCAAGATGTAACACCTCGAAAATTCGTGTTCAATGAAATAACGACACGTGTCATGTAAGACAAAACGCGTTGTAAACCCGGATTTAATAAAGATGTTTTGGCAGGATTTAAAAGTGGCGTCATGTTAATTTTTACCTCTGAACGACCTCATTTATAAATCCCAAGACCCAAGTATATATATCTTAAACATCTAATATATCTTAAATCCAGAAATTCTTGACAATAATTGAAATGGTGGACTCCTACGAAGAAAAGCTCGGTAAACCTTATTGTTCGGCACTTTCAAAATGAATCCAAGCAAACAATTCAAAATGGTAGGGTATGTAACTGTTCAAGGCCATTTTGGGAGGTCCCTAACTGATAATTGAGGTCCCAAAGTCGGAATATGAGGTTGCCCTTTCGAAATACTGAAAGAACAAGGAATTTTGGTCCCTGATGAAGGCTTGCGCACCGCAAGCATGAAGCCTTACGGTGCGCAAGCAGTGCCCAACGACAAAAAAAACTTGTTGTTTGCTGTTATGCGCGTGTAACTGCCCTTTAAACGATTTTCCTCATATCCCTTGGCCCCTAAACAATCCCTAAACATATAGGACACATGTTGGTAACTTATGGTCAGTAGTAGACTTATTTGTCAACACATTGTGGTGATTAAATCCACTATAAAAGGGCCATGAGTTGCAACTTTGCAATCACACCTTCATCTGCATTTTTGGATCACTTCTGGAGCTCAAGTCTTCTCTCAAGTGATCACTAATCAAGCTTAGGACTTCAGTAAGTTGCTAATCCTTTCTTAATTAAGTTTTAGTTTAGTTTTAGCTTAAAAGTCAAACCGTCGTAATTAACGGTTGACTTTAAGATTAATCACTAATGGTCCAGTGATTAGTCGAATCAAAAGTAGTTATAAGTTGGTAATTATGTGGGTAATAAACCCTCAAAAGGGTTCCCCCTGATTCCCACTCTAACTAGGTCAAATGTCGGGTCAAACTTGTATTTAAAAAGTCAACAGAATGTGTAAATTACAATTTATGCATAATTAGCAATGTAGAACACATACAACCTGTTTGATCATTAATATAACTTGGTAATTAGTGTAAGGACATGTCTAAACATGTTCAACCCGACAATTTCCTGTTTAGACCCGGTTCGGAACCGAAAGTCGCATAGTTTGACTTATACTTTGACTTTCAGTTCTGACCCGTTATGGTATGTTTTAGAAATTCCTTAGAGCTTTATTTGGACCAGGTTACATGCTAGTATAACCCTCTGTGATTATACACCTCGGATCATTAGTTATCCAATTAATATGCATGATTCCGTTAATTGCTCATATGTTGACCATCATGCCCTTTTCACCTTAAAACATGATTTTTGGAAATGTAAAAGAGTAGAAACCTTAATTACTGATATATAAACTTGCATACAAAATTTGACATCAGTTTGAGGTGTAGGTTAAGAGTTATGCTCGTTAGCGTAAAATTAAAGCTTTATGTTAATTAAACGGCGTATTTAGCGTATAGCCTACTTAAACATACTTTTTGATATCAAACTTATTACCCACTGATGTAATATATTATTTTGGGATTTTTGAAGATTTTTAATTAATTTTAGGCTGAGCATAACTTATAGTCGTAGGCTTAATACGGTAATTGTCGGTTTTGCCCTCACGGGCTATAAAATGAGTTTTACATATCTAAACGACTCCAAACCTTTTGCTACTGATCACATATGATAAATAAATTATTTTAAGCCTTCTGGAAATATAAAAATATCAGATTTATGTATCAAACCCGGAAATGTCCTCTAATCGCCTTTTTAAGCGTTTTTAACGCATAGTATGTACTAGAACTATTTTTAACATACAAGGGTTGATACCTACTGATATTAGAGGAAAATTATAATGTTTTAACAGTAAGCAAAAGTTGTTTAACTCAGACTTCAGTTTTGAGCTTTTCGGCTTATGTGAAATTACCAAAATACCCCTACGGGGCATAGTTTGGTTATAATTGGTAAATTTCACATATATACTTTACCCTACTGTTATAACTTGGTAAATTAAGTATTTTTGCTGATTACATCAGACCTGTAACTCAGGTAAATACTTAAACTCTTTTATAACCTTTTAAATGACCAAACTACCCCTACGGGGCATAGTTTGTGTTTAAATTCGTTTCGGGCATAATAAAAGACATATTACTGATGTCACAACATATATGAAGCATATTAAGTTAGGAAACCTGTAAATAGCTCTCATGAATACCCGTTACACTTATTACGCGTTCGGTTCGGTTTATGTAACTAGTTTACATAAATTAGCCTAAACGGGTCAAACCTTATCGGTTTTATCTCAAAATCCAGAATGTGTATGAATACCCATACTAAGCAAGTCTCTGAACTTGTCGGGTTTAAATCACATTCTATCCGGTCTTCGCCTAATCGTGCGTACGAACCGTATCTTTAAAACTAACCGGTCTAAGCTTAAGCTTAATTAAAGACCCGTTAGAATTCTAATAGGTTATTATAAACCTTCGTTCCAGATTAGGAGTACCAGTAAAAGCTACCTACATTTTGCTTATTGTGATTAATACATTGCTCAGGTAAATACTTTTAACTTATTTTCCCTATACGGGCTTGGGTTACGGTATATAGCATACCGCTTGATCGGGCATCAAATCTTCCATCGTTGGGTGGTTAATTGAATAATTTGATCGGCTCGTTTAAACAGTCTTGTTACTTAAAAGCCTTTGGGGGGTTAATGACCATGTCCCGGATATCCTTGGCATCATTTTACGAAATGGCCACGACCTAAGCGCGGAGTGTAGGCGTACACTCGTCAGTGCATAAATAGTTGATGTGGTGTGTCTATTGATCTTTAACTCGGACATGATCCGGGCTACTGAACGCATAAGGAACATGTAATTCGTTCACAAGATTATATATATTTAAATAATTCTCCCAAGTTATAAAAATGTTTATGCCATGTGCATCCAAACCAATTTTCAATCATTTTCCAAAATGAGTCAGTTGAATGTATTTACCAGTGTAAACTGACGTATTTTCCCAAAAAGATTAAATGCAGGTACTAAGCGTAATTGGCTGGGATTTCTCCTTAGCATCGATAGAAGTCTCGCAAGCTTTAGATGCCTACCGTCTGTTGAACTATTATTTATTTCGATCCATCTGTGGATAAACTTCCGAATATTGTGACATTTGATATTACAATATTAAATTCGGTTGTATTATATCTTTCATTTGCTTCCGCTGTGCATATTAAATATTGTGTTGTTTGACTATTATGTTGCCAACCACGTCACGATACTCCCCCACCGGGCCCACCGGTGACACGTGGCAAGATTCAAATCCCAGTTAACATCTGAAAACATGTTAACACTCCTGGCAGATGTGATTCATTTAAAATCACACGCATTATTTTTTATATATAAGGATCTTTCCACAGATTCCTAACCCAACTTAATGATCTCTGAATCATGGGTCAGATCATCAATTACGATGATCATATTTTTACCATACGTGGTAATATGATGCCTACGGGCCCTGCTCATTTCCATATGAGCCAAAAGACAGTGGTAGCGATGACTACCTGTCAGATAACGGTAATGAACTAGGTTCAAACTAGGGCTGTTCAAAAAACTTGAGGCTCGCAGTTCGCTCGAAAAAAGTTCGAAAAAAGCTCGGCTCGAAAAAAGCTCGGGTCGAAATTGGCTCGGCTCGAAATTGGCTCGATCTAAACGAGCCGAGCCCGAGCCAAGGTAGGTTCGGTTCGTGGCTCGCTCGTTAGTTGGCTCGTTGGCTCGCTCGTTTGGCTCGCTATCATTATTATATATATTAATAATATTATAAAGTCTATACTAATAAACTAACACAATATTTTAAACCCTTAATATTTTAAACCCTTACACTCTATATTTAATTTTAAAATCCGGATGTCAGAGCTTTATCAAATAGAGTTTTGAATAGCTTGAAGACAAAACCACTCAAACCCTTACACCAAACCTTCAGTCAATTTCTTTCTCTCACTAAATAAACAAAACCCTTACTCTACTCTATCTCTCTATTGAGTCAATCTATACATATACAAACAACATACACACACTCAAAGAATAAGCAGTCAACACCTCAAAACCCTTCTCCTCTCCCTCGCCGATGTCCGGCGACCAGAGTCGCCGTTCCGACTGTCGGTTCTCCGGCGACACAAACCACACCCCCCCTGCTCGCCCCTCTCGGCTCCGACAAGTAACACCCCCCTCCCCTTTTTCGAACAACAAAACGAACCACCACCACTGTTCGGTGGTGGTGTGGCGGCTGCAAACAGAAGAGAGGGAGACGAGAAGAGATAGAGAGAGACCGAGGAGAGAGAGAGAGCGTTGGAGACAGAGCCGGCGGGGGATGACGTTGAAGACGCGAGCTGGCTCGTCAAGCCGCGAGCTGGCTCGAACTTTTTTCGAGCCGAACTCGAGCCCATATTTTCAGCTCGCTAAAATTTTCGAACCGAGCCCGAGCCAGCTCGTTTAACTTCGAGCCCGAGCCCGAGCCAAGGTAGGTTCGGTTCGGCTCGGCTCGTTTACACCCCTAGTTCAAACCTTCATGCTTTGATTCTCTGAAATCATGGCTTATATCATTCTACAAGATGATCATATTATAAACATCCCTTAGAAGGGAAGTGCCTACGGGCTATAGTTAATGTCCTCTGAGACTAAAGACAGTGGTAGCTATAACTCCCTGTCAGCAAAAGGTAATAAACTATGTTCAAACCTTAAAAGCCTTGATTCTCTGAAATCATAGCTTATAATTTAAAAAATGTCCTTGTGACTAGGCCTTATGTGCTAATATATATTGTTATTGTTTATAATTAGGATAAATTATAATTGAAATCCTAATTAAAATACGATTTATAAATTAACCAAATATGGTCTCTGTTTACCATGGTTAATGAATTACCCTAAGGGGCAATTCCATAATGAACTCCCAAATAAACTATTGTCCTTGTTTTCTGTAACAGTTCAATTAAAATGGCTAACTCAGATGAAATTAATAGCCATCCAGTGGAGAATATCGATAATGCCCGAGTAAATTTAACGGGTGCTGAATTAAAAGCGTTGGTTGACGACGCAGTTACAAAGGCATTGGAACGGCAGTACGAAGAGTATAGTGGGACTCGAAGTAGGACCCTATCCACACCGCATACAAAGCCTCCTTCCAAGAAGGAAGAACTGAAGAAAGATGATGATCGACACTCCTCAAACCACCACAGTAATCCATCTCAACATATTGTATTGAACCAAGGACCCCGTGAGAAGGGTTGCTCATATAAATATTTTGTTTCTTGCAAACCCCGGGATTTCACTGGGGAGAAGGGAGCCATTGACTGTATGACGTGGCTGGATGAGATGGATACGGTTGTGGATATCAGCGGATGCGCTGAGAGGGATATAGTCAAATTTGTGTCGCAATCATTTAAAGGCGAAGCTTTGGCCTGGTGGAGGTCGCTGATCCAAGCCACCGGGAAGATTCCCCTGTATAACATGTCTTGGGAACAATTTACTGCCCTCATCAGGGAAAATTACTGCCCTCAGCATGAGGTGGAGAAGATAGAGTCTGATTTTCTATCATTGGTGATGACAAACCTTGACTGTCAAGCTTACCTAACGAGCTTCAACACTATGTCCCGGTTGGTTCCATATCTGGTAACCCCGGAACCAAAAAGGATAGCTTGTTTTATCGGTGGTTTAGCCCCCGAGATAAAGGCAAGCGTAAAGGCTTCTCGGCCAGCTACTTTTAGATCTGTAGCTGACATATCTTTGTCCCTTACTTTGGATGCGGTCAGGCAAAGATCGCTAAGGAATAAGGGTGCTGAGAAGAGAAAACGGGAAGATGATAGTTCACGGAGATCGAACAAGAAGCACCGTGGGAACGGTGACAACAAGAAGGGATCTGAGTCAAGGAAAGATGGGCATCAGTCTGGTGAGAAGCCCAAATGCAAAATTTGCAAGAAACAGCACTATGGAAAGTGCAGACTCGAGTCGAACTCGCAGACTCATTCAAAAACCTTTGCTTGTGGCATATGCAAGTCCACGGATCACAAGACCTTGGATTGCAAGAAGCTGAAAGACGCAACGTGCTACCGTTGCAATGAAAAGGGGCACATTAAAACCAACTGCCCTAAATATGCCAAAAAGCCTGAAGAGACCAAGAAGACCAATGCCAGAGTCTTTAGGATGGATGCGAAAGAGGCTGTGCAAGACGATAATGTCATAACAGGTACTTTCCTTGTAAATGATGTCTTTGCAAGAGTACTTTTTGATTCAGGCGCAGATAAGTCTTTCGTAGATAACAAGTTTTGTAAATTGTTGGATTTACCTGTCAAAACCTTAAAAGTAAAATATGAGGTAGAGTTAGCAGATGGTACCATAGAAACCGTCTCAACTGTGTTAGATGGATGTGTTATATCCATTAAGAACCACTCTTTTCCTCTATCTCTGCTTCCCTTTAAGTTGGCCGGTTTTGACATAGTTTTGGGTATGGACTGGTTATCTCATAACCAGGCCCAAATTGTCTGCAACAAGAAACAGGTAGTGATAAAGACTCCGTCTGGCGAATCACTTACCATTCGGGGAGATACCCAGTATGGACTGCTTGAGCAGGTGACTATGCTTAAGGCTTCCAAGTGTTTAACGAAGGGTTGTGTCATCTACATGGCACAAGTGATTATTGATGAACCAAGACCAAAGATAGAAGACATTCCCGTCATTTCTGAATACCCCGAAGTTTTTCCTGAAGAACTACCTGGGTTACCACCAGATAGACAAGTCGAATTCAGAATTGACATCATCCCCGGAGCAGCACCAGTTGCTAGAGCACCTTATAGGTTGGCGCCCACAGAGATGAAAGAATTGAGGACACAGCTAGACGAATTACTAGCCAAGGGTTTCATTAAACCTAGTTCGTCTCCTTGGGGAGCGCCAGTCCTGTTTGTCAAGAAGAAGGATGGATCCATGCGCCTGTGCATCGACTATCGTGAGCTTAATAAAGTCACAATAAAGAATAGATATCCTTTGCCCAGGATCGACGATTTGTTCGATCAGTTACAAGGGGCAAGTTATTTCTCGAAGATTGATTTGAGGTCAGGCTACCATCAATTGAAGGTTAGAGATGAAGACGTACACAAAACTGCATTTAGGACTCGTTATGGTCATTACGAGTTCCTAGTGATGCCTTTGGGCTCACTAATGCACCGGCTGCGTTCATGGATCTCATGAATCGCGTTTGCAAGCCGTACTTAGATAAATTCGTCATCGTCTTCATTGACGACATTCTCATTTACTCTAAGAGCCAAACTGATCATAAGAAACACCTTCGTTGTATTCTCAAGCTTCTACATCACGAGAAACTCTACGCCAAATTTTCCAAGTGTGAGTTATGCTTCGAGAAGTCCAATTCCTTGGACATGTGGTCAGTGAGCGTGGTATCCAAGTGGATCCCGCTAAAGTTGAAGCTGTTATGAACTGGCAAGAGCCGAAGACGCCTACAGAGATTCGTAGCTTCCTGGGATTGGCAGGATATTACAGGCGTTTCATTGAAAAATTTTCAAGAATTGCTGCACCCCTAACTTCCTTAACTAAGAAGAAAGTGAAGTTTGTTTGGGGCCCTAAGCAGCAAGAGTCCTTTGATATTTTGAAGCAGAAGTTGAGCAACGCTCCTGTGCTGACATTGCCTGAAGGCACCGAAGAATTCGTAGTTTACTGCGATGCATCGCACACTGGCATGGGGTGTGTGCTTATGCAGAAAGGCAAGGTTATTGCCTATGCTTCACGGCAGTTAAAAGTGCATGAAAAGAATTACACCACCCATGACTTGGAGTTGGGTGCCGTTGTATTCGCACTAAAACTGTGGAGGCATTATTTGTATGGAATCAAGTGTGTGATCTATTCTGATCACAAGAGCCTCCAGCACCTGTTTAATCAGAAAGATTTAAATATGAGGCAGCGCCGTTGGATGGAGACCTTGAATGATTATGATTGTGAAATCAAGTATCATCCCGGCAAAGCGAATGTAGTCGCTGACGCCTTGAGCAGAAAGGAAAGGGTGAGACCCATCCGAATCAATGCCAAGCGCATGGAGATAAAGAACAGTTTGATTGAAAGGTTGTTAACTGCACAAAAGGAAGCTGTGTTGGAAGCTAACTATCCTAATGAGAAGTTAGGAGTAACTGAGGAGCAGTTAACTCTTAGCAAGGACGGAATTCTAAGATTAAATGGACGAATATGGGTTCCAATTTATGGAGGACTTCGAGATGTCATCCTCCAGGAAGCCCATAGTTCCAAATACTCCGTTCATCCTGGAGCTGATAAGATGTACCAGGATCTAAGGGCAAATTATTGGTGGATAGGTTTGAAGAAGTCTGGAGCCACCTATATAGCTAAATGCTTGACATGTGCGCAAGTCAAAGCCGAGCATCAGAAACTGTCACGACCCCCGACCCACCCTGAACGGAATCGGAAGTCGTGAACAGTCCAGCGGTACCGGTGATTATTTTAAAAACGTTGCAGCGGAAATTTCATCAGGACCGTGAGTTAGGAAAAATATCAGAGTTTAGAAACACCGGATTTTATTTATTAAATAGATGGGATAAACCCATGTTTTATAAGATAAATTTGTTTATATAAAACAATATTTCTTAATTTGATTTAATTAATAAAATAAGCCACTTCTTGAAGCCTTTCAGTGTCGTATCCAGCTCTTATTCCAATCTACTGTAATTACCTGAAAAATGTTTGAAAAAGGGTTTGTTAGCGAAAATACTGAGTGAATTCATTCCATTTTATAAAATATATTGTTATACCTTACAGTATTAAGGTTTTTATATCTATTTATATTTATCGAACTGAATCAGTATTTGTCACATAGCGGCAGTTCCAATATGACATTAATCATATCACCCATTGGCTCACGTTTGTCCAATAGTGAATTTATCAATTAATTATATTTTACTATTATTCAATTTATCTGTCACTAGACGATTCCTGTGACTATAATCATGTCAATATTGATTATTCTTTCAATTAATGATTCTGGTCATATCACTGTTGATCATTCTTTCAACTAGTGATTATATAACACTGTTGATCATTCTCTCAACTAGTGCTTTTGGTCATGTCACTGTTGATCATTCTTTCAACTAGTGACTCAGATTATATTACTGTTGATCATTCTTTCAACTAGTAATTTCTATTCATAACACTGTTGATCATTCTCTCAACTAGTGTCTTTGGACATGTCACTGTTGATCATTCTCTCAACTAGTGACTCCGGACTTAATTGTGTCCTGTGACATTTCTTTGTCAAATATATTACTTATGGCATAAAACCATTTAATCCAGAAAATGACATATATCATTTTATATCAAATTAAAATAACTTTATCAAATATAATATGTCAATTAAATAATTGTAATATCATTATTTAATATATTAACATGACTAAGATTAAAATATAATCTTAGTAGAATGCATAATTTCCACTGTTATTGTAGTCATGCTAATATTGACTAACTTTCTGGCAAATAATAATGAAAATCAAATAATATATAAAATCTTTCATACCAGCAGTTAATATAAAAACTTAATTACTGTAAGTATAACTGGTAATCATTTAGGATTCTGTAAAATCTTTGTAAATATAATTGTTTCACAAAAAGGTGATAAAACTGTGAGAAAATAGAGTGGACTCACAAACTGTGAGAAAAGAGAAATGAACTCACATTGCAGATTTCTACGGCAAAGCTTAGTCTACAGATAATTCTTGATATATATTGCAGATTTAATTTGAGCAGAGCTTAGCCTATTTCTTTAGCCTGGTAACCTAGTGCACATGAACTAGGTAATAACTAATACAGCATTTACGATAACTCACGAGATAAAACCCTCACAACGAATGACAAAGTGCAATACTTAACAATTCAGCGGATTCACAACGAATGACAGAGTATAGTCCGAGTTCGAACAGCACTCAAACATTCAAGTCGAAATCACAATGAATAACAAAGTATAACCCAATTTGAGCAGCACTTAAACATCCATTGGATAGTTTAATCGATCGGACATTGAATCGTAGCAGCGATCGAGTTAATACCCTGTGCAGCAGCACCCCGCTATACTAATTAGTGATTTGTGTGTGTTTCTGAAGTAATTGGACAATAATTCAGCGTGAATTTGAAGTTTGAACGTCGTTCCAATTGCAGAATTCAAGTCCCACAGCCGACTATTTATAGTTGGAAAACCGTCCCCCTCGCGCCACGCGAGGGGTCCTCTTATTCCTGTCGCGTGGCGCGACAGGTCACTTCTAGGGTAGAGTAGGTGCGTGTCTTTTATAGCTTTGGTGAGTCAGATTTCGACGTAATTCAATTCCTACAGCAAACTGTAAGGATATTACCGACTAGGGTTTACCCCCCCTGAGTTTTAGGGGCCCTGATCCTGATTCCGATTGTTCTGAAAATTTTAGGGTTAGTGTAGAATTACTTGGGTTTCTTAATTAGGGTTTCCTATTGAATAAAATAATAATATAAATAGGACTTTTAATGAGGGTTGTTACAGAAACCGTCACGTTTGCTACAACAGCCTGAACTTCCTACGTGGAAATGGGAAATGGTAACTATGGACTTTATCACCAAGTTACCTAAGACAAGGAAAGGCAATGATACCATATGGGTGATCGTTGACAGACTGACTAAGTCAGCACATTTCTTACCCATCAAGGAGACTTATAGCTCTGATATGTTAGCCTAGTTATACGTTGATAAGATTGTAGCCTTACATGGCATACATGTGTCTATTATTTTCGACAGGGATATTAGATACACGTCACATTTTTGGAAGAGTTTCCAACAATCTTTGGGCACACGTTTGAATTTTAGTACGGCTTACCATCCTCAGACGGACGACCAGAGTGAGCGTACTATTCAAACGTTGGAAGACATGCTACGCGCATGTGCGATCGATTTAGGTGGTAGTTGGGATAAGAACCTACCGTTAATTGAATTCTCCTACAACAATAGCTACCATACCAGCATTAAGGCTGCGCCTTTTGAGGCATTATACGGTAGAAAGTGTAGATTGCCCGTTTGTTGGGCGGAAGTTGGAGATGTCCAATTATCCGGACCAGAGATAGTCTTCGAAACGACGGACAAGATTGTCCAGATTCGTGACCGTCTCAAAGCTGCCCGAGATAGGCAGAAGAGCTACGCAGATCCGAAGCGTAAAGCTTTTCACTTCGAAGTAGGTGACAAAGTGTTGCTAAAAGTATCACCCTGGAAGGGGGTGATGCGATTTGGTAAGAAAGGCAAGCTAAGCCCGAGATACATAGGACCTTTCGAGGTTATCGAACGTGTCGGGTCAGTTGCCTATAAGTTAAACTTACCGGAAGAGCTCAGTGGAATTCACAATGTGTTCCACATCTGCAATATGAAGAAGTGCTTCGCTGATGAATCACTGGTAATACCGCATTCAGATGTGCATATAGATGAGAGCTTAAAATTTGTGGAAAAACCTTTGTCGATTGAAGATCGACAGGTAAAGAAGCTTCGAAGGAAGCATGTACCTATTGTAAAGGTCAAATGGGATGCCCGTAGAGGTCCCGAATATACATGGGAGGTTGAATCCACGATGAAAAAAAAGTACCCTTATTTATTTCAGTAAATCTCGGGTCAAGATTTATTTTAAGGGGGTGATGATGTAACACCTCGAAAATTCGTGTTCAATGAAATAACGACATGTGTCATGTAAGACAAAACGCGTTGTAAACCCGGATTTAATAAAGATGTTTTGGCAGGATTTAAAAGTGGCGTCATGTTAATTTTTACCTCTGAACGACCCCATTTATAAATCCCAAGACCCAAGTATATATATCTTAAACATCTAATATATCTTAAATCCAGAAATTCTTGACAATAATTGAAATGGTGGACTCCTACGAAGAAAAGCTCGGTAAACCTTATTGTTCGGCACTTTCAAAATGAATCCAAGCAAACAATTCAAAATGGTAGGGTATGTAACTGTTCAAGGCCATTTTGGGAGGTCCCTAACTGATAATTGAGGTCCCAAAGTCGGAATATGAGGTTGCCCTTTCGAAATACTGAAAGAACAAGGAATTTTGGTCCCTGATGAAGGCTTGCGCACCGCAAGCATGAAGCCTTACGGTGCGCAAGCAGTGCCCAACGACAAAAAAACTTGCTGTTTGCTGTTATGCGCGTGTAACTGCCCTTTAAACGATTTTCCTCATATCCCTTGGCCCCTAAACAATCCCTAAACATATAGGACACATGTTGGTAACTTATGGTCAGTAGTAGACTTATTTGTCAACACATTGTGGTGATTAAATCCACTATAAAAGGGCCATGAGTTGCAACTTTGCAATCACACCTTCATCTGCATTTTTGGATCACTTCTGGAGCTCAAGTCTTTCTCAAGTGATCACTAATCAAGCTTAGGACTTCAGTAAGTTGCTAATCCTTTCTTAATTAAGTTTTAGTTTAGTTTTAGCTTAAAAGTCAAACCGTCGTAATTAACGGTTGACTTTAAGATTAATCACTAATGGTCCAGTGATTAGTCGAATCAAAAGTAGTTATAAGTTGGTAATTATGTGGGTAATAAACCCTCAAAAGGGTTCCCCCTGATTCCCACTCTAACTAGGTCAAATGTCGGGTCAAACTTGTATTTAAAAAGTCAATAGAATGTGTAAATTACAATTTATGCATAATTAGCAATGGAGAACACATACAACCTGTTTGATCATTAATATAACTTGGTAATTAGTGTAAGGACATGTCTAAACATGTTCAACCCGACAATTTCCTGTTTAGACCCGGTTCAGAACCGAAAGTCGCATAGTTTGACTTATACTTTGACTTTCAGTTCTGACCCGTTATGGTATGTTTTAGAAATTCCTTAGAGCTTTATTTGGACCAGGTTACATGCTAGTATAACCCTCTGTGATTATACACCTCGGATCATTAGTTATCCAATTAATATGCATGATTCCGTTAATTGCTCATATGTTGACCATTATGCCCTTTTCACCTTAAAACATGATTTTTGGAAATGTAAAAGAGTAGAAACCTTAATTACTGATATATAAACTTGCATACAAAATTTGACATCAGTTTGAGGTGTAGGTTAAGAGTTATGCTCGTTAGCGTAAAATTAAAGCTTTATGTTAATTAAACGGCGTATTTAGCGTATAGCCTACTTAAACATACTTTTTGATATCAAACTTATTACCCACTGATGTAATATATTATTTTGGGATTTTTGAAGATTTTTAATTAATTTTAGGCTGAGCATAACTTATAGTCGTAGGCTTAATCCGGTAATTGTCGGTTTTGCCCTTACGGGCTATAAAATGAGTTTTACATATCTAAACGACTCCAAACCTTTTGCTACTGATCACATATGATAAATAAATTATTTTAAGCCTTCTGGAAATATAAAAATATCATATTTATGTATCAAACCCGGAAATGGCCTCTAATCGCCTTTTTAAGCGTTTTTAACGCATAGTATGTATTAGAACTTTTTTTAACATACAAGGGTTGATACCTACTGATATTAGAGGCAAATTATAATGTTTTAACAGTAAGCAAAAGTTGTTTAACTCAGACTTCAGTTTTGAGCTTTTCGGCTTATGTGAAATTACCAAAATACCCCTACGGGGCATAGTTTGGTTATAATTGGTAAATTTCACATATATACTTTACCCTACTGTTATAACTTGGTAAATTAAGTATTTTTGCTGATTACATCAGACCTGTAACTCAGGTAAATACTTAAACTCTTTTATAACCTTTTAAATGAC
The DNA here is from genome assembly GCA_030545235.1 of Helianthus tuberosus. Lineage (NCBI taxonomy): Eukaryota > Viridiplantae > Streptophyta > Magnoliopsida > Asterales > Asteraceae > Helianthus > Helianthus tuberosus. Next base: position 17,409,493 of record CM060440.1, read on the forward strand.
CAAACTACCCCTACGGGGCATAGTTTGTGTTTAAATTCGTTTCGGGCATAATAAAAGACATATTACTGATGTCACAACATATATGAAGCATATTAAGTTAGGAAACCTGTAAATAGCTCTCATGAATACCCGTTACACTTATTACGCGTTCGGTTCGGTTTATGTAACTAGTTTACATAAATTAGCCTAAACGGGTCAAACCTTATCGGTTTTATCTCAAAATCCAGAATGTGTATGAATACCCATACTAAGAAAGTCTCTGAACTTGTCGGGTTTAAATCACATTCTATCCGGTCTTCGCCTAATCGTGCGTACGAACCGTATCTTTAAAACTAACCGGTCTAAGTTTAAGCTTAATTAAAGACCCGTTAGAATTCTAATAGGTTATTATAAACCTTCGTTCCAGATTAGGAGTACCAGTAAAAGCTACCTACATTTTGCTTATTGTGATTAATACATTGCTCAGGTAAATACTTTTAACTTATTTTCCCTATACGGGCTTGGGTTACGGTATATAGCATACCGCTTGATCGGGCATCAAATCTTCCATCGTTGGGTGGAATAATTTGATCGGCTCGTTTAAACAGTCTTGTTACTTAAAAGCCTTTGGGGGGTTAATGACCATGTCCCGGATATCCTTGGCATCATTTTACGAAATGGCCACGACCTAAGCGCGGAGTGTAGGCGTACACTCGTCAGTGCATAAATAGTTGATGTGGTGTGTCTATTGATCTTTAACCCGGACATGATCCGGGCTACTGAACGCATAAGGAACCCGCCAACCCGCGAACACAACACGTTTAGCACAATCACCTGAAATCCAAAAGAGTGGCTTCTATACGATCCTACAAAGTCCTATGAAACCAACACGAAATGGATGAATTCTGCTCTAAATTTTATTTACATAAAAATCATAAACCGTTCAATACGCTCTTCTAGCGCGCCCAGTCATGTCGAGCCCCTGCATTGCTGGCTCCGGCACAGCTCTCTGAAAGAAAGTAGTCACATTATGATCATGACAATGAATGTTAGCCAATAGCCATATTCTTTACTTGTTTCCTTCAATATTACATTCTTCAATTCTTGGTTCATGCAAGATCACCTATGCCTTAACCGATAACCCAACGTTTTTTGTTTACTGGAAAAAATAATTTTGGAACACGAAAAAATACCGTCGTTGTGTCTAACAAAGGCCTTGTTTTGACTGAAGAGACAGCAAGAAGACATCCGAAGTTCAAAAATGCAGGATATTTTTTGTTCATGTGATGCAGTAGTGTTTGTTCACACATTGACTTTGACTTTGACCAAAAAGCAATCTTGACTTTAGCTGCATTTTGTCAACACATGGCATTTGACATCCTTTTGTTGACACAACACCATCATATCCCATTTACAAGCCTATTCCCATGTGTGTTAGTTGTATCTCTCCAAATGCCTATAAAAACTTTGCAGTTTGACTTTCTCAGGTCAAACTTTTTAGATAACAATATAAACAGCTTAACCAATGCTTATTATTTCCCATTGCTTGCATGCTATATCTGTTCAGGACTTGCACCAGTTTTACCAACAAACAATTAACAATCAATCTTTTTAACAGAATTTTGACCTTTATAAGTTACGACCCGCTTTTTGACCCATATTCCTTCTGCACCAGCTTATTTGACTTTAGCTTTTATCCATCTGTTTTATCGTTTGCAGCTTACTAATTTGACATATGTTGGCCCAGATTAACATTTTACATTCATACCAGAAGTCAAACAGTTGACTTACATTGACTGTTGTCATTATTTGATTGTGTAAAGCCACCAAAACAGAGATTGTAGATCATATTCAGAATCAAATATGGGCCAATATAAGCCATAGCCCATAGCATATGATCAATATCAAAACCAAAATATAGGAGATACCTATATAATTGGAAACTAAAGAAAGCAACCCAAACTCATAATGTGTACATAAAATTGATATGTGCCATGACATGCATCTAGTCCACCTTCTATAATTACTAGTTTTTTTTACGTCACGCGTTGCGGCGAAACCGGGCAAATGATAATGTAAAACAAACGTGATTTGAAAATAAAACATCTTGTTTAGAAAGTCAAACCATTAAAACGATTTCGTTTATCATCGTACCGTTTTATGATACCAAATAAATACTTTATTTTGAGTACAACTTCGTTTTTAACGAAACTTATAACGAAATGTTGAGGGAAAAAATCAAACACAACTACGCACTTAAATTTTTAGAAAAAAGTTATAAACATAAATTATTAAAGAAGTATCAAATTAGGTGATTAATTAATATATATTCTAAAAAAAAGAATTACTAAAAATGGTAAAGGAAATATATGGTTTTAAAAAAGGAAAAAAATAAAAAAATATGTTATCAAAAGTAAAAATAATAATAAACTATTATAATATATTAAATAAAAATAATAAAAAGCTATATATTATTATAAAAATAAAATTACTATTAATCGTCCCTCATAACAATATATATAATATATATAATATAATGGTCATATGTTTTTATGTTCATGCATCCACTAGCCTATTTCTTTTGCCTCATGTTTTACTATAATGGTCACATGTTTTTATGTTTCAATTATGGATGTGAATGGGTGGTTAGTACCCATGATCAACCATGATGATGGTGGTAGTAGTTATTGAGAAGCAAACTTCATCATACAATCATAAAGAACCACCATGTACAAGTAGATGATGAGTACTAGGAATGTGAGGGTGGGATCCGTCACGAATAGATTTTAGCGTGCGACTTGTGCAAAGCGCTAGAGTAGTTATGCTTGAGCTAGGATAATATATATGTTACGCTACACTTTTAAGATAACCTGATATTTATGACACTAGTTTTAAAAAAGTAATAATAATTACTCTAGTGCTTAGTTTACTCTAGGGGCGGACCTAGCATATAAGAAGGGGCAACCTCCGCTACGGCTTGGCGTTCCGGCGATAGTGTAAAATTAGTGTAAATTTTGGAAAAATTTGACGTTTTTACGATTTCGTTACGGCTTTTTTTATAAAACGTAGAAAATCCGCCACTGATTTACTCACACCCAACAAGTTGTTTGTATTTAGTCATTACAAACGATAAGTATATTAGGTTTTAGTTTATTATGTTTTTTTTTATTTGTTATCGGAGTTGTGAAAATATTTCTAGTTATTCCATATATAACTTAGCAAGTTTTTTATGCATCATGAGTTGTACCACATGCTTTGGGACTTTTTCAAAAAAAAAAACTTGATTTTTCATTTTCAACCTTAAAGTTTTTTCTTTTACATTTTAACCCATTTGAAATTTTTACTTTTAACTCAAACTTTTTCATCTTTTGTAATTTAACACAACACTTTATTATTTACAACTTTGGTCCCTCATACTTTTTATCTTTCGCAAGTTTTTCGTTTTACGTTTCGTTATAAATTTTGCGAGTTAACATGTCGTAGCGTGCATGTGAGGTTCAACGTTTTTTGCTCTATTTTTTCATATTTGACAGACCCGTCGCAACGCGTCCAGTTTTTCCCTTTTGAAAACTTCCCCGCAACGGACGGGTCCTAATTATTTTGTACGTTTAACGTTTCTGGTTAATTTCTTCGCATTAGACACTGTAACGGGTGTGCGTGGTTCAACGATTTTAGTCTCCTTTTCATTCAGTGTAATTTTTACCATTTTATCTATTTTATTTTTACGATGTTGAGACTCGATGTCGCTGTGGCATTGGTGGTACTTGGCATGGTTTTACGAACGTTTTTAACCTATTAAATTTTTTTACTAATATTTTGTTTCGGTTTACCCTTATACTTCCTTTACTTAAAAACTATTTTTACGTGCATATTTTATGTACGGGTATGTATAAATATTATTTGTTCTACATTCCGATGTAAACTTTTTTTTATAGACTAGTAAGGTCAAATATAATACGTTTTCGTTTAAAGAAACTATTTTTACATGCATATTTTTATGTACGTTTTGGTATAAATTCAAGTTGTTCTACGTTTTGGCGTAAAGTTTTTTGGGAAATGATTCAGGTCAAACATAATATGTTTTCGTGTTTATTTTATGTATGTTTCGTAAAGTTTTTTCGAACCGAGTGAAGTCAAATTATGGTTTCTTTTTCTCCCTTTTTTTTCCGAAAGCTTTAATTAATTAATCCCTTTCGATTACATGTGCATATTTTCCTTCATGCCCGTTACGTTTTCTATGTATGAGTTGGGTCATATATAATACGTTATGATTGTTCGATATAAATTCCATTTACTTTACGTTTGATCCAATCACAATGCTTATACAGGTTACACTGAGTTCAACAGGATACGTCGAAATGTGTGTTTTCATATGGTTAATGCATCATATAACGTTTGGACTAATTCATTCAATGTTTACGATGTACCCGCGCCGCAACGCGGGCGGGTCTTAACCCTAGTATTTGGATTATTAAAAGACCATATAGTTCTATCTCTTTCTTGTACACATATGTAATAATATAGTTATATAGTGTCAGGTTCATTGGGGAACACTAAAAAAGTGGGGAACAGTGGGGAACCGACTCAAACGAACTCCGATTGGACTCATTCCAGCGGCGTTGGAATCAGCTCGTCGAACCCTAACTAAGATCTCTTAACCCTAAATCCTAAATCATAACTCCTAAACCCTAAATAGATTAGGGTTTAGCTTTTAGGGTTTAACTTTAGGGTTTAGCTTTAGGGTTTATTTTTAGGGTTTAGCTTTAGGTTTAGCCTCTAGGGTTTAGCTTTTAGGGTTTATAGTTTAGATTTTACTGTTTAGCTTAGGTTTTAGCCTTATTTTTTAGCTTTAGGGTTTAGAGTTTATGAGTTATGATTTATGGTTTAGGGTTTAGGGTTAAGAGATCTTAGTTAGGGTTCGACGAGCCGGTTCCAACGCCGCTGAAATGAGTCCAATCGGAGTTCGTTTGAGTCGGTTCCCCGCTGTTCCCCACTTTTTTAGTGTTCCCCAATGAACCTTCCCCTAGTTATGTAAATTATTAAAAATGCTTCACACTTGTAGCCGCACGCGTGTTGAGCTTATATGGTTGTACATAGATCTGTATGAGTTGTGGTCTAATTCACACTATATAAGATTTAACATTAATATGAGTATATCCTTCTATGGATGGAATATATGTCATATCAATTGCATTTTGTCATTAAACGTTTCCACATCATTTGATAATGAATGTTATATTATTATATTTGTGTATAATAATTTCGCTGATTTAGTATTAATCTTTTTACTTATGTTTATGCAAATAAAGCATGTTGTATTATGTTAATGCAAATAAAAGAGTATAAAAATAATTTTGTTTTCAAAACGAGATACGCTGATTGAGACTTTAAGGGTTGTTTAAAGATGAATCGCATATGTAGCTTGTTCTTATTGTATGAAGTTCAAGTTACAAGCAACTCAATATGAAGTTTCGACAGTTGCCTCTTTTGTCATGTTCTTTGTGGATTGCCAATCCTAATCGCTATTTAAAATTTATAACCAAATGAGATGGATTAACACAATGTCTTGCATTGTACACAAACCAAATCAAGTATTAGGTCAATGAAACTATTATAATTAGCTAGTGATTATTTTAATATTTTTATTAGCTCTGACCACACCTGACATATACGAAAACATTCGACAAAAAAATAAGAGTATACACAATAAGAAACTCTAAAACGTTTTTAGTCAGCTGTCACTTCATAAAAAAAAACACATTATTCAAAAAAACCAAAACTCACCCAATAACGAAACCTAAAACACTTACAGTCATTGTCACATCATCACCACCTTTTTAATTTTTAACCAATCATTTACACAACTCACTCTCCCTCGGATATCCGAAGTTCCGAATATGTATTCGGATAGTGAAATATACTAACCAAATATGACATGTATAAATGCATGTTAAATTTTTACAGAAATAAAGTCACAAATTTAGAATGGGAAATAAAATTGCAAGATAAGAATGGATGTACACGGGATCAAAAGGAGGTTATTTCGTGGTTCAGGGCCGGCCCATAAGGCAATTTGGGTCAGGTAAGGGCCTAGGGCCCCCGGTTATAAAAAAAATATTGTGTATCTATTTTTTTTTTAAAGAAGCCAGCCCAAAAAGCAAATCTAAGTTGGACATAATAAAGGAAATCCAACCCAATTCTTTTTTTTTTTTTTTTTTTTGAACGGCAAAATTTGGATCACTGACGGACCACTGGAGTATCATCGTGCCACCAGTAGAACCACCCGATCATATCCATCTCCACTAGCCAATAATGCCTATACACCAATTCAGGAGGAAACCCAATAAATCTGGGAAAAACCCCCTTTGTGGGAATCGAACCCATGACCTAATGGTCATAAGCCTTATCCCACCCCCAAGATACCACTAGGCTATAATGCCATGGGTAAATCCAACCCAATTCTTAGTTGTTAAAAGAGTAAATTACGATTTTGGCCCCTGGTTATAGTCCAATTTTTTTTTTTTAACATCTGAGCCCCAACGTCTTTTTTTTTAACCATTTTGGCCCCTAATACTAACCCCATCCATTAGGGTTAGAAAAAAAGACGTTGGGGGCAAAAAAGGTTAGAAAAAAAGATGTTGAGTGCTCAGATGTTAAAAAAAAAATTAGGCTAAAAGGGTAAAAGTGATATAACCACAGGAGCTAAAATCGTAACTTACTCTTGTTAAAAAAAATATACGAGCAGTGGACTGATTTCTGATTTTCTGCTACTTGCGAATTTACGATTTCTTTCCCTAGGGAGATTGAGTTTTGGAGTATTGGACTGGTTCACTGATTATTAGCCAATTGGAATAGGGTCCCGGGTCACCAACAAGACTGATACACACTAGGTAATATATATTTTTTTTTCTTAGTTCATATACTATACAAAACGAAGTTTTTTAAAGATATAACATTTTTATTTTTTAATATACAAAATTACATTTATGCAACTCGTGTAATACATGGAGTTTTAAAAAATATTTTTTTTTATTATGTAGTATATAAAATTAGATTTATTCAATCCATATAATACATAGGGGTTATAAAGATATAACTTTTTATTGTTTGGTATGCTCAACCCGTATAACACATGAGGTTCTTAAAAATGTAATGTTTTTCATTATTTAATATATAAAATTAAATTTACTCAACCCGTACAATACACGGGTTCTTAAAAATACAACATTGTTTTTATTATTTAATATATAAAATTATATTTATTTAACCCATGTAATAAACGAGATTTTTAAATATATATTGTTTTATTATTTGATATAGAAAATTACATTTCTTCAACCCATGTAATAAACGAGATTTTTAAAAATATATATATTTTTATATTATTTGGTATATATAATTACATTTATTCAACCCGTTTAATACACGGGGTTCTAACCTAGTTCTATATATATTCTATCTTTTGCAAAGGGTTTTGTATTTTTGTTTCAAACTTGTAAATATAGGTGAAGATGAAATCATCTATAAACCTTTTAGTTTAGTTTCTTTATTAAATACTATAATTGATCCCCCGCATATAAAAATCGAAATTTTTTTTTATACTACTGGTAAAAACTTGAGTCGTAGCCCGGGCTACGCCCGTTTACACTACAGGTCCGCCCCTGGAACAAAGTAAATTTATTCCACATAAAACCAAAACAATATATTGTAATACAATACATTCAAAGAAAACACGTTTTATAGTCTACTGTAACACCTCGAAAATTCATGTCCAATATTATATTGACACGTGTCACGGACTTTAAACGTGTAAATAATTAAGTCAGAGGGACTAAAGTTGACAAACAAGGAATCTATGTGTATAAAAGGATTCAAAGTATCAACAATGGATAAATATACTCTAAAATAGCCCTACATGATGTTTATACCTTCAAACGAATAAATCATGGATCATACGAAGCTAAATATGAAAGAAAGTGAGAGATTACAAACTACAGGGGTTAAATGTGTCAACATGTTTAACTTATACCTCTGAGTGACCTTTTAGCAAACCCGAAGCTTTGTAACGATTAATTATGCTCACTAGAATGCGTGATAAAAATTTCACAAAATTTCGTTATCGTATGAGAAAGTTATGACGATATTCGTACACGAGGGGTCAAAAGCGTCAATGTTGAAATTTATGACTTTTCGGGTGATCATAAGGTTGACCAAGGACTTACCAATACTTAAATATGTTATGGAGCCCTTAAAAGTAAGGTTAAAGGGCCAAAAATGCAAGAACAAGAGTTAAAACCACGTTACAAAGGACCAGGGGCTGAAATGTAATTAAAGGAAACTTGTTTGGCTGGTTCTGGAGGGCCAGGCGGCCCGCGTAGGATTGCCCTATGGGCTTACGCGACCCGCGAGGGCAGCACAGTGACAGAAAACCTGCAAATGCCAGTTGCAGGTCTGTAACCGACTTAAAAAGGTTGTTTTCTTATACCAGGGATCTCTCCAATGGTTTAACATGCAATAGGGGCACTTGTACTGATCTTGTAACATTTGTAGACCTCCTTGGCATGATCTTGTTGAATCAAAATGCATATATAAGGAGCTCTAGTTGCAACAACTTTGTTCATTCATTTGCAACATTCACAACTTCATTTCTGGAGCTCCCCTGATCAGCAACAAGCTTCCTAGTGATCCATAGTCGTGCTTAGGACTCTTGAAAGCGTCCTTAACCCTTCCTAATTCAGTTTAGCTTAATTAATTAGCTAAAAGTCAAACCACGTAATTAAGGTTTGACTTCGAGATTAATTAAAACTTGTTCAGTCAAATATCGAATTAAAAGTACCTATAAGTAGGTATTTATGTGGGTAATAAACCCTTAAAAGGGTACTCTCTGATTCCCACTCTAACTAGGTCAATTGTCGGGTCAAAGCTAACTTTAAAAAGTCAACAGAATACTTATTCTCAAATTAATACATAATTAGCAATGTAGGATCCATGTAACCTGTTTTATCATTAATATAACTTGGTAATTAATGTAAGAACATGTCTAAACATGTTCAACCCGACAATTTTCAGTTTGGGCTCGGTTCGGGACCGAAAGTCGCATAGTTTGACTTCTGCTTTGACTTTCAGTTCTGACCCGTTTGAGCATAGTTTAGAATTGCCTTAGAGCTTTATTTGGACCAGGTCTCATGTTAGTATAACCCTCTGTGATTATACAACTTGGTTAAATAGTTATCCGGTTCATATGCATGTTTCCGTTAAGTGCTGAAATATTGACTATTATGCCCTTTTGACTATAAAACGTGATTTTTGAAAAAGTAAAATAGTAGAAACCTTAGTTACTGATTTATAAACTTATACCTAAAATTTGACATCATTTTGAGGTCTAGATTAAGAGTTATGCTCATTAGCGTAATTAGAAAGTTTTTTATTAAATAAACAGCGTAATTAGCATATAGCCTATCTAAACCCGATTTTTAATACCAAAATTTTTACCCACTGATATAGAATGATATTTTGAGATTTTTAAAGATTTTTATTTAATTTTTGGCTGAGCATAACATAGGTCTCTAAGCTTGATTCGGTAATTGTCGGTTTTGCCCTTTTGGGCTATAAAATGAGTTTTACAAATAATTTTGATACCAAAACTTTTGCTACTGATTTTATATGATAAATAAATTATTTTAAACCTTCTGGAAAAAAATATATCAGCTTTCTATATAGAACCCGGAAATGGCTCCAAATCGTCTTTTTAAGCGTTTTAACGCATAGTATGTATTAAAACTATTTTAAACATATAAGGTTTGATACCTACTGATTTTTTAAGTATATTTTTATACTTTGACAGTAAGCTAAAGTTTTAAACTCAGAATTTCAGTTTTGACCTTTTTAGCCTATGTGAAATTACCAAAATACCCCTAAGGTGCATAGTTTGGTTTTAAATGATAAATTTCACATATATCTAGTACCCTACTGTTATAACTTATTAAATTAAGTATATTTACTAAATAAATCAGACTTGTAACTCAGATTACTAATTAAACTCTTTTATAACCTCTGAATGACCAAAATGCCCTTACGAGGCATAGTTTGAGTTTAAATCCAATTCGAGCATAATGGAAGACATCTTACTGATGTCACAACATATTTAAGGCATATTAACTTAGAGAACTTGCATAGGACTCATTTGGTTACTCGTTACGCACTTTTCGCGTTCGGATCGGCTTATGTAACTAGTTTACACATATTAGCCGAAACGGGTCAAACCTTATCATTTTTGTCTCAAAATCCAGAATGTGTTTAGTTTACCCATATTATACAAGTCTTCAAACTTGTCGGGTCTAAATCACATTCCATTCCGGTCTTCGCTTATACACGCGTTTGAACCAAGCTTAAGCTTAATTAAAGACCCGTTAGAAATCTAATAGGTTATTATAAACCTTTGTTCCAGAATAGGGGACCCAGTAAAAGCTACACGCACTTGCTATTTGTGATTGATACTTGCAAAGGTAAATACTTTTAACTTATTTTCCCTATACGGGCTTGGGGTATGGTATATAAATTACCGCTTGGTCGGGCATTGAATCTTTAATCGAATAGAGGTTAAACCATTGATATGCTCCGTTTAGAAATGTTTTGTTTGCTTGCTTAAAGCCTTTGGGGGGTTAATGACCATGTCTCGGATATCCTTGGCATCATTTTACGAAATAGCCACGACATAAGCACGGGGTGTAGGCGTACACCCGTCAGTGCCAAAATAAATAATGTGGTGTGTCTATTGATCTTTAACCCGGTACAAACCGGGCTACTGAACGCATAAGAAACATGTAATTCTCTTACAAGATTATATTTAAATAATTATCCCAAGTTATAAAAAGTTTTGTGCCAGGTGCATTCAAATCAATTTTATTAAACTTTTCAAAATGAGTCAGTTAAATTGTATTTACCAGTGTAAACTGACGTATTTTCCCAAAAAGGTTAAGTGCAGGTACTACACGAACTAGGCTGGCTTTCTCCTAGCGTCCACAATAAGTCTCGCAAGCTTGGATGTCATAAAACTGTTGAACAATGTATCCTTTTTATTTTGATCAGCCTGTGGATCTATTTCAACTATATCATGATACTCAATATTACAATTTATTAAAGTTGAAATGATTCTATCTTTTGCTTCCGCTGTGCATTTATATATTGTGTTGTTTGACTACGATGATATCAACTACGTCACGATACTCCCCGCCGGGCCCACCGGTAATACGTGAAAATACCGGGGTGTGACATCTACAAATTTCGATTGCCATGAAAAATAATATAATATAATTTTCTAACATTCAATAGTTGTTGGACAAAGAGATTCAAGTATATCACACACACTTAAGTGTGTTGTATTGACGCATATGAAGTTATATTAATAACTAGTATTAAGCCCCTGCGTTGCAACGGTTGTCATAAAACTGTGTTAAGTAGTAGCAATATTATACCATTGTCTGCGACCACCAACACCGAAAAAACTCGTAAAAACAAAATAAATAAAAACGGGAAAAAAATAACGCTGAGCGAAAAGCAAACGTAAAATCTTTGAACCACGCACGTTCGTTGCTGAGAAAGTAAACCGAAACGTAAAACATAGAAAAAAATGTTGGACGAACTTGTCAAACGCAAAATAGTTGTGACGCGACGTGCCAGTCAAACGGGAAAAAATATACGGAAAATGTTGAACCCCACACGCACGTTGCGGTGCGTTAACTCACAAAATTTAGAACAAAACAAAAAACTTGGGAAAGATGAAAAGTATGGTGGATCAAAATTGAAAATAAAAAAGAGTTGGGATTAAATTGCAAAAGTTGAAAAACTTTGGGTTAAAAGTAAAAAAAACAAAGGGTCTAAATTGCAAAATTAAAGTTATTTATTAATTTTAGATAAAGATAAAGATAAAAATAAGTGATATCTATATATTTGTTATTACTTAATATTAATAATTAAAAGAAATTTATTAAACAAATATAAATAAAATTTATAAAATTGAAGGAGAGAATGTCATGTGTCATTATTTGGAGTCTTTTATTATAAGTTAGATTAAAGTAAACTACCAAAATGCTCCATGTGGTTTGGTCACTTTTGTCATTTTAGTCTAAAACTCAAACTTTTTAAATTTGGATCCCTGTGATTTCAATTTTGTTGCCACTTTCATCCAAAATCAAAATATGATCAGATTTTTAAGTTAATATTCAGCTTTTTTGCCTTTTACTCTCTTTTAATAAAGGGTAAAATGGTTAGTTGTTTTTATCTTTTAATGAAGGGTAAAATGATCAGATGTTTTTAATTTGTTATAATAAAATGTTAAAAGACCAATTTGCCTTTCATTAAAAATGAGGAAAAAAACTGGATGTTAGCTGAAAAATCTGATCAAATTTTGATTTTGGATGAAAATGACAACAAAATTGAAACCACATGGACCCAGATCTAAAAGGTTTGAGTTTTGGACTAAAGTGATCAAACCTTAAGAACCATTTTAGCAGTTTACTCTATTAATTATTTGGTTATCCTGTCACTTTGTATAGAATACTAGTGTATCTGAATTGAAGAGAAAAATACCAAATTTGGGCAAAGTGGTTTAGTATACATTACATCCAAATAAAGACTTCATGGGTGTCAGCAAACACATACCCAAGTTGTTGAATGCTATCACACCTACCAAATTTATTGATATTTCTTTTTACATCCACACATATATGAATACACTTATTTCGAAAACTAACCAACTGGGGTGTCCCAGTTGGCCAGTCCCACCCCACTCTTTCATAGAGACCCGGGTTCGAATCTTGGTGCCCGCATACCCACGGCCAGGCTCTTCGAATTCCGGTTGGGGTATTCACCGCCATGCAGTATTGGGACGGTACTAGCTGCGGAGTGAGAACACTCCGGCGGATGGGAGGTCCGTGCAATTACCCCCCCCCCCCCTACACTTATTCGAAAACTTAAAAGAGATTAAAAAATAAAGAGAAGAGTTTAAACAACCACGTCAATGATTATTTTACTATGTTTGACCATAGAAGGAACGCGATGAGAGAGCGATCATAGCTCATGAATTGGCCGATGTGATCAATGACATTCATAAGTTTTACTCTCGTGACCAGTGGCGGATCCAACAATTTTTTCGAGGGGGTTCCTTTTGATAGATTCTTACTATTTTTTTTTCCAAATCATACAAGGTTTCCACTATTTTTTTCCAAACAGAGAAGGTTCTTAAGAACCCAAGAACCCCCCTGAATCTGTCACTGCTCGTGACTAAAGACAATTTCTCTCAAATGGAGAAGTAACTTTGTGCATCCCTAACACTCATTAATGCCATTTCAAGACAATTCAACATGTTGATTGGAAAAATCATTCAATTGCTCAATTAGGGCTACACAGGGTTAGTTTTTCGTTAGAGTGAGTTTGTACTTGATAACGAATTAAAGAAATCCAATTTGCAAATAAGAAAATATATAATGCTAATTAAAGTAACAACCCAAGTAAGTCGTGCCAGAATATTGTCCGCTTTGCTCTCAATGAGTTGCTCACCCAAAAACTTACAACTTGACTTTCACCCGACGAATAGATCGCCCACACAAAACACTTCCTGGTAAAGAAAGTTTCCACCCCCTTATATGGAAGACACCGTTCTCACCTCAACCGATGTAGGAGTTACAACTAAATATTTGAATATCCATTAGAGTCATTAGATTCTTAACTATTTAGATAGTTCTCATTAAAATATAAAACTTGAGACAATTGTAAAAATAAATAGTGTTAACATTGATTGGGTATGTCATATTATGATTAGTTACTTGAACAGCCTTGTGTAGTATGGAAGCCACAAAGTGATCTAGAGGTGAAGTTTGCATACACGTGAATTGATTGTGACTTGTCGAAGTCTAATGCCCTAACATTCTCTTTAGTGCTATCATTCTCTTAATACCAACCAACCAACCAACTTGCTTCCCCTATAATAATTCCTATAAGTCCCACAACACTTCAAAATCAAAACCAGATCGACTAAAATAATCCAAATAAAATGAGTTAAATTAAGAATAAAAAGTTTTAAAAAGTCGACCATTTCATTGATTATGGGCCCAATGGTTGGGTTAAAGCAAGTATGCCACGAGACCATTTCAATGGATAACTAGTAACTTCACTCACATATCAATTATTAAAGCATACGTGTTTAGACTAATCCTAGTGGTAAGGGTGAATAATGCCCCCACCCTTAGGTGTTTTCCGCCATGTGACAATCCAGTTAGGGGCATTATTGGACCTTTTTTTTCTTTTAAAATGGGTGTGGTGGGAATGTGGATATTATGTTAAAAAATGGTGTAAAGAATTAAATAAAAAAAACTAACCAAAAAAGGGGGTTGGCCAAAAAAAAGAGGAATGTATGTGATTGGCCAACAGTTTTCCATTTTGGCGTGATTTAAAACACGCTTCGGAGCTTTTTGTTCGAAAATAACACCCAAAAACGCCCAAGGGGGTGGGGGTGGGGCATGATTGAGCGTGTTTGGTGGCTTTTTTTTTGAAAAAAACACTCCCACTACGCATGGTATTATTATGATTTAAGTTTGCATTCTTTATATTTGTGTACTATAAATGAACACTTAAACGTAATTCCTTAGATACTTTTGCTTTACATAATTATTGTCTAGGGAGAATTTAAAATTATGAAAGTATATTTTGGTGTACTTTTGCTTTTTATTCTTATTATACATTACAACATTCATATTAGATTACTTATTCAGTTATTCTCGTCCTTATGAGTTAACTAAAATTTACCTTATTTGTTCAATCTTTTAAAAATCTTCTACATCTCATTCCGTATTTCTATATGTGTTCAACTAAATAATATTCTATTATTATTATTTTTTTCAAGCGCTCACAACATTTTGGGGATAAATAAATTGTGAATCCATATATTTAGATAAAGTAGATGAGTCACTTAAGACGTGCCTTTATAAGACGGGGTTGAAAACACCGTCTTAAAGCCTAATTTACCTCGTTTAAAGCTCTGTTTTGCAGCAGTGAGTGTTAAATTAAGTCAAAAGGATAAACTTTTCCACCAATTACAGAGATGGGTTGATATGAGGACTAACATGTGAATAATTTTAGCTCCTTTTCAATCGTGAAACTTCTATACGTCCAATAGTTTTACTACTACTCTTCACAATTGGTAGAGGTTAAACCAATCATGTTTCTCGTTTAGGGGACTGGGGGTGGGCATGTGATGGCCAAACATAACGCGTGGCTTGGATGTATGAATTTTGTGCTAGGGTTTATTCTACAGTCGCAAGGCTTGGATGTATGAATTTTTACAATACCGCATAGATGTTTATATCAGTATAGCATGCATTTTGTTCCACAAAACATAACTTTGATTTAAACCATGTTTTACTTCAATACCTTGTTTTTGTGCATTTTACATATGGTTGAGTTGATATATTTCACTTACCATACATGATATTTTGGATACACATTACATGATTTACATCAAACATAAACATTTTGACATTGATATACACAATTTGTGATTTACATTAGACATAGACATTAGACATGGTTTTCACATAAACATTTTGACATTTGATTATACATAAACATTTCTACAATTGTTAAACATTACATCTTGGTGGTTTGGTTTGAGTAAGTGATTTAAGTAACGAGGCGTGTGTAATATGATACAAGCATGGTGGATACGCCGCTGGTACTTCCTATATATAAGTGCTTGTATGGTATTACATATCGTAGGGTTATTTGAATCATTTTAATTTAGACTTATAACATTTTATACAAATAACATACTTTTCACAAGACATTGTTTTACAAAACAACTTATCTTATACAAACTCATTTTACTTGGTTATTTATTTAACCATACTTTATTCTCTTATTTATACATATCATCTGATTTTATCACTTTTCAAATGATTTACAAGACAAAGCAAATTACAAGGTTCATGACTAAACATTTTCTTAAACATAAGTCATGAATTCTATTTTCACAAAACCTATGTATCTCACAGACATTTTTATGCTGACGTACCTATTTTCACATGTGTTTCAGGATATGATGCATAGGATTTATCAAGATACACTTAGGCGGACTTGGGCCTTAGTGACAATAAAAGATGCAAGACTAGTTATTTATGTTATATTTCTTTGATTGTCAAGACATTGTAACTCTTTTAATCAATAAAACAATATTTCAATTTCCATGTGTTATGAAACAATGATTCTGTTACAACACTCCTCGACGTTTCCGCCACGCTTTGTTGTTTTACGTGGTCTGGGTGTGACAGTTGGTCTCCCCTTCTGCAGGTAGGGGAGCGGATTCAGTTAAGAACCTCGCAAGGTTCATGGTGGTCAGGTAGAAGAACATCTTCTGTTGCCACCGCTTGAAGTGTAGACCCGAGAACTTCTCGGGTCGTTCAGCGTGATTAGCCACTGTGGACGCTCCCACAGTGGTGGCGTTCAAAGGGGTTCCCGTCACAACACTCGTGTTGTTAACGTTGACATTTTCGTTCGACATGCTGAAATTAAAATTTTAAAGTTTAGTAAAAAAAATCTGATTTACGCAAAAACCAGAAGTAAACTAGTAAATTTTAATTTTACCACAAATTAATTGTTTAGGCTTCTAAGTCCAACTTTGAAGACTAAAAACAGAGAATTTTTAATATTAAAAACTTACTGACTGGCTTCTAAGTCCAACTTTGAAGACCAAGGCAGAAAGTTTATTAGCAATTTTAGGACAAAAAAAAAAAAAGAATGTAACCACAAAAGTTTTCAACCAAAGTCGCTCATTTGAAGATGAAAACTAAAAAAAATCTGTTTTTAAAACACAAACTGAGTGAAAACAAAACTTGTTTGAATCACAAACAGAATGGTTTTGATTACACAAACGGTTTTTTAAAAATTTGTTTTAAGATTGTAGGAGCCGTTCACGTAATTTAAATAAAATAAACAAATTTAATTTACTGATTACAATACACGGAAATAAAGAAAGCTGAAACTAGAAAAAACTATTACAATTACAACTGAAATAATCAAAATACAAGAAATGTAGAAGAAGAAGATTGGCTGAGTCACGTGTACACACGCTTCCCTTAAAACAAATTCCGAGTCTCCCAGGAGTACTCGTTTTGTTTCCCAGGGTACAACAGCCGGAGCAGTAGTACTGCCGGAGTTCGCCTACAACCCGAAGGTTACCTTGAAAGCTGCAAGAAAATGATCAGAAGAAGGAAGAGAGTTGTTTGCATAAGCTGTTGTGTTGCTGGGTTTTCGTGGTGTCACTTGCAGTTGGGTATGGAGCTGTATTTATACAGCTCCTAAGTTGAAACAGTCAAAACGGAATTAAAGAGAGGTTTAAATTGCATTAAACGTCTTCAATGCAATTTAATACGTCATTTAATTCTCAGTCAAAGACCATTAACTCGTCAGTTTCGAAGCTGAACTGTAACTGCATTGTCATTCAATGCTGGAAGCTTCTGCGCGTGCGCAAGACACACTGGTGCGTGCGCGCCTCAGGTCTGCACGCTCATGCGCGGTGCGTCCACTTGGCTCACAACCATGCACGTGTGCGCCACACTTACACAGGTCCATGCGCGCGTGCGCCACGTCACCTGTGAGCCTCTACGAGCACGTCACACAGTCGCGCCGTTTTGGCTCACTTTGGTGCGCCGCGCACATCACCTTAGGACCCAAGCACCATGCGCAACCGCGCGCCTTCGTGCCACTTGTACTCGCGCGCGGACTGCCACGTCACACGCCTTGAACCTGCATGCTACTTCACCACTTGGTCCTTGCAGCCTCTGTGATCCACCACGCGCACGTGGTCAAAAATACAAAGGCGGCTCGCGGCGATGCGAAGTGCAAAGTGCGCCATCAAAGCGCCACATTGCGCCTCATCGCGCCTCATCGCCCACGCCACGCGCGCGCGTGAGCGTGTGCGAGTGCGAGTTAGGGTGCTCGCACCCTTCGCGAGGACACTTAGTGTGTGCTTCCATGAAACAATAAGGAGGGAGAGTTCCCACTTAAATACCAATTTAAGTTCCATCTTTCCTCCGATGTGGGACAAGGTGCTACTTTCCCTTTTGTTTCAGCATTGAATGTTTCAAACACCCAACTTTGAGCATCGATATCTCTTTCATCTTAGCTCCGTTTTGGACGTGGTTTAGTTTGTTGCGAAACTCTTCCAACATAGAACACAAACCCACAAATAAATATATAAAACCTTCTCATTTTATTATATTTATTCCTAGTCCAAAATAGGAAAAAATCATTTTCCTATATTTGTGAAAAATGCTATTTTCACCTATTTTTCCAACAGAAAATCAAATGTTACCGTTTGGAATTGACCGTTTGGGGAATTTATGACCGTTTGGGGGTTATTTTTTTGAGGCTTTTTTTTATATAAAATCCACCAATCTTTCCCCCACTCAATCCAAAATATCAAAAAACTCTCCAATTCATCTAAAAAATTCTCCAATTTAACTAAAAAATTATCCAACTCAATCAAAATAATTTTACAACAAACATAGAAGGTTCAAGCAAGAGAGGTGCAGGTTCGAAAAAAAGAGGTTCGGGAACGAAGAAAAATCTCGTAAGACCAAATTTCGAGCAAATGGCGAGCCGACGCGCTTTAGGTTGCAAGACAAACCCGACCAAGTCCCACATTTTCAAACCCAACAATATCCACCCTTTCAAACCCAACAATATCCACCCTTTCAATCTCAAACGTATCAAAACCAACCAACCGTTCGTTCCACCGTTTCAACTTCACCAATTTCAACCCCAATTGTTTCCACACTTTCAAAGCCAATCCCACCAAGTCGACCCACTGAAGATGACACCCTCATCCGTCAATTTGCACGTGCGTATCGTGAACCACAACCAAGTCTCGACGACGATGAAGTTGATGATTATGTTCAAGAAGAAGCAGAAGAAGAAGAAGAAAACGATGACGTTCAAGAAGTTGTCCCGTCATCCGTTCGGAAAAATTGGACGAGCGATGAGGAGGTCGCCTTGGTGAAAGCGTACTTGCATATCTCCGAAAACAAGAAACATGCTAACGAGTAAAGAAAGGATATGTTTTGGAAACGGGTCATTAATCATTTTAGTCAACATCCCGGTTCAACGGAATGAAACATGGACCAAATGACGTCGAAATGGACGGATTTAAACGGGAAAATTAGTAAATTCAACGGTTGTTTCATTCAAACGGTACGTTTTTTGTATAAAGTTTAAAACTGTTTTTTTTTATTTTAATAACAGAAAACTGTAATTTAAAAAAACAGAAACTGTTATTTAAAAAAGGGTTATTGGATTTTAATAATCTTAAGCTTCACCAGTTGGCCGATAATAATCCCAATTTTAAAAATTCCCTACAATAATCCCAACTTGTAAAAGTTTGGCCGCCATTGATCCTTTTCAAACATATAAGAATTTGGTCTTCTCAATAGATTCAATTACACCTAGAGACCCCTTAATTGATTTAAGTGCACCTATGTTAGAAAATGATCAATGGCGGCCAAACTTTTACAAGTTGGGATTATTTGAGGAAATTTTTTAAAGTTGGGATTATTATCGGCCAACTGGTGAAACTTATGATTATTAAAATCCAATAACCCTTTAAAAAACAGAAACTGTTATTAAAAAAAAAACAGAAACAGTTTTTAAAAAAAATACAGAAAACAGTTATTTAAAAAAAACAGAAACTGTTATTTAAAAAAAACAGAAACAGTTTTTTGAAAAAAAAGAAAACAGTTATTTAAAAAAAACAGAAAACAGTTATTAAAAAAAACAGAAACTGTTTTTAAAAAAAATACAGAAAACAGTTTAAAAAAACAGAAACTGTTTTTAAGAAAATTACAGAAAACGGTTTTTTTTAACCAGAAACTGTTTTTAAAAAAATACAGAAAACAGAAACTTTTATAAAAAACAGTTATATATTTTTTAAATAACTTTTTTATATTTTTTGTAGAACCGAAATCCACAAAGTGGAGCTAGCGAGGCGACTTTCATGCAAACCGCCATCAATGAGTATTGCCGACTCTACCATAAGAGGAGTTTTCCACACGTGGCGACATGGGAGGTTGCGAGACGTCACCCGAAGTGCGTACCGGTTGATTTGGTCGACATGGGTGGGCCTACGGCTCCTAAAAAAAGAGGAGGTCCGAAAAGATCAAAGACCTCCGAATCGAGGAACTACACGACTTCCGCGTCGGATAACTTGCCCCAAATGAATTTAAATGACGACCCCGTTGACGAACCTGATCAACCCATTGACGACCCCGTTGAAGAAGATACACCTACAAGGCCGTGCCGCAAGAAAAGTGGTGAATCGTCAAGCAAATGAAAGGAAGCGGTGGCGGAGTCGATCTTTAGAATCGAAGAGGCGAAATTGGCTGAAATAAGCGACTCCAAACAAAGAAAAGAAAAACTTGTGTCCGCAAAACTTGAACGTGAGCACGCGTACATGGGACAATTGAAAACGGTAGAAAGACAAAATGATTTAAAAATCTTGTGTGAGCCGCACGCCCATCTCGACGAACCGTTTAAGTCAGTCGTAATTCAACAAAAGCGCGAGATTTGTGAAAGGTGGGTTTGGGAGATGCCACCCATTTAATTTAAGTTTTTTTTTTCCAATGTTTAGTTGTTTTTTATTTTGCTATGTAATTTATGTTTTATTTAATTGAAATTTATAATTTACAATTTTAGTGTTTTATTGTTAATTTCTAAAAAAAAGAAATTAAAATTGTTGTGAGTTATGGAATTCCATCACTAGTGATGACCACCACCACTAAAAAAAGCTTGTGAGTGATGGAATAGTGGTTGATGACATGGCGGAACTTGATTGGATGTTGTGAGTGATGAGTGATGACCACACCCACTCCCCTTATAGGTTAATATGAACTAGTGGATTACAGCCGCGCTTCGCGGCGGGGCGACCGAATTTTTGATCCGATATCGCAGTCGAAAGAGAAAACTTACAAAATAAAGTCGTGGTAAGTACAAAAGTATGTCGACGCGTGTTTTACATCGACCGGAAAACTCGATTACAAAAGTACTTATAAAATTAAAGGGTTGTCAGTGTCAATGCTAAAAGTTGAGAAAATACAAAAAAATTGTCGAAATGTAAGTCTACTTAAGTTTATATCGACACGTAAATAAAAATAAATACGTAAAAGTCGATTAAAAAATATTTAGAAAGTTAAGAGGTTGTAAGAGTCAATGCTGAAAATTAAAGGTTAAAAGTAAAAAAAAAAGCAAAAAGACAAAAAAAAAATCACCGACTATAAAAGTATTTAGAAAGTTAAAGGGTTGTCAGTGTGAATACTGAAAGTTGAGAAAACACAAAAAAATTTATGTCGAAACGTAAATCAACTTAAGTTTATATCGACATGTAAATAAAAATAAAGACGTAAACTCGGTTAAAAAGTATTTAGAAAGTTAAGGGGTCGTAAGAATTAATACTGAAAGATAAAGGTTAAAAGTAAAAAAAAAACAAAAAAAGACAGAAAGACAAAGTCAAAGATAAAAATAAAAAAATTACTGTAACACTATTTATCCATATGTTTCAAATTAATACATATATATGAATATTACTAGTTTAAAGTATTTTGTTTGTTTTTAAACATTAATTAAAAATTTAAAGCCAATAACACAAATATTTATAAAACACGATACCTGTTTCTCGTTTTAGCCGTGGGTATAAAAATACTATCAATTTAAGTTATACGATTAACACTTTTTAACCATTTACAATCAAATGGGTTAATCCATGACACATTAGGATGACCCGAATCCGACGTATTTAGATATATATGTTCACGGTTCGATTATAAATTGACCCAAATTTATTTAAAATGCATATTAAGTTGGAATATTGGATTTTAATAATCCTAACTATTCGTCATTAGCTGCCAACAGTCTCAACTTCAAAAATAACCACTGACAGTCGCAACTATTGACATATTGGCCACCAATGAACTCTGACTACAGAACCCTAACGTTATTAGTCTACGGTCGCCGGAAAATCGTTTCTGGTCAAAAAAAGATTTCTAAAGGTCCGATCTAAGGTTACAAAGAGGTTTGAGATGAAAATATTGAGTTTTCCGGCCAAAAAGTTGATTTTTCCGACCAAATAGAAGTTTTCCGGCGAAAAAAAGAGTTTTCCGGCGACTTTAATAACTAGAACTTTTTCTAGAAAAATGTTCACAAAGGTCCATAATAAAGTTACAAAGAGGTTTGTGACGAAAAGATTGAGTTTTTCGGCCAAAAAGGAGTTTTCAGGCCAAAAATGTTTTTTCGGCGACCGAAGACTAACAACGTTAGGGTTCTTTTAGTCAGGGTCCATTGGAGAACAATATATTAATAGTTGAGACTGCCAATGGTTATTTTTTAAGTTGGAGATGGCAGTCAACAACGAATAGTTAAGATTATTAAAATTCAATAAGTTTGATTTATTAAATAAACTATGTTAGAACCCCGTGTATTATACGGGTTGAATAAATATAATTTTATATACTAAATAATAAAATAGTTACATATTTTAAAAACTCGTGTATTGCACGATTTGAATAAACACATGTCTTACACGAATAATGTAATCCGTTAAAATATTTAGTCATTAAGATGTGTTTTCTAACAAAAGGAACTTTGAGGTATTATTTACTTATTGTAACATCTCACTTTATTTTATATTAGGTTAGAGAGTTGTGTATTAATTACATGGTTTATAACATTTTACTTTGTTTTTTATTTATTATTAGGTTAGAAACTTACGTATTACCTGATGTTGGATAATCAGCAGAAAAAAAAAGAAAAGAAATTTTTAGTAAAAAATATTAAATATACAAGAGATAAGCTGGATATTATGATTTAATATTATCATTTTATTGGAATGTAAAACGGGATAATGAGATTCTTTATTAGAAATATGATTCTAAATATACTATGTATAAAAAATATATATGTTCTACATGTATTGAATAAATCCTTTTAACGAAACAGTTGATTAAAATAAATATTTTTATTTTAATATGTAATTATCAGTTATCCTTATCCTTATCATCAAAATATAAAAACAATTAAAATTACCAATTAAATAAAATCTTTATCTTTACAAATATTTAAAACGCTAATATTTTTTTTTTAGATTTTAATAATTAATATATGATTATAATAATTAATATATTATTATCAGGTATCTTTGTCTTTATCATTAAAATCTCTTCTACAAATTTTAAATTTAATATTATCAATAAATGACTTTTCATAATAAATATTTAGAAAAATATTTAAGACTGTCTCATAGAAAACTATGTGTCCCTAACATGGTTTCTTTTATTAGACCATGTGTAGTGGTTAAGCCAAATAATGCCCCCACCATGGGGCGTTTTGCGACACGTGACAGTTTAGTCAGCATGGGGCATTATTGCAAAAGTGGCGTAGTGGGAATAATGCCCACCATGGGGCGTTTTGATACACGTGGTAGTCCGTTTTTTTTTAATTTAAAACATAAAAAACTTCATTAATTTAAAATAAAAATTACACTACTTGAAATAAAAAAAACCGAAAATAAAACAGAAAAAAAAACCGAAAAAAAATAAAGTTAAAAAAAAGAAGATGATCTAGAGTCCATATTTTTCTCGATTTTTTTGGCGATGCATTTGCGCAAGGATCAACGCGTCGCCTTGGAAGTGGTCGATCGGTTTGGACAAAAACTCAATGTCCTTTTCCATTTGCCTCGCCTCTTGCATCTCGTTAAACTTTTTTGTTTCGGCCACTCGTTCTTTCATAATCTCATAACGTTGGTGGCCGAGGTCGCGAATGTCTTGGAGACGACAGTTCATCTCCTCGAAGTCTTCCTTCAACTCGAGATCGGAAGACGACTCCACCGTTTTTTTCCCGGTTCGCTTATCCTTTCTTCTAACGGAGTGGCGCCACTCAAGTAAGCCGCGTACGTTAAAACGCTCGGGTCCAAGTCTTGAAGGTTCATGGGTCTTGCGGGGACACAAAAGGGGGGTCGGAATGGATGCATATTTGTATAAAATATAGAAGAAGTAGGAGAGAAAGTGTGATTATGTTTATAAAAAAATAGGAAGAAGTGGGTATTATTTATATAGTGGGTAAATTTTGAAATTAAAAAAGAAAATAAAAATGTTAAACAATTGACCGTTGTCAACGGTCATCTCTTGGCCCTATGCAATTTTGAGCATTTTATTTAAAACGCCAAGTTTATTTTTTTTTCAAAAAAAAGCCTAATAACGCCTACTGTAATGGGGGGGGGGGTGTTTTGTGGCGTTATTTTTGATTTTTTTTTTTAAATACCGCCCCACTACGGGTGGTGTTATATGTATAGATCATTACACCCCTAAGTATCATATTTGTGTCATGTATTCAGTCAGTTGCTTTTATTTATGGCTCAGGTTGTTGGTAAGAATGATTAAGGTTTTTCAAGTCCATATAGGAAAGAATTTTGCATGATGCACTGGTTAAAATGTGCGGCTCAAACGTAAGACATGTATTTGTTTGGGAACTTTCGAGATATATAACATTAAATTCATAGAAAACATCAAACTTTAATATAAAGAACACTATTTTAAAAATTATGAAAATTTCATAATTCATAGTATTACTATATATTCTAGTTAGAGTTAAATGCCATTTTAGTCTATATGGTTTGAGTCATTTTGTCAGTTTAGTCTAAAAGTTTTATTTTTTGCCTGTGGGTCCAAAAAAGTTCCATCGTGGTTATTTTAGTCCACTGGGTTAACTTCATCATTTTATTCTGTTAACAAGAAGAACAATTTGGTCATTTTATATGTAATTTTTCTAACTATAAGGGCAATTCGACCATATAAAATGACCGAATTGCCCTTCTTGTTAACAGAAAAAAATGGATGATGTTAACCCAGTGGACTAAAATGGCAACGGTAGAATCTTTTTGGACCCACATGCGAAAAATGAAAACTTTGAACTAAACTGACAAAATAACCCAAACCATATGGACTAAAATGACATTTAACTCTTCTAGTTAAGAAAGAACTTTTACAATATGTCAATTCTTTACATGGTAAATTAAATTATTCTCTAAAAAAACTAGTTTGGCCAACTTGAGGTAATATTTTAGATTCCATGTTAGATTTAAGCCACCAACCCATAAATGCAACTCGTTACACCTCAGAATTCATCAATTTAATTATTTTGGATTTGTATCCTATCCGACCATGTGCAATGTGATAACGCCCCTAGTAAGGTAGCAACTTTTTGAACGTGAAGGACATTAAACACCGCTCTTTGGGGTGTGAAAGCCCCTTTCGTAAATTGTCGAACTGTCTTGAGAAAAAAGACAATGGTGGGCTCCATGGACTTCAACTAATCACATACTTCATTTTTTAAGAATTTAATAATATGAAATTTAGTTTTATGACTTAACACTTAAAATGAATAAACCCATTACACATAAGGCTATGGGGTGTGGATGGAGCCCCATTGGGCTTTATAGGTGCCAACTAGGAGCCACGTCATCGCCATGTCAGCATGGGGGCTTTATCATGCCCCCCTTTAATTTGGAGGGTGTGGATGGAGCCCCGTGTCATGATTACCTAATTATTTTTTATTTAAATATATTTTTTTTAAATTAAATGGCAATTTTAATAACTACAAAATTAAAAATAAAAACATAATTTCATTTAAAAAAAAAACATTACATACTAGAAAAAAAAAACATAACATAGTAGAAAAAAAAATACAACAAAGTCATAAAAAAAACATAACATACTAGAAAAAAAAAGGCAACATAGTTAAAAAAACTACATATATTTGGCCCGAATTTGTGCCTTACGAGCCTCCAAAATGACTCGGTCCTCCTCCGATACATGTGACAGATCCCTTGCGAGAAAGTCCATGTCTCTCGCAATTTGTTTCTCCATTTTCATTTCTTGTTGTTTTTCCCGAATGGAGATTATTTGCTTCAGATCTGCGTGGAACTCGGTAATCTTTGACGGACCATCTGATTTAGTAGACTTTCCACGTGCCTTTGCCTTGGCTTTACTTTTATCCCTACCAGTTGGACGAGGCAGCTCTTGGGGTTCTTCAAACTCGTCAGTATCCTCGTTTAGATTAATTACTGTACGAGCATCGGTTAAGTGGTGGGATGAGGAGAAGTTGGTGGCATTGGATAATATCCAAACTCCCCCGTACGCGGGTCTCGGCGATAGCGGTCCTCTTGCTCGTTGTTTTGCAAAGTTTGCCAATACGGATTGGTCGGATCCCATGGGTTGTTTAGGTTGTTAGGAAACATTGTTGGAAGTTTTAAAAAAAATGAAGAGAGTTGTATAAAAATGGAGGTAGAGAGTGAAATGAATGAAAGTAGAAGGAATGATTTATAGTGTGATTTTATAAATAAAATAAAAAAGTTTTTTTTTTAATTTCTGACCGTTCAACGGTCCAAAAAATCAAAAGTGCCTCGGTCCCTGTGCGTTACCGCTCGCCATAGCGGTGGCGGAGCATGTATGGCGCCCCGGCTATGGCGCCGGCGGTGTGGGTGAAAGTGAAGGGGGGCGCTATGGTGGTCGATGTGGCGGAAGGGTGGCGCCCCACACCCTCCAGCCTAACCTCATACCTATTGAAGCACTCATATGATATGAGTAGGTGGGAGAAAAATCAGTAATGCACTAGGCTGCATGGACCATAGTAGCTAGCTCTAATTGGTTTGGTCCACAATTCTAAAAGTCTTATGTAAATACTAGCTAGTATCCATCACTTTATTCTTTTTAAAATTGAAACTAAATCATTTTAATTATTTGTTATATTTAAACAATTAGTTAGACACCTGTACAAACTACAAACTCTCTATATACATATACATATATATTTATATATATATATATATATATATATATATATAAAGAGTACTGTACAATATTGCTTATTGTACATTACGTACGCTTCAATCTCAGCCGTCAGATCATCTTCCCGCATTTTAAAATCGCATGTTGTTTTTATTTAACAATTTCGCATGTGATAATTTTTGATGAATTCGCATGTTGTTTTTTGTACCAATTTCGCATGTGATAATTTTGATGAAATAACATGTTTTTTTTATAACAATTTCGCATGTGATAATTTTTTATGAATTCACATGTTTTTTTGTATCAATTTCGCATGTGATAATTTTGATGAAATAGCATGTTGTTTTTTTGTAACAATTTTGCATGTGGTAATTTTGATGAAATCGCATGTTAAAAAACCAACATGCGAAATTGTTACAAAAAAACATGCGAATTCAATGCGGGAAGATGATCGGACGGCTGAGATTGTAGTGTACGTAGTGTACGATAAGGGCATTTGTACGTTAACCTAACCCTATATAGGTAAAGATATATATATAACTGAATCACAAACTACAAACTCTCTATATAGACATATATATAACTGAATCATATCAGAATTTTATGAAATGGCCCAATCACAATACCCCGAGATCAACTACGAAGAACAAGACTTGGCTGTTCCTTCTCCAACACTTATTTCTACAGCAGAAAGCTTCGAGAAGAAGGGCAATTCATGGTAACAACAACATTCATATATCATTACACTTCTCGCTACTTCTTTCCATATTCGGTTTAAACCGAAAAGATTCCACATATGTTAGAAACATATCTGATGGAACTTAATATCTGTTCTAAGATATCTAACAAAACCGAATCGATAAACACCACTATTTCTGGTTCAGATATAATTTGTTTATAATAACTTAAGAAACTAACCGATCAAACATGAACTCGCAGGTTTGTCATATCTCAGCTTCCATCAGATTTAGCAGTGACAGTTGATGATGTTACATTTTATGTTCACAAGGTACCCACAACCTAAATTATTACAACATGGTTGTGCTAAACGTATCTCATCCCTCCTTATTTTTACCGAATTTATCCTCTACTGAATCAGTCATTTCATCCCTCTAATTCTATAACGTACTTTTATCATAAGTGAGAACATGGGGTACATTTGTCATGTTTTCTACTGACCGTAGAAAAAACTGTCTTAGGATCAAATACAAATAGATTTAACATGGTAAGCGTACAAATAACCAGAGTAATTATGTTAACACTATAGTTAGTTATTAGTCATTATTACTCTACATATTTTAAAGAAATAACGGATTTTAATAATTCCAACTACTAGTTGTTGGCAGACATCGGTTTCAACTTCAAAAATAACCAGTGATGGTCCCACCTTTTCACATGTTGTAAACCGATAGACTTTTGCTAAAAGAACTTTCAGTTATTTTTGTCTCATTTTCCTTTTCTATTAACAAAGGTCTATTGGTTACAATATGTGAAAAGGTGGGACCACTATCGGTTGTTTTTTAAGTTGGGACCGTTGCCGACCAACAGCTATAGTTGGGATTGTTAAAATCCATACGAATGCATTGTTGACTCCACTTTGTAATCTTATGTTCAGTATCCACTGCTAGCAAGATGTGGTTATCTGGAACAGATTGCGTTACAGCCTTCGATCTCAAACCACGGTTTTGAACTAAAACTGCAAAGCCTTCCAGGCGGAACAGAAGCGTTCGAAACTGTGGTTAAGTTTTGCTACGGTCTTCCAGTATCGTTAAGCCCAAGAAACGCCGCGCCTTTAAGATGTGCAGCCGAGTTTCTGGACATGAGTGAAGAACTCGAAGAAGGAAACCTCATATCGAAAACGGAATCATTCCTCACTTTCGTAGTCTTTTCTTCATGGAAAGACTCTATTACGGTGTTAAAATCGTGCCAGGGGCTCTCTCCATGGGCCGAAAACCTCCAGATCGTAAGAAGATGTTGCGATTCAATCGCGTGGGCGTGTCAAGAGACCACAGGTGAACAAAGCCGATGGTTAAACGACGTTGCCACGCTCCAGATCGGTCATTTTAAGCGGATCATGACATCGATGGCGCTAAAAGGGCTAAGACCTGAGTTTTTAGGCTCATGCATCATGATGTATGCCGAAAAATGGTTGCTAGCTCGAAACGATGTGGAGATTGAAGGCGCGAAACGACATACGAATCGAAGAAAGGAGCTGAAATGGTGCATTCAACAGGGAAGGAAAAGAGAGCAGGAGTTTGAGAATGAAGAGCAAAGAATGATTTTAGAGAGTTTGGTGGGAATATTACCACATGAAAAAGAGGCTATTTCATGCAAGTTTTTGTTGTGGATGTTGAAAATGGGTATGGTGTATTCTATATCACCAGCTTTGATTTTTGAGCTTGAAAAAAGAGCTGGGATGGTGTTGGAAAATGCAAGTGTGTATGATCTTTTGATACCTAATGGAGAACAAGGAACACAAGTAAAGTAAGCTTTCAAATTACATTTTTGGCAAATTGAATTTAAATAATCCTAACTTTCTCAATTTGGCTTCAGTTATTTGCAGATAATAATCCGAATTGGTCCATTTTTTGGTTGATAATAGTCCGCCGTTTAAAATAGTTTAACGGAGTTAAGTTTTTTCCAAATTACAAACTGATGTTTTAGGGATTTTGATCAGAACGAGGATACGAGTTGATTTATGTAAAACTTATCTTGAAACGGTGCTACAAACGGCTTGATTTTTGTTAATTAGAAGTTTAAACACCCGAATTGAAGCATCGTTTTCATCGTTTAGGGCAGTATTTCGAGGTAAATTTTACATCAATCAACTTGTATCCTCGTTCTATTCAAAAACCTTAAAACATCGGTTTGTAATTCGGAAAAAAAAAAACTTAACTCCGTTAAACTATTTTTAACGCAGACTATTATAGGTCAAAAGTGGATCAGTTTGAATTATTATCGGTAAATAACCGAGTTGAGATTATGGTCTACCAAATTGATAAAGTTGGAATTATTTAAATTTGATTTGGATATGTTTTTTACTAGTTACTTTATAGTTAGTTGATCATTTATGCACTTTTTCAGTATATTCTCAAGCTTGAAAATTTAAAAAGTTGTAAACATGTCACATGGGTGAAGTAAGTATGAATACACACTAGAATTATATATTGTTTCTAAAGGTTTTTATATTATTTATTGGTCCTTTAAAGAACAGTGTACATGTGCATATATATCTAGAGACTAACACAAAACCCTAAGATAAAACCTTAAGGGACTAAACCTTAATGGGCTTAACCATAATTTACAAACAATACTTGTTACACCCTTGTAGTTTGAATAAGAGGCATGCATACCATAATTTAAAAACAGGCACCGACCCTGAATTTTTAAAATCATAGCGAAACTGACAACAAAGATAAAGAACGAAAATGAAACACATAAACAGAAGATTAAGGTAGATATATAAGATTATTCAAGCACGACCACAATAATCAACGTCGGCTTCTTTAAATTTTGATTGTATTTTTCTTTTCCTTTATTTTTCCAACTAAACATCAAATCGAAACGACGTCTAGCTTGAGAGGCCATGCTAGTGATTAACATGTTATACATAATATATATCAGTTTGGATTTATTGTAGTTATGTCCTATATATTAGTAGAGATATAAGATCTTATAAGCATGACAACAAGAACTTCCTATAAATCAAAACTGTTTATATATTCTAGCGAGTCCCTAGAAATCCAAACAAGTTCAAAAACCTCCTAGAAACTATTACTAGTATTATTTTTGCTAGACCACCTGGAAATTATAAAAGAAAAAAAATCAAATATTATTTATTGATCCAAATGTGGTGCAGGTCAATGGTTGATCATACTATGTACAATGTCGATTCGGTTCAAAGGATCTTGGAATATTACTTGATGAACGAAGAGCAGCAACAAACAGAAACTCATGGGAAAGCAAACATTAGTAAATTATTGGATAGTTACCTTGCTGAAATAGCAGGAGACCCAAATCTTTCTGCTACCAAGTTTCAAGCGATTGCTGAAACATTACCACATGCCGCTCGTCCCTGTGATGATGGACTCTACAGAGCGATCGATATATATCTAAAGGTCAGACACTAGCATTGAGACCCTTTGCTAAATTAGCAACTTGGTTGTTTCAATAGCGGCGGAACCAGAACTTTTTAGTTGTGGGTAACAAGGGGGTCCAACTCGTGTTTATCATAAAAAGCCTCATATTTTATATGTGAAAATCGATAAGTTCTGGTGACCGTGGTCAAAAGAACCATTGAACCCCCCCCCCCCCTCCCCGACCCCACAAACCTGTTGCGCCCCTGAGCTATTTGAAACTGTTATTTCTCAAAATGGAAGTCACTTTTAAACTGTTTTATTCCTCGTAACCTCCAGGCGCATCCTGCATTGTCTGAACACGACAGAAGAAGATTATGTAGAGTCGTGGATTGTCAAAAGCTTTCTGTTGATGCATGTGCACACGCAGCACAAAACGATCGACTGCCTCTAAGAACCATTATACAGGTAACCATCATGCGCTGCCATAAATCTCCGATTGTTAGTAGGGGTGTTCGCGAGCCAAGCTGCTCATGAGCTACTCGAGATAGCCTCGATAAAAGTTTGAATAAAGTTGCTTCAATAAGATAGAGCCCAAAAATAAGCTTGTTTTATTAATTTCCTTTAGAAAGAGCTTCAGGAGCTCAAGTAGGATCGTGAGCTTAAACGAGCCTACTATTTATATATTCTAATTTAATATATTGTACACATTTTTTTATCAATAACTATTATTATATATTAAATTATAATAAAAATAACTATATATAAGTTAATAAAAATAATAATAAACAAGCCCGGCCTGAGCTAAGCTCGAGCTAAAAAAACTACCCACAAGTCCAGGTCAATCTTTAGAAATAGAGCTTAAAACGAGCCGAGCTTGAGCTTAGATGTGCCTGTGCTTGACTTGGCTTGTTTACATGACAACTAACAGGGGCGGATCTACTCCACTTTTGTGGGTTCCCAGGAATCCATTCGGTTTAGAAAAAATGAGAAAAATTAGTAAGAACCTCGTATGATTTGGAAAAAAATAGTGGGAATTAGTGAGAATCTACCAAAAGGAACCCAGTGAAAAAAGTTCTTAGATCCGCCACTGACGACTAATTGTTAGAACACTCTAAACGATAAAACACAGGTATTGTTCGCGGAGCAAATGAAGCTGCGCGCAACAATGACCAGAAAGCAGGAAGCAGAAGATCACAGTGAAAACTCATCAGAGGTGCAGGAAGATAACTGGTCATCTTCAAAAGAAGAAATCAAAATGCTTAAAGTAGAACTGGAGAAAATGATGACATTGATTGAAGAGCTTCAAAGGGACTACATAAACTTACAACAAGATTGTAAAAAGATGAAAACAAATCAGAAAGATTTATCTGGTTGGATTTTAGGATGGAAAAAGCTTAAATTGTTTAATGGGAAAATGAATGAAAATGAAAATAGAGAGGGTAAAGAAAAAGAAAAAGAAAAAGAAAAAAGATTGAGCTCTATATTCAGGTTTAGAAGGAGGCAATCTATATCCTGAACAAGTGCTAGTATGGGTCAATATAGTTTTATACAGTTTGTAATTTTTAG
Source organism: Helianthus tuberosus (assembly GCA_030545235.1). NCBI lineage: Eukaryota > Viridiplantae > Streptophyta > Magnoliopsida > Asterales > Asteraceae > Helianthus > Helianthus tuberosus. The sequence goes on from CM060440.1 coordinate 17,441,996, forward strand.
GGTATAGATTGCTAGTAGTTTTTGTGAAGCTTGTATGACAGTTTATTTCTAAACAATGGATGTAGCGATAAAAAATGCACGTCTGAAGGGGTCGAAAATCATTATCAATGGACTATACATCTTACATGGAGGCATTCTTCTAATGAATACTAGGCCATCTATAGTGTAGTGATGAATGCAAATAGAGTTTGTATTAAAACATAATAGTTTCTAGAGATTTCACAATGCTAAATAATTAGTGGTTGTTAAAACAGACAACTTTAGCTGACGACCAGTAATGGATTACTAAGTGCCTCGTATGAGCCGAAAAAAGGCCTTTAGGTGGTCAATGGTGGGTTGTGGTGGTGCGCTGGTGGGCTAAGGTGGTGGCTGGAAGCGGAGGCCGATGGTCGACTGGCGGCGTGGTGTTGATAGTTGCCGCGTTCTGTTCTGTTTCCTCAGTTTATATTTATTGTTTTATTATTATTTAGATAATTATGGATTATAGATGGCCCAATAAGTTTGGATTATCAATTATGGATCAAAATAAGTTTGTTTGGGCCCAGTATAAGTTATAAAGTTCTTAATTTTTTAGAGAGGGCCCAATAAGCCAATAAGTTTTTTGTTTTCATATTTTTAAACTGTGTATATATATAAAAATTTAGTATAACAGTTCCGGGACAACACCCTCTAAACTTGGTGTTAAGAGTTGGTGTCTCATACCTTTCAAAAAAAAAAATGACTCATAAACCAAAGTAACACGTACCCTTTTGCTCATCTCGTTTTAAAAAAGACACTGAGATCTATGTTAGAGGGTATGTCCCGATGATATTAAAATCGTCATTTTTGAAAACTTGTTCATCGATTTGGACCAAAGTCTGGACTAAATTTGATAATGATGAGTGCTAATATCAGACATTATGATAACATGAGGGATTTTATATCATGTTATGCAACGGTGAATTTCCGTGATGAGATATCCTTTGTCTTCTTTATCACTATGATTATAGTCTTACTGCGATTTTAGTGGGGCAAGCAACAATGAACCATTGACGGTCAACTGGTTCCGTAGGTTATGATGTTCAAGTATTTACGATCGTTGATACAAAAGGATGGGGAGATAGACAGTGACGTAGTCCACTGCATCCAAGCTAGCTGGCCTCAGGGTATTGTGTGACAGGAGGTTCCCAACTAAATTAAAGAGGAAATTTAATAGAGTTGCAGTTAGACTTGCTATGTTATATGGGATGGATTGTTGGGCTATCAAGAAGACACAAGCGTGCAAAATGGAGGTAGCGAAGATGAGGATGCTGAGGTGGATGTGTGGGCACACAAGGTTAGACCGGATTAGAAATAAGGTTTTTAGGGAAAAGTTAAGGGTAACTAGTATATCAAGTAAGATAAAGGAAGGGAGATTCGATGGTTTGGGCATGTAAAGAGAAGGCCAACTACAACAGTTAGAATCGTGGAAACCCTCATTGTCAAAGGGAAGAGGAGTAGAGGCAGACCTAAATTGACATGGGATGAACAGATTAGGCAAGATTTGTTAGTCATACATTTGTGGTGACATGGTCTAAGATATGAGTTTGTGCAGACGTAGAATTAAGGTGAAGGACTTTTAGGAGAGGCTGCAATTGTGTCAGGCTTTGTTTTGGGAGTCTAGATTCCCTACATTTTAGGTAGACCTTGCATCTACTTACCTTCTTGTAGTTATATTTATATGTTATTTTATAGGGTAAATTACACTTTTCGTCCTTTATGTTTGTAGTGGGTTGCAGTGGATGACCTTTAACTTTAATAATTACAGTCACAGTCTTTTATTTGTAAAACTTATTACACCTTAGGTCCTTTAACCCTAACCTGGTCAATTTTAAACGTTAAATCATATCATGTTCACCTCATGTGAGGGTATTTATGTCTTTTACACCCTCATTCTTCCCCCACCCTTATAAAACACCCCTGACCTGACCCCTCACCCTCTGTAACAAAAAAAAACCCATCTTACCTCCCTCTCCGACCTCATCTTCTCCGTCTTCTCTCTCTTGTCTTCTACTCCTCTTCCCCCAATTTCAACCCTAATTGTCCACCACCAACCGCCACCACTTCGCCACACCACAAACGTTATCCGACTGGCGGTTCCTCCCGTCGGACTCTTTCGCCGCCTGAGGGACCAAACTTGGGACCAAAAACGGCCATAACCTCTGACTGGAGCTTGCAGACGGTGAAACGTCACTCGCTGAAAGAAGCATTTTTAATTTAAGACAGTGTCTTACCACAATTTTCAACGATTAGAAATTGTACCAGTAATGCTTTTTGTATTTTTAATATATTTCAATGTCTTCAAGTGACGTTTCACCAAACCTGGCACCATTTTTAATTTTTAATTTATCGCGATTGTGATCGTTGAAAATTGCGGTGCGAATTGGAGGTTTCTTGCAAGAAGCATTACTGGAAATGGGTTGATGAGGGTTCGAGTTCAGGTTCGGGTTCGTCTTGAGTTTTGCAGTTGTGGTGGTGTGGTGTGGCGGATCTGGTGGTGGTGATGGTATACGTCGGCTGGATTCGGTGGTGGTGGGTTTGTGGTGGCCGGATCCGGTGGTGGTGGCTGGGATACGGTGGTGGGTGGCTGGATCCTTAGTTTTTCTTTTTCTAAATATATATTTTATTAAGTAAATAGGTAAAATTACAAAATTACCCTTAAGTGAATAGACTTAACAAAAAAATTTAACCTAGTTAGTGGTAAAGGACGAAAGATGTAATGAGTTTTCCAAATAAAGGATTGTGACTGTAATTATTAAAGTTAAAGGCTGTCCATTGCAATTCAATACAAACATAAAGGACGAAAAGTGTAATTTTTCCTATTTTATAATATATTTATTTCATTTGTTTGTTTGTTTCTTCCTTTGTCATCATTTCTTTTGTTTTTGGTTGCTCACTATTTCTATTTGTCAGTTCGGTTTGTCTATGTGTTGTTTGTCTTGAGTCGGGTGTCTCTCTTAGTTGCCTCTCTATCCGTATGGATAGAGGTAAGGTTTGTCTTAAGTTGAATTTGTAAGGATTACATGAACTTATTGAGTAAATATTTATTTTTGTATAAGATTCTACACGTTTTCAACTCTCTAATCAAGCAGTTGTATTGGTCCCATGGTGGAATATTGATGACTAATAATAAGGATTTGTGTGGAAATAGAGATCAAGACTATCACTCGGAAAGTATATATGAATTGTGTGTTGTTTAAAATCAAATAATAAGTTTACACAAATTAACTAGCATTTTTCGGTAGGATCACATCATCCGTGGAAAGTCGTCTTTTGGTAGAAAATGTCTTTAAGACTTGTAAGTTTTGTAACATCTTTCCTTATGTATTTCCAAACACATACATACAAAAAAGTACTAAGTTTATAAATCCTAATTATTGCATGCTTACAACCCAAAAATTCAATTTAAATAAAGGATCCTTTGTAAAGATTCATATTTTTTATGCATGTAAATAATGACCAAATTTTGATAATTAGAATGAAAGATAGAAAGTGTAACAAGAAATAAAACCTCTTTATTAACAGCTTAAATTGCACCAAATCAGTCTTTGGCGGGGTCGAACCTTTAACCTCAAGGGGAGCAACACCTTAACAGTGGTTATGATATCAATTGTATTGCTTGCCTTTGATTATGATACAATCTACATTTATAGATTACAATATGGAAACTATCCTCCTATAAACATGGTAATACAATTATCTCTAAATACAAATGATGGTGGAGATATATGCCATAATCGGATGGTTGACTAATACACTTAACTCTAATTGCTTTAACAATTAGACCCAACCCCCCACCCAAACCTTTTTATTAACTAACACGAAACAACTAAAATAAATCTTAAATAAATTTTTATTTTCTAAGCTACTAAAAAATTGTTTTTGGTCATCAAGTCTCCAATTGAGTTCTTCTATTTAGGATAGACACAAATTATGCATTTATATGAGATATTACGTCTTTGACATGCATTGATTTACTATGTAGTTTGACATCTTAATCTTTTCAAACCCCAAATATTTCATGACTATATTACATAATTGTTTACTTTTGTTATTCATAAATCTTTGACAATTATCTTGTTTACTTTTGTTCTTCATAAAGCTTTGGTAATTACCTAGCCGTGCGTTTTGAAAATTATTTGATATTTTTCCTTTTAAGTATCGTTGTCTTCAATCAAAACAAAAAATTTAAGAAATAAAATACTTGTGTTTTTAAGTATCATTTCTTTACACTATATTGAAATAAAAAAAATTAATTATATAATGTTAATATGTCTAATACTTAAGTCACAAATTGAAGCTCAAGTGAGCTAGCCTATAGATGATGAAAAGATGTTAAAGTGAAGTATTATCTAGATAAGAAATTTGTGGTTTAAAATGTTTCTAGTACTTGAAGTAAAAAAGGTTGAAATTTCTAAACAACAATTTATGAATAAGACAACTTAGGTTGTGTTTTATTTAGATTAATAAAAGGGGAATGGATCCGAAGGGTTGAAACTTGAAAGTCAATATGCAGGAGCTGGTCTCAAAGTGGAGAATATGGACGGGTCAAAGATGTGGAAAAAACTGATCGGCGCAATCCTCTTAACCACCATATGGGAAAGGAACGAGATGGACTTCAACAAGCGATAGGTCCCACTCAATCAGACGGTGGAGCAAATAAAGGAGCAATCTTTCTTTTGGATTAATTGTAGATCAAAGTATGCTAGTTTAAATTTGGGTAGATGGTGTGATTTCAATTTACGTGACATTGTCTTGTAAGCCCTTCGGGTTTTTCAGCTTCTTGCTAGCCCGGTTCTATATTTTTATATAGATGCTCCGTTGTTAAAAAAAAATCTATATCATTCCACCCGAATATTTAGATGATTAATGAAATAAGAGTGTAAGGGGCACTTAAGCGTTCAATCATTGAAACCCACCAATGAAATTGTGTCACCTATTTCAATCACATCCAGATAACGCATCCATCACTTAAACTCCTTCAACCCTTGTAATTAAATTTAATATAAAATCAAAAAAATTAACACACTATCCACTAATATTGTGACACAGGTCACCACTCACCATCCACTACAATATTCTGCGTTAAAAATTTAAATTAAAAAAATAAAAGGGAAAAATAAAAAAAAATGAAAGGGAAAAAGAAACTCAAAAGGTACGTTGTAACATAACCTTACATGTTTTATTCAACTTGTATACTTTGTCACAACGCCAGAAAATAATTGTACATTCCTAAGATTTGAACAATTGCTCCATAGCCTCCAGCTATTTTGACGGACATACGAACCAACACGTTGAAGCAAAGAAAATTCAGCAGGGGCGACCTGAGAACACGTGAAAATATCTAAGTATATCATGTGTTCTCATGTCACACCTGTTGGATTCCTCTGCCATTTGTTATTGTGAATTTTATGATGGTAATGTATAAGTTATTTATAATAAATAGTCAATTGTGTACTACAAATTGTATGGTACTTCATTGCTCAATATCAGTACATCACATTGTACTACATGGTACTTCTGCATCATATATGGGCTAATCATTAGCAAAATTCTGTACGTATAGGTTTCTTGATGATTTGATCTTTATTACTCAACTTTGTTGAAATATGTAATTTTGAAATCAAAACAAATTTATTAACCATCATAAGTCCAAATCCATGATATCTATTCCCATCTTTACAAATTTTCTTTTTTTATTGAATTATAACTTTGAACCTTTTAGCTATTCAATTAGTTAGTTTCTCACTTTTAAATTTAATAACGAAAATAATATGAGTATTGGTAATTCCAGTAGATACTAGATTGTAAAATAATATCTAGTCTCATATACATCGGAATACCGAATACCCAATTGCACAATACGTGTCGGGTATTGGACATACCCATTGTTGAGATTTCCTAGTGCATTTCTTATTATCTAATTATTATGTAAGTTTTTTAAACAAATGGAAGTAGAAATGTAAAAACTAAATAATCTATGTATTGGTTGGTTAGTTGATTAAAAGAAATGTTTAAATGTATGGTTCAGGTGAGTAGATGCGTATGTTTCGGATAATCGAGTCAGGTATCATCTAAATACCAAATAAGTCTAATACCTGCCACCCAGCCTCGTATTCCAATACCATCCTGAATGTTTTTATAAAAAAAGTGCTTCATAAATGTTAGAATCCTAAGCTAAAAGACTTTGATTTTAAAATCCGATTTGGTAATAACTGAAAAGAAATCTGGAAAAATAGTCATTTTTGTTTGGTAGAGGCATTTCTCTCTTAAAGGGGAAGTCTCATGTTCAAATCTGGACAAGGGGAGTATTTTGTATTATTTAGTATAAAATAGGGCAACATTTTCCGTTTAATAAAAAAAGGGGGTGTGAACGGGTTGGATTAAGTTAGGGTTTTTTTCTATTGGTTGAAAAACATATGTGGTAGCAAAATTCGGCGCGGTTAGGTTTTGGAACAAGGGGAGTATTTTGTATTATTTAGTATCAAAAAGAGTAGGGTAACATTTGCCGTTTAATAAAAAAAAGGGGGTGTGAATGGGTTGGTTTAAGTTAGGTTTTTTTTTCTATTGGTTGAAAAACATATGCGGTAGCCAAATTCGGTGTGGTTAGGTTTCAGAACAAGGCATAATAAATTGATGCGGTTAGGTTTCGGATCGGAACAAGGCATAATAAACCCGAACCATAGTATTTTATCTTTTAGAAAAAAACGTTGGGTCACTAAATTAGGTCCAGTCGTGTCATTGTTAACAGGTCTGGGTGTATCATTTAAATAAGGATTAAGCAATGCGGTTTGGGAGCTTGTGATTAGTTTGTTTTCACAATCATAATAGACGTAGCCAACACCTACCAGTCACCGTTGCCGCGCCAAACCTCTGCAATTACCACTCCAGCAGTGGCGGCAATAGCAGTTTGGGGTGTCCGGTTACGGTTGGTGATAAGAGATTCTAATTCCAATCTTTTCTCCAACTTGAAAGAAATGATACAAAGGAATTGAATTAATTAATTCCAATTCCAGATCAAATTCATTTCTCAACCAAAAACACATAAAAAAGATGTTCAATAAAGTCTACGAAACAAACACATTATAAAACGAAATTCGGCTTTCCAATTCTATTCAAATTCCACAGACCAACCAAACTGAAAACAACCACATACTAACAGACAGACAGACAAAAGTAGAAACATGTTTTTCTTCATAGTTACAATCAGTCAGGTGCCAAATTCCAAGTATATCGTCTAAGTACCATTTACTAATAATAATAATGTACAGAAATGTCTCACCTTATCGCAAGTCACAACCTTAAATCATATCATTTACAATATAAAGCTTGCTTTGTATCCTAAGGTTCAGATGGTCATAAATGCGTCGTCATCATCTTCCAGCAGCGCGTCAAGGTCGATCAAATCCTCATCAAAGTCAACAGCTTCTTCTGAACTCTCCAGAGCCTGCCAACAACCAAAATTATGAGTAACAGTAAGAATAGCCGAGTTTCAATGACGGTTTTTTATCTTTCTTTCCTGTGGTTTTCGACACAGCAGTTGCGAAGCCCCCTTAAACAACCCCCAGGGATATGTTGGTTTGTACTCAAAATAAAATATGGGTCAAAACGGGTATATTTTGTTATACTCGGATCACGTTGGATTTAACATGCAATGCTTCTTCTCCAAGAATTTTACAAGCAAATCAGTGTTAAATATGATTACATACATTATATTATGTTCAATAATAATCTAGTTTAATATAAGATAAGGACATAGGAGTCTTTTGATGACTTTCAACAAAGTGTGAATTTCTGACACTAACACAACACGAAACACAACTTAACACGAAATTCGCGGTTTGGGTTTTTAGTCTAATTGGGATCGGATCAGTTCGGGTCGAACCTAACACATTTAGCTCAACAGGCCGTGTATGTGCCCTGGTGGGTTCGAAGGTTGACCCATTTCTTTATCTTCTATTTTTTTAAATGTTTATGTAATAACTTAAACCATTTGAATTACTTTTTATGCCAAAATTTTAAGGTTTTAAAGAAAATGGCATAATTGAAACATAATTGCTTAAAATTAAAAAATAAAATGTAAATATAGAATATTAAAGTATTAATAGGGAAATAATATCAAATAAAATTCTTTCTTTGTGTTAAACAAGTTGTGTTCGTGTCAACCCATGAATACACATGTCATGTTCAGGTTCATGTGTGACAGACGTTCGGGTCCCATCAACCCATTTTCTTTTTGTCTGCTATTTTTATCTTACCTAGTTGACCTGTTTATACCCCGAATCACTTTTGATATTCTGTGCAAGCCATCGGGTAAAACTTTTTTTTTGCGAACGAGATATGTGAGCTCCACAAAAGTGTTGTTTAAAAACACGTTAACAAAACTTACCTTGCTTTCCTGCAAGTCACTGACAGCATTGAGCAGTCTACTGTACTGATCTCTTGCCTCAGGATACTGAACCATTGATTTGACTCTTGCAAGGGCCTTTTGCAAACGCTGCTCTGTTTGTTTCCTGCCTTCTTTGAAAAAATCATCATCCTCCTCTTTTGATGGCTTGGCAGCTTCGTTTGTACCTTCATTAACCGCTTCGGGCTTAAAACCTTTCAAACCCCTTCCCTTACGCCTCCACCGCAATATTACCTTGTCCAATATTCCCACCGACCACACTATCTTTTTATAATTCTTTCTCACCTGGTGCCCTCTAACATGTGCCTACACAAGTTAACACAGATTCAACAAGTTAACACAAAATTGAAAGTAAATTCAACCAATTCACTTATGAGTTGGTCAAGCACGTAAACCAAAAAAAATAGCTTAAAAGAAAATAGATCGAACGTCGCTCATAAATCATAATATGTTTTTGATGCATAAACACTTGCTCAAAAGAACTAACGGGTGATAAAACACACTAAATGCTTACACAAGATCTAATAATATTGGAAAAAAAGCGACTTGCGTCAACCCAGCACGACCAAATACTACCTGTTGCCAACCACCACCATTTTGCTACCACTAACTAATATCATGCAAACAGTGTGCTAAAAAGAAGATTTGGCTAGGCCTGTAAATGAACCGAACATTCATGAACTGTTCATGAATTTGTTCGGTGACGGTGGGAAGTTCGTTTATTTAATAAACGAACAAACATGAACACCATTTTTTGTTCATTTAATCAAACGAACGAACATGAACACACGTTTTGTTCGTTCGTTTATGTTCGTGAACGTCCATTTATGTTTGTTCATTTGTGTTTATTTCTGTCCGCTTATTTAATAAACGAACAAACATGAACGAACACATTTTTTTGTTCATTTAATTAAACGAACGAACATGAGCACACGTTTTATTCGTTCATTTATGTTTGTGAACATCCATTTATGTTCGTTCATTTGTGTTCATTTATGTTCGGTTATTTACATTTGTTTATGTTTGTTCGTTTACAAGTTGACGCTACCCGCGCGTTGCGGCGGAGGTTGAAAAGACTAAGATAAAATACGTTATACAATATTATATATTTTTACGCAACATACAATTTAACAATTGTTTATATGTATGTACACACACATAGGTTCATTTAATAACACATTAAATTAAAATATGAATAATGTTATATTTTAACATACGTAATGTTATGTGCACATGTATGTAAAGCATACATATATATGTGTAGAGCGAAGCAAATATGAATACCATGTATGTACACGTACAACCTCAAATCCCTGGTTTCTTATAAGATACATATAGATGTAGTTGATCTTCGAATTCAAACTAAAGATTTGAACTTCAAATATTTCACAATACTTTCTAAAAAACGTTTCCAAGACAGTTTCGTTGATTTCAAGATAACTTATTGAAGATGGTGGAATAAAACCAAGATAAATACAAACCGGTGACAAACTTCAAAACAATTATAAATAAAATTGATAAATAATATCTTCGACAAAAAAGTCAAAATTATAATAATTAATCAGTCTCCAAAACCCTAGAAACCCCAAATCACACACCAACCTTAAATCTAGAGAATAAGATCATGTCCCATATTCATATAACATAATTCCAGTTTCAACATATAAACCTCAATCAACATAGGTAAAATCCAAAATTCAAACCCATATAATAACACTAACAATATCTAAAAAATAAGAGACAAATCTACACACTTGTACAATCATTAAAAAAGATAAAACAAAACAGAAACCTGGTAAATTGAGGGTACGTTGAATTGGTACAGACAGGACATCCAAAAAGCGCATGAACGTTGGTTTTAGATTAATAGTCAAATGAACAACATTAACATGATGAGTTTTCAAAGAAGAAAACTGGGAACTGTTTTGATGATTGTGATGTCGAATCAATCAATTGTCAGGAGTTATTTGGATTGTTTGATGTAGAAAAAGGGAGTGTAGATGAAACTAATCGAAATATAAACAAATGGAGACCTGCGTTGATATATAAAACAACGGAGAATCGGAGTCGAATCAATTCCTTTCTGACCTCTTCTTCTCCACCGGAATTGTAACCGCTTCATTCATCGTTGCCGTCAAATCCCAAACCGCTGCCATTAGTCCAGCCTCTCCGTGACTCCCTTAAACCACAACCTCTAAAGACGTTGTACCGATCATTCGCTTGGTGCGGATTAATTGAATAAAAAATATGTAACCGTGATGATGAAGAAGATGAGTTCTTTTGATGAAATCTATATATGGGTAAGAGAAGAGAAACACGTATCACACATTCACACCGCTTTATCTTATAAATTTAAAGTGGCCCTTACATATGTAAACAGAAACATAATTGGTTAAACCGATGCGAATTCAGCGTTTTTAATCGGTGCGAGTTACGACGGTCCGATAGCTGGTGGTGGTTTATATTACAGCCTATTTGTTGAACGGGTTGTTTGAATGGGCGTGACGGTTACGTTGTCGATGGTGTTCGCAGTTATTTTTGTTATTGTATGAAACGACACTTGAAGGATATTTTGTATTTAAAGGATGCTTGGTTTTAAAAAGCGCGCCTTAAGCGCGCTTAAGCGTGAAGCGCCCCTAGGCGCAGACTGGATCGCCTTGTGTGACATAAGGCGCACCATGTACAAAAAGCGCAGCTGAGGCGCGATTTTTAGGGGAAAAGCGACCTAAGGCGCAGGCTGAGGCGCACGCTTTTTGTACATGGGCTGTTTTTTAAACTATGGGCTGTTTCTATGCTTTGCACAGCCTTTTTTAAACAAATACAAAAAAAAAATGAAGGTTTTAAATGCAAAAACTGGCCCACGCGTGCCTGGGGTTTTCGGAGCTGCATTCGTGTCCGCAGGACGTGCGGGCATGCACGAGTTCAATTAAATTTCAATTCAGAAACTCATTTTTTGCACCCCCCCTGCGCGCGGGTAGGACTTGTGGTAAAACATGTCATAAAGCTACAATGGAGTAGTAAAGACTTTACCTTATAAACAACCACTCACTTTGTCCCCACACCGATGTGGGACAAAGTATTTACCACCTTTTGAGACTTTCATTCACACACCCAACATATAAGTCCTTTGCTACTAACTATGTGTACATTTATGTTTTTTTCATTTTAAAACATATATAAAGCTTAATTATAGCTAAATCATAGGTATTGGAGGCTACACACTTATGGGATATATAAAAAATAAATTTTATAATCACTTTGCGCTTCGCGTACGAAAAGCTCACCGCTTTTGCGCTTCGCTTTAAAAAAAGCTTTTTTAGACCTCATCGCTTTTGTGCGCTTCCCGCTTTTTTAAACCAAGAAAGGATGTGATGTTTAAACAAAGGGGCATTACCCAACTTGCTATCTAAGGGGTATGACTTTTAAACAAATAGAATATAACCCAAATTGTTATATATAATATAATAATAATTAAGCAAAGGGTATGTATTTGTGGTTTTTTAAAAGTCACAACTTTTCACTCTAGAGAGGCAACCCAAGTTGCTTTTTGTAGGGTTATATAATGTCCTCAACTTAAATACATAAGTAGTTATATTTATATAAATATTAAACATAATAGGAACTTTCCATCTACTTGTATATATATAACTAATTGGTAATTGGGCTTTCTAGTAATAAAATTGGGTTTTCCAATGGAATTTATCATAATTAAATCACTAATATATATAAAAAGTTGCTTTATGTTCGTTTATGTTTAGTAAATTATGTTCATTTGTTTTCAACAATGTTTCTTCAATTATGTTCATTTGTGTAGTTTATTGTTTGTTAAATTATGTCCGTTTATGTTTGTTCGTGAACTGTTCGTTTAGGTTTTAAACGAACGAACACGAACACGAACATAAAGATGTGGCACATACATAATATTGAGAGCACAGTATTTAAGGAAAAGAGTTGAACAGTTTACCTGAATTTTGACAATTCTTTGCCTCATAATAAGAAAATCCTTTCTCCCTTTCCAACTGCGGAACTTATTTTGTATGCGAACAGCAGCAGCATGCACCGGCTCATCATGTTGTCCTGTCTTGGGTGTCTTTAAAGCAAGAAGTGAGAGGGCACGCTCATCCGACAATCCAAATTCACTACCACCGTGCTCCTTTAGCTGCTTTTTCTGAAACGATTGCACCCTAAAGACTTGATGAATTCTGGCTGCAGCTAGAGTAGCATTACAAACAGCCGCTAATGAGTCCTTTAACGACAAGCCTTCTCTATAACCCGCTGGAGTTGGAGTTCTTTCGGTAACGGTCTGCACAGCACTGGAAGCAGAAGCATCATCACCCTCCTTGCTGGCTTCCTTTAGTTTAAGAAGTTGGAGGTGCGTACTTAAGGCGGCTTCAGCACAATATCCCGCGATTCCTTTATGTCCATTGCTGGCAGCCAAGTCTGCAGGTGATTTGGCTGGGTATCTTGGTGAAGGATCTGTCAATGCTCCAGCTAATGCACCTAGTGAAATAAGGAAAACCACCGTACGCTCTCTGCAAAATCATACAAACACTCTAATCTTTAGTGCTAGATCCAAAGACAATGCTTAGATTTCATTTGATACTAAATAATCAAGAATCAGAAAATTAGCTGTAATACAACCGAATAGGGCTGCAAACGAACATAAATAAAGAATTGTTCTTGTTCGTTTACTTGTGTTCACGTCCAGTTCATGAACACTTACCGAACGAGGTTTTTTGTTCGTGTTCTTTCATTAAGGAAATGAACGTGTTCGTGTCCGTTTGTTAGTTTTAGGTACCATACACAAACGAACACAAACAAGCGTTCATAAACAGAAACGAACACAAATGAACATATATTAAATTTCGAATAAATAGGCATCTTTCATCATAAGCATTAAGAAGATCCACCTAAAATATACTAATGAACTTGGGAATACTGAAATAAGGTTTCTTTGTCTCAATTAACTCAAATAAAAATAAAAGAATATCAAAAATAAATATAAACAGATGAACATACACGAGCACGTTACCAAACACTCACGAACATTAATGGATAAACGGGGCCTCTGTTCATGTTCGTTTATTTAACTAAACGAACAAAAAAAAATTGTCTGTGTTCATTCATTTATTAAACGAACGAACACAAACGAACTTCCCGCCGAACAGTTCATGAACTGTTCGCTGAAAGTTCAGTTCGTTTACAGCCCTACAACAGAATGTAGAAGAGAAGTTTTAGATATCATTCTGATGTTTGACTATGTAAAAATCAAATAATTAGATGTTATGTCTGACATACTACGATTATAAATTATTTGATGAACTGATAGATACAATAACTAGAATTGATATTTGTTTTAAGAAAAAAGGATGCACATATTGTGAAATGTGAGTCAAGTCTCTCCAGGTAAGGGGTAAATAAGTGCCATCAGTTTACCCTCAGATATTAATATTTGTTGCAGCTAAAATGAAACTGATTATTTGACCTAAATAGTCAAATGAAACTGATTATTTGACCTAAATAGTCAGAATCTGATAATCCAAACATGCAATATAATCAGATGAGCAGTTAGCAAACACATTAAATGCACAAAAACTTTACCTGCCACAATATGCAGCCCAGTGAAGAGCGTTCCAGCCATTGACATCTCGGAAGTTAATACTGACACCTGCAGCAACCGTGGGTTGAATAGCCCAATCGTAACCAAGGGCCCCTGCATAATGCAGCACACCTTGCCCCTCTTCATCCAACACACTGGCACCTTTTCCACCTTCTGCCACTTTGTAAACAAGCCACGCATGCAGCTTCTCCTTTAGTAGCTTCTCATAGAGTTGATTCCTGGCTTTTTCAGAAGAAAATTCCTCTTCTGATGTAGTAGACTTCAGCATTTGGTCCCAGTTACTGTTATCCTCCTGGATTAATGGCCTAAGTTGGCTCATCAGTTCAGGATCGTTTACAGTAGGAACATGATCTTGTGGTCCAAGAGACAATAGTTTCTCAAATCGCATGTGTAGAAGCGTTTCATTGGTGTTGTCACCATCCATGTCCAGATTATTATTATTATTATTCTCGTTGACTTGGAATTCAAATTCTCTTACTTCACTGCATGCAAGCCTATTGGAACACGTTACGTAAAAATGCACCCTTCCGGGCTTGTGATCAGGTGTGTGACAACAAAGAACACCATCAGCTACCACCTCTGCAGGGACTTCCAATTCTCCAAACATACATGCCCATTCACAATGCTGCAATTCTTCATGACTCCTTAAGAATCTGCCCGTTATCAAAACCTGCTCGTAACGCAAGAGAAAAGATGAGACAAATAATCCCACCATAATTCCACTTTACTATTTGTTTTTTTAATCAATTTACTTGTAAGGGGGCTGTTTGGATGTGCATTTTCAAAGTCAAATACTCGGTTGCTAAAAGCTTTGCGTGGTTGTGTAGATTTACATGTATTTTAATCATCAGTTTTCTTTCCTTACCTGATTTTTCAAATCTGATTATTTAGGGCAAAATATTTAGAAAATCATAAACCTAACATTCAACATTGAGTAAGGTACACGGATGGTCCCTGTGGTTTACCAAAATTTTGGATTTGATTCCTAGCTTTCCAAAAGTACATGGACGGTCCCTGTGGTTTGCACTTTGTAACGCATTTAGTCCTCAGCCAACATATCTAAAGGTTTTAGCATGTCCAAGTTAGGGACTAAATGCATTACAAAGTGCAAACCATAGGGACTATCCATGTACTTTTGGAAAAAATTGGGGACTGAATGCGTTACAAAGTGCAAACCACAGGGACCATCTATGTACTTTTGGAAAGCTAGGGACCAAATCCAAAAATTTTAGTAAACCATAGGGACCATCCGTGTACTTAACTCTTCAAAATTATTGCAAAACTAAATTACAATTATTAGTTTTAACCATCGATGTTATTGTTAAAAACACTGAGGTGGCGAGATGGGTAGAAAACCAGCCAAAAAAGAGTCTGGTTTAAATCGGGTTGTTTTAGGGTCTAATGTTACTTGTTCCGACGCTCACACACAAGTCAACTCGTGTCTCGTACAAATTTAACATCTATGTTTTAGACCTGTTTGCTTACAAGATAACGTTACCTGTTCCATCGCTTTTAGGTGAACACAACCCAAATCAACCCACGTATAAGTTAATTGATTGAAAACCCCAGTTAGACCACACGTCCAAACATATCAGAGTCTCACAATCAGAACTATAAAGCATTAAAGCTCGTACCTTGATTTCGGACCCAGCATAAGCCCAGTTAGGAGAAAAGTCAATAATGCTGAACAACTGGTCCTGAGAAAGAGATGGGCCAACATAACTGTCCAAGTGTACTTGTGGACTAATAATGGAATCATCAACCCCATTCTCATTTTCAACAGCTTCCCAGTACGTCCCGGAAGTCGACTGCGTTTGTGTCTCCTTAACATCTCCAAGTTCTTTGGTCATCCACCGGTCAAAGCTGTCAAGCTTCTTTAGACCTTCCTTCATAAACTCTTCTAAAAATGGAGGTTTCAGAGAACCAGATCTTTCATCCACAACAGGAATCGTATTACCCTCCAGATTTGGTTTCCCACCGTCTTCATCTGTCAAATGGAATTCAAAGCTTCCTTGCGTAAAAAGCTTATGCTGGTCAATGGTATTCGTAGTCTCAAACGAACTGAAAAGGTCTGCAAAACTAGCGTCTTCATGAAACCTAGAGGGGAGATTATTGTATCCTGCATCATCAGGCTGCAATTTTTCATAAAAATACCACTTAGTATATGTTGATACAGTCGAAGCTATAAACAAGACGAACATAACATATAAATTATCAATTGACTAGTACCTGCCACCCTGCATTTCCCCTGAACTGCATTTTATCAAATCCATCTGGCATCACTTGACCCATGTTTGGGTCAAAAGACAGTGTTGACTGATAGCTAGCAGGCTGACTTCCTGTATTGTAGCTTTCAAATGCATATGACAAGCCAGCATCAAGATTGCTCCCATCTTTGTCCCCTTGCATGAGTGAGACAAAGCTCATATCAGGATTCATTTGAGATTTTCCATCATAGTCACCTATAAGTGAGTTTGTAAACTTGATCAGCTTAAGTCAAAAAAAATCCAAAATTTATGCATCAAGGAATCTAAATAAGAAATTACCTGAAGAAGGAACGGGATAATAAGGCATAGAGAATGAATCCTCAGTCTTTGAGGTAACTGATGGTTGCAAATTGTGGATAGAGCTATATCTTGAAGTAGATTGGTGAGAATATGCTGCATAAAAAGCCCACTTCCCAGTTATTCATACTTTAAAATAAGATGACAATGAAGGCCAGAAGCAGACAAAAAACTTAAAGGTAGCGATTTCAACTTTACATCAATCCCGAGCCGACGGTCCTAATTACTTAACGCACACATTTTGCCACCTCTATAAGAAATGAATAAGGTAACATGAACACACCTGACTCGGCATCTTCATATTCTGAGGCCTGCGTGCTGTTCTCGGTAGTTTGTGAAGCAACTGGATGATTATATGTGTGATACTTAGAAGACACGGAACTATCGACCTCAGAAGTGGATATGTTCTCTTCACTTTCCAAAGAAGTGGGAGTAGCTTCTCTAGCACGATGTGTGCTTGTCCTATTCCCCTGATATTAATACAAGATTGTTGTCAGTAGAAGAGGTTATATCTTATATAGCCGTGTTTTTCTCGTAACTGTACATTATGTTGGCTAAATCACTAAGATAGTCTATTGTATATATTCTTTCCAGTATTCTAATACGTGTTCTGTAAAGAGATGTAATTTAGAGGGGGTCTGATTTTATTTGAGATATCACAAGAACGAGATTGTTGCATGTAGTTTCGGACAAAGGGAATGTAGTTTCTGGTTGGAAGAAAACTTCTGCATACTGTGTTAGTGACGCTACCTGAAACAGCTACAGCATATCACGTTGAATAAGACATGCCCAAAGAACAAAGCAAGAAAAACAAAGATCAAAGATAGACCAACCTTTACTTCACGGTAGTGGACCAGGACAATATTTGATAGCTCCCTGCAGCAGCAGTATACATATAAGAAGATGATAAACTCCAAACAGAAGACTCGAATACTTTATTTAATTTTTCAAATTTCAGTCATTTATATTTGGAATTTTCATATATGATAAGCTTTCTAACTTTTAGTTTCAGTATGTTTTATAGCAATAAAAAGGAGGTGACAGCATTAGTTACGTTAGAAAGAACAAATAAAACTTGGACGACTTGATAGTCTGCTTTATTTTCATTATTAAAAAGTAAAATCAACTTTTCATTTTGTTCACATTTATCTGATTGCTACCATAGCAAGTAAAATCAACTTTTCATTTTGTTCACATTTATCTGATTGCTACCATAGCACAACACACAAGACTGTCAAAAAGACGTTTAAGTTACCTTTAGTAAAAACCAAAAACAAATGCATATGTAATGAAGATGACCATAATGTTTGTATTTCCTTGACAATGAGCTTCATGCTTATTATATTTTTCCTCCTGTCGACTAGTTTTATCAATAAATATCACCTATCTTTTGGATATTCAATGGAAGAGCTTAAATGAACTTGAAACCAAAATGTTCATCTACTTAATTTTTTCATAATAATATCTTTGTTAGACAAAAGATGATCCAGTTGTAGGTTATTAACCCCTAACATGTACCTCACAATATAACTAATTAAGACATTAAGCTACACCAGCTTTATATTCCTAAGCTAATTGTGAACATAAGCATTAATTCATAATGTATGGGCAAGTGGCAATCATTATGTTATAAAGACCTGGTGTTTTACAATGCTTTCTTTTTAATTATTACTTTCGTATATTTTCCTTCATTTAAGTAAAAGTCAAGAGTGATATACATCAACGATATCTATAGTGATGAGTTAAAAGTGCATGGGTTGGAAAAAGAATAAAGAACACACACACACTCAAAAATAAATTCCACTCACTCTTCAAGCAACCAATAGCTACGCCTCTGAAAATTTTCATTATCTTCTCCATGAGCATAATAGCAATGTAGCACATCAATGCTTCCAGCCTGAACAATATTTAATGAAAATTTCAGGTATATGAACCTTTCAGCAATTAAAAGAAACCGACAAAAGAGCCAAAGTGTTTGAATGTTTTTTTTCAGGAACATTGAAAAATGAAGATTAAATAAGTAGAGAAAAGACACTAATAACACTTACTTTTAGCCTTTCGTGAGCTTCCTTGACTGTTTTCCCATCCTTTTTCTTTCTCCAGTTGTGTCCATCTTTCCTAAAATACCTCAATACCTTCCGGTCAAACAGAAAAAGTGAACCATCTGAAAACAGGCATACACATCAGCTCATCATGTCTACTGGTACAAATTATAAGTAAATATATAACTAAAAGAAGATTATCATTCAAACTATTGTGTGCAATGTGTATATGTATAAAAACCACAAGCTTTAGAAACCATACTTGGAGGCCTATTTCCAGGCTCTGAAGCAATCCGAAACTTTGTATAATTACGTAGAATCTCACATATCTCTGCAGGTCGAAGCCACCGGTGCTGTGCTTCTAAAAGTATTTGATCAATATCTACATGTAGCCAAAAAATTGATCATATTAGCAACTACATCCCTCATCTACTTTACATGCAGATGATTATTAACATCCGATGCCGGAAGCAAAAGCAAACCAAAGCAAAGTCATTCAATCACATCTAATTAACATATCTTAACTAGTTCATGCACTGAAAATCCACACAATAAAAAACCCTAAATAAATATAACCAGCAAAAAAATCAAAACAAAATCAATCAATCCATACTTCATCACCTCATCACCACCTACATACACCAAAACAAGTTGCTAACACATACACGATACTGTAAATACACACAGATACATCTACTTATGAGTGAAACACATACAACAACAACTAAAACACACGATCAACCGATCATACAAGATCCTACAATTCCATAAACCCTAACTCACAAAAACCTAAATCAAAACACAAAATCAACATAAATTACAGTAAGTCAATAACGAAGACTAGTCAAAGTCAAACTCACCTAACTGAGCACCAAGCGCGTAACGACGACCTTCCGCCATAACCAAATCGCCAGATCTCACACTGTAACTAACCTACACAAACACTCTTACAATAAACCGTTCAAATCGTTAAATTCAAGCAAAACCTACACCTGATTGAAGCTAAATTAGGTCACTAACAGTACGATTGATGAGATTGATGAAGATCGGTGAAAAATTAGGGTTTTTTTGTAAAGCGTCAAAAGGAAAAGAGTATGAAGGTTAAATAGGGGAGAAGAGGAAGCCGCCTAAGTGGAAATGGAGGACAGTTATTCACAGACATGAGAGTGTGTGAGAGAGAAAGGTGTGTGAGTGAGAGAGTGTGTGTGTGTGAGAGAGAAAGGGTTAACAGTTGACGTCGTTAATTGTGAACTTTCAGCGTTTGCTCCACTAAAAAGGCTTTTGTACACGGAGGGTTAGAGCTCGGAAGCTGCTGATTTGCAAACAGGAAACTAGAGTACAAATACTATTTTTTTTTCTTTCAAAAAAAAAAAAAGAGTACAAATACTATTAAAAATCAGTATAATGTTTAATTGTTCAGGCAAATATTTGACCAATTTAGATTAGAGGTCTTAACCATTCAGACTCGGTATAAAGTTTAACCATTCAGAGGCAAATGTCTGAACCATTCAGACATCTGTTCACGAAACAAACAGTCTGAACCATTAAATGTTGAACCAGTAAGTTGTCTGAATCATTAAGAACATCATTAAGAGGTAAACAAATAGCCCCTAACACATATATCGAAGTATCAATGTCACGCTAGCACTAAAGTTGGAACGTGTTAATGTGGAGTAAATTAAACCGAAACGTAAAACATATAGAAGAATAACTATGTCAATCTAGGACCCGAGCGTTGAGACGAATATGTTAAACGGGAAAAATAAACGTAAAAATGTTGAACAAAACACGCACGTTGCGCCATGTTAACTCGCAAAGTTTAAAGCGAAAAGTAAAAACGTTAGACCACACACGCACATTGTGTCGTGTTAACTCGCAAAACCTATAACGAAATACAAGACGAAATTTTTGTGAAAATGAAAAGTATAGAGGACTAAAGTTGAAAGTAAAAAAGTTGTAAGGTTAAATTGTAAAAGATGAAAAGTTTTGGATTAGAAGTAAAAAAATAAATTTTATGAGATTAAATTGTAAAAGATGAAAAATTTTGGGTTAAAAGTAGAAAAAATCATTTGTTTAAAACCCCCTAAACATGATATATACAACACGATGATGCGTAGAAAACTTGCAAATTAATACTATGTATATATCTATCTTTTATATTAAAGCAAAATAATGTTGACCATTTGACCATTATGTGGCATATCTCTTTAGACAGAGAATTCTTATTTGAGCGCCATTTATCTATATTCTCTCAATTCTCCTTCAATTCATATACCGCCTCCGAATTCCTTCATTCGACTTTCAAACTCTACTTTGACTATATATGGATAGTTGAAAAAATCATCAATTAGTGGAAGATCTTTTGTGAGAATATGGAAGCGTTCCCAATTTTACCGTCTATATACAGTTTATGGCTTTCAATCAGAGGATTCAAAGGACCATTCGAGTCGCCTGTTTTGTTTTATCTTGATTCAAAGGACCATTCGAGTCGCCTGTTTTGTTTTATCTTGATCATCCTTCGACACTGAAGCATCGGTAAGTTGGATTCCATCTCTGTTTGTGATTTTGTAGTTGTTATAAGAAAACCCTAATTTGGTTGTATGATTTGTTATGTTGTTGGTCTTGATTAGGCCGTTAATTGTTTTTTATATGCGGTTTTTATCAGTTCATTGTATATAATTTGTGTGCTTTTGGATGTAATTATACACCCTAATATATTTGTTTTTGTGTCAGCTAAATCATGTTTTGTTTCTTTTCCTTTTCATTCATTAGATCATAAACCCTAATCGCGTTTTGTTAATAATAGAGATAGATTTAGGTTAGCATCTTAGTACAGAATTGAAAAATTTAATAAAACAGAGTTTTAGTTCTGCTTTGTAGAAGATAACATTCTTCTAATGTCAATATATTGGTGTGTATGTCTATTTTTTTATTTGCATGTATGGATCGTGGCTTTCTGGTTCATATGACGGATCCGTATAAATCTGAATTGGTCAGGAACCCTGTTTTATTTGTTATTTTTCATTTGTTAGATGTTATTAAATTTTAATTTGTGCGAATATTTTATTATTTAACTTCTCTTATAAATATATCGTTCTTTTGGTTTTCAGGAATTGCCTAAGCGGTATAAGTCATTGATAGATGTTGCTAATTATCATGTAGGGTGTGTAGACCTAATAACAGACAGTGGTTATAAGTGGTCTGTTGTTATTGAATCGAATACAAGGGGGTGTTTTATATGTCAAGGTTAGGTTACAGTTCTTATAATGCTTGCAGTTGAGCAGAATGATCTGATATTATTTGAAAATGTGGATATCAAAACATTTAAATTGAAACATATCAAAGGCCACCATGGTAGATATGTGAATCCTATGTTCTATTGTGTCATGACGAATGTAGAAACAAAAGATCTGGTATTATGCTAATATATTGTATCTATTTTTATTGTATTTTTTAATTTATTTTACTTCATTATGTTTACCAAATATTTCTTTTTTCAGCTGCTCCATACGGCCTTCATGGATAATTATTTTAAGAATGATCCATTGGATTATCGTTTCACATTACGTTTTGGAAACAAACGGTTCTGGACGGTATACATCGTACGCCGTTTTGGTACCAACTACAGTATTGTTGACTGGTTACATATCTCAAATGATCTTCATCTAGCAACAGGGGATTTTGTTATATTTGAATTATTGGGATATAATGATTTCAATATTCGAGTTTTTCACAATGATGGTTTGCAGTTTATCCATCCAGAACCTTTCTCTGCATATTCTGATGTAAGAGTAGAAGAAGTATGTGAAGTTCAAGTTGATGGTAATTTGAAGATGAAAGCCATCGTTTGTCGCACATACTACCGTTTGATGTTGACGATCCTGATTATGAATTTGATGTTCAGTTCGAAGATTCTGAAGTTGATACTGATGCAAACCAACATGTGTACGCAAAGGATGTTGAAGATGGTATAGTAAAATCCCCTATAGATGTGGGTGATGTTTACGAACTGACTTGGGTTTTAACCAATCATTTTGTAAGTTTGTTTATTTAATAATTTATATCTAACTGATTTTGTTTAATACGTTTGAATTGAGTGCACACTAATATTGGCTATTGTTATTTAAATGTAGAAATTCCCAAAAGATTTTGCTGCGAACGTTAACCTAGCCGACATAGAAGAGATGATTGTTGTGACTGAAAAAGGGGTTTTCAAAGACGTTGTCCCTCCGTTCCGAAACCGGTAACAAAAAGGTTAGATATGCATTTAGAGGTTGGACAAGGTTTATGCGCCAAGCTGGTTTGGAGAATGGATATCGTTTTCTACTTCATTATTATTTTAATCGTGCAACATTGATGATTACCAATGGTCGATTAGTCTGATGTTACTTTTCACAACGCAACTTAAGAATTTTAATGTTATTATCATGGTTATAAGTTCTTAAACATGTATCTTTCATGTTACTTATTTTTTTATTTCACCTTTTAAGCATAATGCAAATAATAATAAAAAAATATTTTATTTTTATACGCATCTGTATTTTTCATTGTATTTTGCAGTTTATTTTGTTTTATCTTTGTCGTTTAACCATAATGTATTTATATTTCTGCGAACAATTCTTATTTACCGATAATATGGCGCTTTACGATATCTTAATACTATTTATACAGCATCGTCCTATGTTAAAACATTATGACATCTTTCTACTACGTTATTTGATAACATATTTACTCAAAAGCGATTAATGTACCAAATTTTTTTTATATTATCCTTGTGTATATTTTGTTCCAGTCATCATGTCTTGAAATTGAGCTCCGCAAATGACCTCATAATGTCTTTGAAACATGGACCGTTGTTTGATAATTTATGCTGATAAGTCTGTTCTTTTATTTCTGAATTTTACAGTATTACCATGAACTCTGGTATTCACGTTTTTATTTACAGCTGCTTTACTTTTTATGTTGAAACAATTAACTTTATATGATCATGGTTACAGAATTGGGATTTCAAAATTTGCTTGGTGAATGAAGCTTATGGGAATACATTCCATGTGCATTTTACAGCATCGTAATGGAAGCTCCAAAAAAGTCTGTAAATTTGGTGTGTGAAGTCAATAGACGTAATTTGCTTGATCCTCCATTTCAAGAACTAAGTAAGTTTGATCCAGTCTGAATACTTTTAGTTTTTTTATTATGTTTTAACTTAAATTAACTTAATTATGGAAATGTAAACTGATTGACCGTATGTCACACCTCGATATTTCCACGTATTACCGGTGGGCCCGATGGGGAGTATCTGACGTAGTTGATATCATCATAGTCAAACAACACAATATATAAATGCACAGCGGAAGCAAAAGATAAATATATTACAATCCGAATATAAAGTAATATCAAAGTATTACAACGGAAAGTAAAGGATCCACAGGCGGATCTTAAAACATAAACATTGTTCAACAGACTTTAGGCGCCTAGAACTTGCAAGATTCCTTATAAACGCCCTGAGCTTCCAGCCAATTAAGTTCAGTATCTGTCACTTAACCCTTTTGGAAAATACGTCAGTTTTCACTGGTAAATACACTTAACCGACTCATTTTGAAAAGGTTTAATAAAATTGATTTGAATGCACGTGGCACCTTTATAACTTGGGACAATTATATTTATAATCTTGTATACAGATTTACATGTTCGTTGTACGTTCAGGGCCCGATGTAGAAACCGAGTCAGATTAACAGACACGCCACAAGTATAGGCCCACAAGAGAGTGAGATACCGTTTTTCCTTAAGCAACTGTCAGGTGTATGCCTACACCCCGTGCTTAAGACGTGGCCATTTTATAATACAATGATGTCAAGGATATCCGGGACATGGTCATTAACCTCCCAAAGGCTTTAAGCAAACAAAACAATTTAAACGGGCCGATCAAATATCAATTAACCACCATACGATGGAAGATTTAATGGCCGACCAAGCGGTATTTTATATACCGTACCCCAAGCCCGTATAGGGAAAATAAGTTAAAAGTATTTACCTGAGCTAGCTCCTGTCTTAAATAGCAAGAATTTAATAACTCAGTCATATTCACTTAAGCAAGCGTAGGTACAATTTACCGGAAGGCTCCAGTTTGGAATGATGGTATAAATAACCAATTAGAATGTTAACGGGTCTTTAATTAAGCCTAAGCTTAGACCGGTTAGTCTTAAAGAAAGATGAGTCAAAGAAGGATGATGATCGACATTCATCTATTCAACACAGTGTTCCATCCAAGAGGATAGTGCTCGATAATGAACCACGTACCAAGTCCTGTACCTATAAATACTTTGTTTCCTGCAAACCCCAGGATTTCACTGGGGAGAAAGGGGCAATTGATTGTATGACCTGGTTGGATAAAATGGACACAGTTGTCGATATCAGCGGCTGTGCTGAGAGGGATGTAGTGAAGTATGTATCCTAATCGTTCAAGGAGAGGCACTAGCATGGTGGAAGGCTCTCATTCAAGCTGTTGGGAAGATCCCACTTTACAACATGTCATGGGAACAGTTTGTTGCTCTCATTATGGAGAACTACTGCCCTCAACACGAGGTTGAGAGGATTGAGTCAGATTTCTTATCCTTGGTTATGACAAACTTAGATTGTCAAGTTTACCTCACCAGTTTCAATACCCTGTCCAGACTGGTTCCTTACCTAGTAACACCATAACCAAAGAGAATTGCTCGTTTCATTGGGGGTTTAGCCCCAGAAATCAAAGCCAGTGTTAAGGCTTCAAGACCTACTACATTCAGGTCAGCGACAGATCTCTCGCTATCTATCACACTCGATGTGGTCAGAAGCAAGGCTGCCAAAGCCTCTGAAGATGGAAAGCGTAAAAGGGAGGATGAGAATTCTCATCGCTCCGATAAGAAGAGGAACTCTGAGGATAAGAAGAGTTCCGGGTTTGAGAAAGACAGCCAGCAGTCGGATGAGAAGACCAGGTGCAAAACCTGTCGGAAATACCACATCGGGAAATGCAGATTTGAATCTCAGCCTCTACCTTGTGGGATTTGCAAGTCTAAGGAACATAAAACCTTGGAATGCAAGAAGTTGAAGGACGCAACCTGTAACACCTCGAAAATTCGTGTTCAATGAAATAACGACACGTGTCATGAAAGACAAAACGCGTTGTAAACCCGGATTTAATAAAGATGTTTTGGTAGGATTTAAAAGTGGCGTCATGTTAATTTTTACCTCTGAACGACCTCATTTATAAATCCCAAGACCCAAGTATATATATCTTAAACATCTAATATATCTTAAATCCAGAAATTCTTGACAATAATTGAAATGGTGGACTCCTACGAAGAAAAGCTCGGTAAACCTTTTTGTTCGGCACTTTCAAAATGAATCCAAGCAAACAATTCAAAATGGTAGGGTTTGTAACTGTTCAAGGCCCTTTTGGGAGGTCCCTAACTGATAATTGAGGTCCCAAAGTCGGATTATGAGGTTGCCCTTTCAAAACACCAAAGAACAACAACTTTTTGCCCTGAGGACAAGCTTACGGACCTCAACATTGGGGACCTTACGGTCCGTAAGCAGTGCCCAGCGACCAGAAAACTTGTTGTTTGCTGTTATGCGCGCGTAACTGCCTTTTAAACGATTTTCCTCATATCCCTTGGCCCCTAAACAACCCCTAAACATCTAGCACACCTGTGGGAATGTTGTGGTCAGTGCTAGACTTAGATGTCAACACATTGTGGAGCCTTGATCACTATATAAAGCTCCAATGTGCAAAGACTTTGATCATTCCTTCCTCAAACATCTTCTGATCAATTGTGGAGCACAAGAGCACTCTCCAGGCCTTCCTAATCAACCATTAGACACTTGTAAGTTTACTAATCCTTCTTTAATTAAGTTTAGCTTAGTTATTTAGCTAAAAGTCAAACCATCGTAATTACGGTTTGACTTCGAGATTAATTAATAATGGCTCAGTCAAATCTCGAATTAAAAGTAGTTAAGATTAAACGGACGAATATGGGTTCCAATTTATGGAGGACTTCGAGATGTCATCCTCCAGGAAGCCCATAGTTCCAAATACTCCGTTCATCCTGGAGCTGATAAGATGTACCAGGATCTAAAGGCAAATTATTGGTGGATAGGCTTGAAGAAGTCTATAGCCACCTATGTAGCTAAATGCTTGACATGTGCGCAAGTCAAAGCCGAGCATCAGAAGCCGTCAGGCTTGCTACAACAGCCTGAACTTCCTACGTGGAAGTGGGAAATGGTAACTATGGATTTTATCACCAAGTTACCTAAGACAAGGAAAGGCAATGATACAATATGGGTTATAGTTGATAGACTGACTAAGTCAGCACATTTCTTACCCATCAAGGAGGCTTATAGCTCCGACATGTTAGCCCAGTTATACGTTGATAAGATTGTAGCCTTACATGGCATACCTGTGTCTATTATCTCTGACCGGGATACTAGATACACATCTCATTTCTGGAAAAGCTTCCAACAATCTTTGGGCACACGTTTGAATTTTAGTACGGCTTACCATCCTCAGACAGACGATCAGAGTGAGCGTACTATTCAAACGTTGGAAGACATGCTACGTGCATGTGCGATTGACTTGGGTGGTAGTTGGGATAAGCATATACCCTTAGTCGAATTCTCCTACAACAATAGCTACCATACCAGCATTAAGGCTGCGCCTTTTGAGGCATTATACGGTAGAAAGTGTAGATCGCCCATTTGTTGGGCAGAAGTTGGAGATGTCCAATTGTCAGGACCAGAGATAGTCTTTGAAACGACGGACAAGGTTGTCCAGATTCGTGACCGTCTCAAAGCTGCCCGTGATAGGCAGAAGAGTTACGCAGATCCAAAACGTAAGGCTTTTCACTTCGAAGTAGGTGACAAAGTGTTGCTTAAAGTGTCGCCCTGGAAGGGGGTGATGCGATTTGGTAAGAAAGGCAAGCTAAGCCCGAGATACATAGGACCTTTCGAGGTTATCGAACGTGTCGGGTCAGTTGCCTATAAGTTAAACTTACCAGAAGAGCTCAGTGGAATTCACAATGTGTTCCACATCTGCAATCTGAAGAAGTGCTTCGCTGATGAATCGCTGGTAATACCACATACAGATGTGCATATAGATGAGAGCTTAAAATTTGTGGAAAAACCTTTATCGATCGAAGATCGACAGGTAAAGAAGCTTCGAAGGAATAATGTACCTATTATAAAGGTTAAGTGGGATGCCCATAGAGGTCCCGAGTATACGTGGGAGGTTGAATCCACGATGAAAGAAAAGTACCCTTATTTATTTCAGTAAATCTCGGGTCGAGATTTATTTTAAGGGGGTGAGGATGTAACACCTCGAAAATTCGTGTTCAATGAAATAACGACACGTGTCATGAAAGACAAAACGCGTTGTAAACCCGGATTTAATAAAGATGTTTTGGTAGGATTTAAAAGTGGCGTTATGTTAATTTTTACCTCTGAACGACCTCATTTATAAATCCCAAGACCCAAGTATATATATCTTAAACATCTAATATATCTTAAATCCAGAAATTCTTGACAATAATTGAAATGGTGGACTCCTACGAAGAAAAGCTCGGTAAACCTTTTTGTTCGGCACTTTCAAAATGAATCCAAGCAAACAATTCAAAATGGTAAGGTTTGTAACTGTTCAAGGCCCTTTTGGGAGGTCCCTAACTGATAATTGAGGTCCCAAAGTCGGATTATGAGGTTGCCCTTTCAAAACACCAAAGAACAACAACTTTTTGCCCTGAGGACAAGCTTACGGACCTCAACATTGGGGACCTTACGGTCCGTAAGAAGTGCCCAGAGACCAGAAAACTTGTTGTTTGCTGTTATGCGCGTGTAACTGCCTTTTAAACGATTTTCCTCATATCCCTTGGCCCCTAAACAACCCCTAAACATCTAGGACACCTGTGGGAATGTTGTGGTCAGTGCTAGACTTAGATGTCAACACATTGTGGTGCCTTGATCACTATATAAAGCTCCAATGTGCAAAGACTTTGATCATTCCTTCCTCAAACATCTTCTGATCAATTGTGGAGCACAAGAGCACTCTCCAGGCCTTCCTAATCAACCATTAGACACTTGTAAGTTTACTAGTCCTTCTTTAATTAAGTTTAGCTTAGTTATTTAGCTAAAAGTCAAACCATCGTAATTACGGTTTGACTTCGAGATTAATTAATAATGGCTCAGTCAAATCTCGAATTAAAAGTAGTTATAAGTTGGTAATTATGTGGGTAATAAACCCTTAAAAGGGTTCCCCCTGATTCCCACTTAACGGTTTTATCTCAAAATCCAGAATGTGTATGAATCACCCATATTAAACAAGTCTCTGAACTTGTCGGGTCTAAATCACATTCTATCCGGTCATCGCTTAATCGTGCGTACGAACCGTATCTTTGAAACTAGCCGGTCTAAGCTTTAGCTTAATTAAAGACCCGTTAGGATTCTAATAGGTTATTATAAACCTTCGTTCCAAATTAGGAGTACCAGTAAAAGCTACGTGCGTTTGCTTATTGTGCTTTATACATTGCTCAGGTAAATACTTTTAACTTATTTTCCCTATACGGGCTTGGGTTACGGTATATAGAATACCGCTTGATCGGGCATCAAATCTTCCATCGTTGGGTGGTTAATTGAATAATTTGATCGGCTCGTTTAAACAGTCTTGTTACTTAAAGCCTTTGGGGGGGTTAATGACCGTGTCCCGGATATCCTTGGCATCATTTTACGAAATGGCCACGACTTAAGCGCGGGGTGTAGGCGTACACCCGTCAGTGCACAAAAGAATAATGTGGTGTGTCTATTGATCTTTAACCCGGACAAGATCCGGGCTACTGAACGCACAAGGAACATGTAATTCGTTCACAAGATTATATATTTAAATAATTCTCCCAAGTTAAATAAAATGTTTATGCCACGTGCATCCAAACCAATTTTCAATCATTTTCTAAAATGAGTCAGTTGATTGTATTTACCAGTGTAAACTGACGTATTTTCCCAAAAAGACTAAATGCAGGTACTAAGCGTAATTGGCTGGGATTTCTCCTTAGCATCATTAGAAGTCTCGCAAGCTTAAGATGCCTGAAGTCTGTTGAACTATTGTTTCATATTTTATTTTCGATCCTTCTGTGGATAAACTTCCGAATATTATGACATTTGATATTACAATATTAAATTCGGTTGTATTATATCTTTTAAATTGCTTCCGCTGTGCATATTAAATATTGTGTTGTTTGACTATTATGTTGCCAACCACGTCACGATACTCCCCACCGGGCCCACCGGTGACACGTGGAAATCGGGGTGTGACAGGTTGGTATCAGAGCCAACATTGAGTGAATTAAACACTAGCCTTTTGTGTTTAATCTCAATGACACAATTGCACATTTCTAAACTTTCGAGTCTAGACATATAACATAGGACAAATTCCACTTTGTTTGTGTTATCCTTTATTTTGCATATATTTTTGTTTTGTTATCTCATGCCATATTGACAGGATTAACAAAATGCCGCCAAGATTCTTCAGGAGGAGAGGAAGAGGCAAGGGGCCAATCACCGCCCCCAATGATAATGAAGCCGGACCTTCGAATGTGCGAGCTCCATCTACCACAGAGAGTGACGACCCACGGCAGAACCGGAGAAACCTCTTTGAGCCGGTTAGACGGTCGGTTTCTCACAGCTCAACACCTCCTAACCCTTATGGGCCACAGCCGGAGTACGAGCCCAACAACCCTCAACCCTCATACATACCGTTACAGCGATCCTTATCGCACCATTCTTTTGGTGACCCTACACCAGTTTTTAGGGGCCGGTTTAACCCGGCGAATTAAATACAAGAACCAGTGGGTTTTAACCCATTAGGGCCAGAGGATCATTTCTCTGGCGATCATGCGGATGACATGGACGAGGATACGGACCCCGTCGAGCCAGCCAGTGGTACACGAAACCACCCGATAGAGATCTCTGACGGATCTTCTTTCCACGGATCACCCTATGTTGGTCCAGATAGCTTTCAAGCTATGTTTACCAGACACGAATGGTACTATACACCTCCTCGCCATTCACCGCCTCAGCAGCAACAGGATCCCTCAGTGGATTCACGGTTTGGGCAGTTACGCCACCGCCTCCATCGCCACCAGTTCAACCGGCAGCTCCGCAACCGCCAAGGCGTAGGATATCTGGACCGCGTATGTCTACACGGGGAGGAGACTTCCATTTCAGCTCTCCTCGGCAATCAAGTGGCAGCCACTACCCGCCACATCAAGAAGATCCACAAATGGGTGGACCTTCACACCCAGTTGCACCGCAACCATCGCCGATGGGTTTTGATAACCCAATTCCAGCATACACGGGTTCCATAGCGTATAACCCGTTTGAACAGCCAGTGCACACCAACTATAACTACGCCGAAGCCGACCCATACATGGTAGCGGCTAACTACAACACCCAAGGACCCTATGGAGATCCATGGGGAGTAGGGTACCCAACTCATGGGTACCAGATACCTGCAAGACCTATTATCAGGCAACAATCGCAACCACCAAGGTTCTCTCCACCAGAGCGTGAAGAAATTCTGCAAAGGTTGGACCATGTAGAGCGAGAATTTCACAGGGAACGAAGGGAGCGACAAACTTTCTTCCAAGGATTAACGAGCCTAATTAAAGGGAAGAGCAAGAAGGACCACTAAATCCTTCCATTTATTGTTGAGCCCCTGCGTGGGCCAGTCTTGCTGTAAAAACCCCTGCGTGGGTATGCTTGCTTATTTGTTTTGACCCCTGCGTGGGTCTATCTTTCTGTAAACCCCTACGAGGGTATGTTATTTGTGTAAGTCCCTGCGTGGACTATTATGTTATTAAGCCCCTGCGTGGGTATGTGTGTTATTAAGCCCCTGCGTGGGTAAGTACTTGTTTAAACCCCTGCGTGGGTAAGTTTGTTATTTGAAAAGTCCCGTTTAGGGCGACGTGTAACCTTTTAATAAATTAATGGAATGTTATGTTTATAAATTTCATTTTGCTATTATCTGCATAAATATATTATATGAAATAAATAAATCAAAATCATTCCTTTTAATAAAAATCTGCCTATTTAAATATTGAATAAGAATCTTAAGTGTGAAACCTAGCCTGAGTGTCCTTATGAAGACCTGGCCATGATGGTAAAACCTGTTTAAAAGATTCGTATCCCTGTTAACATCTGAAAATATGTTAACATTCCTGGTAGACGTGATTCATTAAAATCACACACGTCATTCTTATTATTGGATTCTTCAAAAGATTCCTAACCCAATTTTATGATCTCTGAATCATGGGTTCTGGTCATCAATAAAGATGATCATATTTTGACCATACGTGGTAATATAGCGCCTACGGGCCCTGCTCATTTCCACATGAGCCAAAAGACAGTGGTAGCGATGACTCCCTGTCAGATAAATGTAATGAACTAGGTTCAAACCTTCATGCTTTGATTCTCTGAAATCATAGCTTATAATTTATAAATGTCCTTGTGACTAGGCCTATTGTGCCAATATATCTTCATATTTTGATTCTCTGAAATCATAACTTATAAATTAAAAGTGTCCATGTGACTAGGCCTTTTGTGCCACAAATAAAACTGTTATTGTTTTATAATTAGGATAAATTATGATAGAAATCCTAAATAAATGTGATTAATAAATTAACCAAATATGGTCTCTGTTTACCATGGTTAATGAATTACCCTAAGGGGCAATTCCATAATAAACTCCCAAATAAACTATTGTCCTTGTTTTCTGTAACAGTTCAATTAAAATGGCTAACTCAGACGAGATAAATAGCCATCCAGTGGAGAACATTGATAACGCCCGGATTAATCTAACGGGTGCTGAATTAAAAGCGTTGGTCGACGACGCAGTTACAAAGGCATTGGAACGGCAATACGAAGAGTATAGTGGGACTCGTAGTAGGACCCTATCTACACAGCCTTCAAAGCCACCGTCCAAGAAGGACGAACCGAAGAAAGATGATGATCGACACTCCTCAAACCACCACAGTGCTCCATCTCAGCACATTTTAGTGAACCAAAGACCCCGTGAGAAGGGTTGCTCTTATAAATATTTTGTATCCTGCAAACCCCGGGATTTCACTGGGGAGAAAGGAGCCATTGACTGTATGACGTGGCTGGATGAGATGGATACAGTTGTGGATATTAGCGGATGCGCTGAGAGAGACGTGGTCAAGTTTGTGTCGCAGTCTTTTAAGGGTGAAGCTTTAGCATGGTGGAGATCACTGATTCAAGCCACCGGGAAAATCCCATTGTACAATATGTCGTGGGATCAATTTGTTGCCCTTATCAGGGAAAATTACTGCCCTCAGCATGAGGTAGAAAAGATAGAGTCTGATTTTCTATCATTGGTAATGACAAACCTTGACTGTCAAGCTTACCTAACGAGCTTCAACACAATGTCCCGGTTGGTTCCATATCTGGTGACCCCGGAACCAAAAAGAATAGCTCGTTTTATCGGTGGTTTAGCCCCGGAAATCAAGGCAAGCGTGAAGGCTTCTCGGCCAGCTACTTTTAGATCTGTAGCTGACATATCCCTATCCCTCACCTTGGATGCGGTCAGGCAAAGATCGCTGAGGAATAAGGAGGCTGAGAAGAGAAAACGTGAAGATGATGGTTCACGCAGAGCGAACAAGAAGCACCGTGGAAACGGTGACAACAAGAAAGGATCGGAGTCAAGGAAAGATGGGCATCATTCTGGTGAGAAGCCCAAATGCAAAATTTGCAAGAAACAGCACTTTGGGAAGTGCAGGTTAGAGTCGAATTCGCAGACTCGGTCAAAAACCTTTGCTTGTGGTATATGCAAGTCCACGGATCACAAAACCTTGGATTGCAAGAAGATGAAAGACGCAACGTGCTACCGTTGTAATGAAAAGGGGCACATTAAAACCAACTGCCCTAAATACACCAAAAAGCCTGAAGAGGCCAAGAAGACTGATGCTAGAGTCTTCAGAATGGACGCAAAGGAAGCGGTTCTAGACGACAACGTTATTACAGGTACTTTCCTTGTAAATGACGTCTATGCTATAGTACTTTTTGATTCAGGCGCTGATAAGTCTTTCATTGATAATAAGTTTTGTGAATTCTTGAAATTACCTGTCAAAACCTTAAATGTGAATTATGAGGTGGAGCTAGCAGATGGCACCCTAGAAACCGTCTCTACCATGTTAGATGGATGTGTTATATCCATTAAGAACCATTCTTTTCCTCTGTCTCTGCTTCCCTTTAAGTTGGCTGGTTTTGACATAGTCTTGGGTATGGACTGGTTATCTCATAACCAGACCCAAATTGTCTGCAACAAGAAACAAGTGGTGATAAAGACTCCGTCTGGTGAATCACTTACCATTCGGGGAGATACCCAGTATGGACTACCTGAGCAAGTGACTATGCTCAAGGCTTCAAAGTGTTTAAAGAAGGGTTGTGTCATCTACATGGCACAAGTGATTATTGATGAGCCCAAACCGAAGATAGAAGACATCCCTGTCATCTCTGAATTCCCAGAAGTTTTTCCGGAAGAACTACCTGGTTTGCCACCAGATAGGCAAGTGGAATTCAGGATTGATATCATCCCCGGAGCAGCACCAGTTGCTAGAGCACCCTATAGGTTGGCTCCAACGGAGATGAAAGAATTAAGGACACAGCTAGACGAATTGCTAGCTAAAGGTTTCATCAAACCTAGTTCGTCTCCTTGGGGAGCACCTGTCCTTTTTGTTAAGAAGAAGGATGGATCGATGCGTCTGTGCATCGATTATCGTGAGCTTAATAAGGTCACGATAAAGAATAGGTATCCTTTACCCAGGATCGACGATTTGTTCGATCAACTACAAGGAGCAAGTTATTTTTCGAAGATTGATTTGAGGTCAGGCTACCATCAACTGAAAGTTAGAGATGAAGACGTGCACAAAACAACATTTAGGACTCGTTATGGTCATTACGAGTTCCTAGTGATGCCTTTTGGGCTCACTAATGCACCGGCCGTGTTCATGGATCTCATGAATCGCGTTTGCAAGCCGTACTTAGATAAATTCGAAATCGTTTTCATCGACGACATTCTTATCTATTCGAAGAATCAAGCTGACCATGAGAAACACCTTCGCTGTATTCTCAAGCTCCTGCATCAGGAGAAACTCTATGCCAAATTCTCCAAGTGTGAATTTTGGCTTCGAGAGGTCCAATTCCTTGGACACGTGGTTAGTGAGCGTGGTATCCAAGTGGATCCCGCTAAGGTTGAAGCAGTTATGAACTGGCAAGAGCCAAAGATGCCTACTGAGATTCGTAGCTTCCTGGGATTGGCAGGATATTACAGGCGTTTCATTGAAATTTTTTCAAGGATTGCTGCACCCCTAACTTCCTTGACTAAGAAGAAAGTAAAATTCGTTTGGGGCCCTAAGCAGCAAGAGTCCTTTGATATCCTAAAGCAAAAGTTGAGCAACGCCCCAGTACTGACATTGCCAGATGGAACCGAAGAATTTGTGGTTTACTGCGATGCATCGCACACTGGCATGGGGTGTGTGCTTATGCAGAAAGGCAAGGTTATTGCCTATGCGTCACGACAGTTAAAGGTGCATGAAAAGAATTACACCACCCACAACTTGGAATTGGGTGCCGTTGTGTTCGCACTAAAACTGTGGAGGCATTATCTTTATGGAATCAAGTGTGTGATCTATTCTGATCACAAGAGCCTCCAGCATCTGTTTAATCAGAAGGAATTAAACATGAGGCAACGCCGTTGGATGGAAACTTTAAATGATTATGATTGTGAAATAAGATACCATCCCGGCAAGGCGAATGTAGTCGCTGATGCCTTGAGTCGAAAGGAGAGGGTGAAACCCATCCGAATCAATGCCAAGCGCATGGAGATAAAGAATAATTTGATTGAAAGGTTGTTAGCTGCACAGAAGGAAGCTGTGTTGGAAGCTAACTATCCTAATGAAAAGTTAGGAGTAACTGAGGAGCAGTTAACTCTTAGCAAGGATGGAATTCTAAGATTAAACGGACGAATATGGGTTCCAATTTATGGAGGACTTCGAGATGTCATCCTCCAGGAAGCCCATAGTTCCAAATACTCCGTTCATCCTGGAGCTGATAAGATGTACCAGGATCTAAAGGCAAATTATTGGTGGATAGGCTTGAAGAAGTCTGGAGCCACCTATGTAGCTAAATGCTTGACATGTGCGCAAGTCAAAGCCGAGCATCAGAAGCCGTCAGGCTTGCTACAACAGCCTGAACTTCCTACGTGGAAGTGGGAAATGGTAACTATGGATTTTATCACCAAGTTACCTAAGACAAGGAAAGGCAATGATACAATATGGGTTATAGTTGATAGACTGACTAAGTCAGCACATTTCTTACCCATCAAGGAGACTTATAGCTCCGACATGTTAGCCCAGTTATACGTTGATAAGATTGTAGCCTTACATGGCATACATGTGTCTATTATCTCTGACCGAGATACTAGATACACATCTCATTTCTGGAAAAGCTTCCAACAATCTTTGGGCACACGTTTGAATTTTAGTACGGCTTACCATCCTCAGACAGACGGTCAGAGTGAGCGTACTATTCAAACGTTGGAATACATGCTACGTGCACGTGCGATTGACTTGGGTGGTAGTTGGGATAAGCACATACCCTTAGTCGAATTCTCCTACAACAATAGCTACCATACCAGCATTATGGCTGCGCCTTTTGAGGCATTATACGGTAGAAAGTGTAGATCACCCATTTGTTGGGCAGAAGTTGGAGATGTCCAATTGTCAGGACCAGAGATAGTCTTTGAAACGATGGACAAGGTTGTCCAGATTCGTGACCGTCTCAAAGCTGCCCGTGATAGGCAGGAGAGTTACGCAGATCCAAACCGTAAGGCTTTTCACTTCGAAGTAGGTGACAAAGTGTTGCTTAAAGTGTCGCCCTGGAAGGGGGTGATGCGATTTGGTAAGAAAGGCAAGCTAAGCCCGAGATACATAGGACCTTTCGAGGTTATCGAACGTGTCGGGTCAGATGCCTATAAGTTAAACTTACCAGAAGAGCTCAGTGGAATTCACAATGTGTTCCACATCTGCAATCTGAAGAAGTGCTTCGCTGATGAATCGCTGGTAATACCACATACAGATGTGCATATAGATGAGATCTTAAAATTTGTGGAAAAACCTTTATCGATCGAAGATCGATAGGTAAAGAAGATTCGAAGGAAGAATGTACCTATTATAAAGGTCAAGTGGGATGCCCGTAGAGGTCCCGAGTATACGTGGGAGGTTGAATCCACGATGAAAGAAAAGTATCCTTATTTATTTCAGTAAATCTCGGGTCGAGATTTATTTTAAGGGGGTGAGGATGTAACACCTCGAAAATTCGTGTTCAATGAAATAACGACACGTGTCATGAAAGACAAAACGCGTTGTAAACCCGGATTTAATAAAGATGTTTTGGTAGGATTTAAAAGTGGCGTCATGTTAATTTTTACCTCTGAACGACCTCATTTATAAATCCCAAGACCCAAGTATATATATCTTAAACATCTAATATATCTTAAATCCAGAAATTCTTGACAATAATTGAAATGGTGGACTCCTACGAAGAAAAGCTCGGTAAACCTTTTTGTTCGGCACTTTCAAAATGAATCCAAGCAAACAATTCAAAATGGTAGGGTTTGTAACTGTTCAAGGCCCTTTTGGGAGGTCCCTAACTGATAATTGAGGTCCCAAAGTCGGATTATGAGGTTGCCCTTTCAAAACACCAAAGAACAACAACTTTTTGCCCTGAGGACAAGCTTACGGACCTCAACATTGGGGACCTTACGGTCCGTAAGCAGTGCCCAGAGACCAGAAAACTTGCTGTTTGCTGTTATGCGCGTGTAACTGCCTTTTAAACGATTTTCCTCATATCCCTTGGCCCCTAAACAACCCATAAACATCTAGGACACCTGTGGGAATGTTGTGGTCAGTGCTAGACTTAGATGTCAACACATTGTGGTGCCTTGATCACTATATAAAGCTCCAATGTGCAAAGACTTTGATCATTCCTTCCTCAAACATCTTCTGATCAATTGTGGAGCACAAGAGCACTCTCCAGGCCTTCCTAATCAACCATTAGACACTTGTAAGTTTACTAATCCTTCTTTAATTAAGTTTAGCTTAGTTATTTAGCTAAAAGTCAAACCATCGTAATTACGGTTTGACTTCGAGATTAATTAATAACGGCTCAGTCAAATCTCGAATTAAAAGTAGTTATAAGTTGGTAATTATGTGGGTAATAAACCCTTAAAAGGGTTCCCCCTGATTCCCACTCTAACTAGGTTAAATGTCGGGTCAAACTTGTATTTAAAAAGTCAACAGAATGTGTAAATTACAATTTATGCATAATTAGCAATGTAGAACACATACAACCTGTTTGATCATTAATATAACTTGGTAATTAGTGTAAGAACATGTCTAAACATGTTCAACCCGACAATTTCCTGTTTAGACCCGGTTCGGAACCGAAAGTCGCATAGTTTGACTTATACTTTGACTTTCAGTTCTGACCCGTTATGGTATGTTTTAGAAATGCCCAAGAGCTTCATTTGGACCAGGTTACATGCTAGTATAACCCTCTGTGATTATACACCTCGGATCATTAGCTATCCAATTAATATGCATGATTCCGTTAATTGCTCATATGTTGACCATTATGCCCTTTTCACCTTAAAACGTGATTTATGAAAATATAAAAGTGTAGAAACTTTACTTACTGATATTTAAACTTGCATACAAAATTTGACATCAGTTTGAGGTATAGATTAAGAGTTATGCTCGTTAGCGTAAAATGAAAACTTTATGTTAATAAAACGGCGTAATTAGCGTATAGCCTAGTTAAACATACTTTTTGATATCAAATATTTTACCCACTGATGTAATATATTATTTTGGAATTTTTAAAGATTTTTAATAAATTTTAGGCTGAGCATAACTCATAGTCGTAGACTTAATCCGGTAATTGTCGGTTTTGCCCTAACGGGCCATAAAATGAGTTTTACATATCTAAACGACTCCAAACCTTTTGCTACTGATCACATATGATAAATAAATTATTTTAAGCCTTCTGAAATAATAGAAATATCAGCTTCAAGTATCGAACCCGGAAATGGCTTCTAATCGCCTTATTAAGCGTTTTTAGCGTATAGTATGTACTAAAATTATTTTAAACATACAAGGGTTGATACCTACTGATATTTGAGGCAAATTATAATATTTTAACAGTAAGCAAAGGTTGATCAACTCAGACTTCAGTTTTGAGCTTTTCGGCTTATGTGAAATTACCAAAATGCCCCTACGGTGCATAGTTTGGTTATAATTGATAAATTTCACATATATACTTTACCCTACTGTTATAACTCATTAAATTGAGTATGTTTGCTGATTACATCAGACCTGTAACTCAGTTAAGCACTTGAACCCTTTTATAACATTGTAAATGACCAAACTACCCCTACGGGGCATAGTTTGTGTTTAAATCCATTTCGGGCATAATGAATGATATCTTACTGATGTCACAACATATATGAAGCATATTAACTTAGGAAACCTGTAAATGGCTCATATGAATACCCGTTACGCTTATTACGCGTTCGGTTCGGTTTATGTAACTAGTTTACATAAACTAGCCTAAACGGGTCAAACCTTAACGGTTTTATCTCAAAATCCAGAATGTGTATGAATCACCCATATTAAACAAGTCTCTGAACTTGTCGGGTCTAAATCACATTCTATCCGGTCATCGCTTAATCGTGCGTACGAACCGTATCTTTGAAACTAGCCGGTCTAAGCTTTAGCTTAATTAAAGACCCGTTAGGATTCTAATAGGTTATTATAAACCTTCGTTCCAAATTAGGAGTACCAGTAAAAGCTACGTGCGTTTGCTTATTGTGATTTATACATTGCTCAGGTAAATACTTTTAACTTATTTTCTCTATATGGGCTTGGGTTACGGTATATAGAATACCGCTTGATCGGGCATCAAATCTTCCATCGTTGGGTGGTTAATTGAATAATTTGATCGGCTCGTTTAAACAGTCTTGTTACTTAAAGCCTTTGGGGGGTTAATGACCGTGTCCCGGATATCCTTGGCATCATTTTACGAAATGGCCACGACTTAAGCGCGGGGTGTAGGCATACACCCGTCAGTGCACAAAAGAATAATGTGGTGTGTCTATTGATCTTTAACCCGGACAAGATCCGGGCTACTGAACGCACAAGGAACATGTAATTCGTTCACAAGATTATATATTTAAATAATTCTCCCAAGTTAAATAAAATGTTTATGCCACGTGCATCCAAACCAATTTTCAATCATTTTCTAAAATGAGTCAGTTGATTGTATTTACCAGTGTAAACTGACGTATTTTCCCAAAAAGACTAAATGCAGGTACTAAGCGTAATTGGCTGGGATTTCTCCTTAGCATCATTAGAAGTCTCGCAAGCTTAAGATGCCTGAAGTCTGTTGAACTATTGTTTCATATTTTATTTTCGATCCTTCTGTGGATAAACTTTCGAATATTGTGACATTTGATATTACAATATTAAATTCGGTTGTATTATATCTTTTAAATTGCTTCCGCTGTGCATATTAAATATTGTGTTGTTTGACTATTATGTTGCCAACCACGTCACGATACTCCCCACCGGGCCCACCTGTGACACGTGGAAATCGGGGTGTGACACAACCTGCTACGGTTGCAACGAAAAGGGGCATATCAAGACTAACTGCCCTAGAAATCAGAAGAATCCCGAAGAAGCCAAGAGAACAAACGCATGAGTCTTCAGGATGAACGCCCAGGAGACGGTGCTGAATAATAATTGTATAACAGGTACCTTTCCTTATCAAGCAGTCTATGCAGAAATTTATATGATGCTGACACATATGATTCTATAATGAACGATAAATGTTGAGAACTGTTGTCTCCGCCTGATTAGGACTCCGGTCATTTAATGCGAGGTTGAAATTGGCCGATGACACTATAGAAAATGCTCCAACAAATCCTAGATTGATATTTTATATCTATTAGGAATCACTCTTTTCTGATATCCTTATGGCAAGCTTTCAAGCTATCCAAATTCATCACTATAATAAAGACAGATATGACATTTTGATTCCCTGTCAAAAAGATGATGGATTAGGACCAAACTTTAAATGCCATTAATGGTCTTTTGTGACCTAGGCTAAGTATAATTGATATATATTAAATAGCGTTCATTAAGAATATTAATGCTATATTGGCCTGTATGGTTTAATGAAACCATGGTTAGTATATAAGGCCATGAGGATGATGAATCGCAGTTGTCGGATCGCAACCAAGAAATTGATTCATTTAATAATAGGAACCATTTCTTCTGTTCCTGTCAGAAATCTTTAAGTCATAAAAATTCTAATGTACCCTCTCTATAGATAAAGGACATTCACATGTAATTGATATCTCTTTAATCCATATTGATTACGAATACCAAATGGTATGACAAAACCGCCGTATGAAAATTGATGTATCTTAATAAGTTCCATAGATTGCTTCCATGCCTGATCAGTATGGAGGTTTAATGCATGGAACCATAAAGATATCCCGATAATCATATGGTACTAAAGTCAACTAATGGTATTCAAAGGAGATATCCAGAATGGAATTGTCCAAGTAAATGTTCCCGATTAAAGAATTCGTGGACTAGTAACATAAATGTGTCACCTATTTGACACAAGCAATGATGGGTGAACTGGAGCCTGAGATATGGAAATCTCTGTAACCTCCTCGTACCTTAATTATCTTCTCCTAAGATTACCCTGTTTACCCCTGAGAGGCAGGTAGAGTTAAGGTTTATACCCCATTTACGGCTGTATTATTATGAAATCTCCAAGACGGCTAGTACCATCATTGGGAGAATCAAAACCCCGATTAACTAAGTTTTTTAA
The DNA here is from genome assembly GCA_030545235.1 of Helianthus tuberosus. NCBI lineage: Eukaryota > Viridiplantae > Streptophyta > Magnoliopsida > Asterales > Asteraceae > Helianthus > Helianthus tuberosus. The sequence goes on from CM060440.1 coordinate 17,483,639, forward strand.
ATAGAGGGTTCATATAGTCTAACTCGATATCCTGAGAATTCGGTAAAGTTAATTATGAAAGACGGTTCATTTTGCTTATGCATTATTACCGCAACCCTATTTAGACAACGATTAAGAATCGCCATCAACTACCCAGGATCGTCGAATTATTCAACTAGCTATAAGGATTAGTTATTCCTTAAGAATAGTTTTAAGCAATGGTTGGGATAACCATCTCACCTTAAGATAAGCTTTTCTATAATAGTTGTATATAAGTATCAAGGTGGCTCCCTTGAAGACCTTGTATAGATGGAATGTTAAACGCCTATTGATAGGACAATAGATTGGTAAGTCCAATTATCAGGATCTGAAAGTTGCATTAGAAACAACAAATAAGATCACGAAAATACATAATCATCTGTAAGATGCCAGTATTTGGCAGAAAATAAAGGATTAATGAAAATAGCAAACCTCCTAAATTCTTGTTAAGGATAAGGTTCAACAAAAGATATCACCCAAGAAGGGTGTGCCAAATTTGTTAAATTATCAGGCTAGTTAAGCTCTGAGTATATAGAATCATTCGAAGGAAATCGAATGTATCAAGATCAAGTAGCTTATAAGCTAAAACCTATTTAGGGAGCTTGGCTGGAAGCTCAGGGCGTTTATAAGGAATCTTGCAAGTTCTAGGCGCCTAAAGTCTGTTGAACAATGTTTATGTTTTAAGATCCGCCTGTGGATCCTTTACTTTCCGTTGTAATACTTTGATATTACTTTATATTCGGATTGTATTATATTTATCTTTTGCTTCCGCTGTGCATTTATATATTGTGTTGTTTGACTATGATGATATCAACTACGTCACGATACTCCCCACCGGGCCCACCGGTAATACGTGGAAATATCGGGGTGTGACACCGTAAATATAGAAAATGTTATTTTTTTGACATATTTCCATATTTATGTACTTTCATGGTTGATTTATATTTAATGGAAATTATTTTTTAGATCTTATAATTTTCTAAGATACAATGTTTCCTTAACTAACAGTGTCTACCTTATTATAAATATTCTTTAAACCTTTCACACTTATTACATTCATCTCTAATCAGAAAATACTCTATCAATTGCCATATACTGACGTAAGTCTCTATATTTCTTATCCATCTATATTTTAATGCTTTTGATCCAAATGTATAGCACTTGATTATTTAGTACAATGTGTTTGTATATGTTGTTATGTTTTTATTTTACTAATCTTACATTTGCATTGTATGAAGAAATGGAACAACCTGCAATCACATTGTTGAATAATTTGGACCTCAACGTTGATAACTACACCATCAGCATTCACATTGTTCGTTTGTGGAAAAGAGCTGATTTCAATAATGCTAGAAAGGTTTATTGCTATGATATGATAGTCATGGACAGTGAAGTAAGCGTTCATAGACTACTCATTTATGTTAATATTATATAAAACTAATCCTTAGAATACGTCTTATTTGTATACAAAAATGTTGTTTTTTTTTCAGGGAACAAAAATGCAAGCTTTTGTTTTGGTAAAAAACGCAACTGAATACCAACATCTTTTAGAAGAAAAGCGTTGTTTGACTATTCGAAATCCATCGTTGGGTGAGAATCGTCAGAAGGTGAAATACACTCATGGTGGGTTGAAGATTAACCTTAATAAGAACACCGTTGTTGAGGAATGCCACGAGCCTATTGGTTCTGACTGGGGTTTTGAATTTACTCCGTTTGATTCTATTGTTGAGGATCCAACAGATGACAGCAAGTTATTTAAAAGTCCAATTGGTACCATATACAATTATCACTATATTAGTTTAATACACATCTTTATGTTGGTAACACTTTTTTTTCCTCGCATGTAATTGGATTTGTGGTCAAGAGTTTTCCCTTCGAGGTAGACATGGAAACTAATAATGGAAAAAAACCAGAAGAAAGTCACATTTATGCTTGAAGACTTAAAGTATTTATATTTTTCTCATATTTATTACTGATAGTATTATCTTTCTTTCGTTATTTTTTCTACACTAATCATTTTATTTTTATCATTCAGTTTGGAAAATACAAATTATGGGGAGGTATGATATTACTTAAAATTGAGTCTGAACTTTCTTTACTATTTCAATTTTAATAGTTGTACAAATTAATCATTATTATTATTATTATTATTATTATTATGTACATGACATTTGTTTGTATCTAATCTGTATACCGTCACTCGAGTCTTAATTAACAGTGATATTGATGAGGTTGTTCAGTTTAAAAAAATGTATACTATCATAAAATCTTTTTAAAATTATGTTTACCTTTTGGTGAGTCTAAATACTTATAATTTCATGTTTGATCAAATTTATTGAGAAACTTTCTCCCGAAACTTCCTCCAGTTATTCTGGCTTAAGTTCTTCGGTTGTCAAGTCAGCCATTGAAGAGTACCTTTCTGATTTTACTTTTACTCCCATTGGAACGTTGAACTCAATAGATAAGGTGATACGGGTTAAAACTGTCTAGTTATATTTTCCTTTGTCTTTATTGTTATATGATATGTATTTCTTAAACACAGACGAAGTTTGTTATCATTGTTGGGACTATCAAGAGTTTTGCATCGAACGATGAGTGGTTTTACAACGCGTGCAAAAGCTGCAACAAAAAGGTTTCTACCACTACTGTTCTTAAAGAGAAGCAGGATGGTACCGATGGTTTTGATGAGGTTGTTATCTTGGAATGCAAGATTGATGTTTGTAATACAATGACCGTTTCCTCAATTCCAAGGCAGACATTATCCAGATTAATTTTTTTTGCACCAAGCTTAGTTTGACAAATTAACTAAATATGATTAATATATTCTGTAGGATTAGGCTTGCTATACGTGTCCAAGACTGTACCGGCATTGTCACTCTGACATTGTTTGAACGCGAGGTGACGAAGCTTTTGAAGGTTAATGCGAATCAGCTGTTAGAAAACAACATTGAAGTATGTATAAAATAATTGCTTTTTGCTCTACGTTTTGTTATTTTCCTTACTACTATCTATTTACGATAGGTTTTGTTATTTAACAGTTAGCCAACGAAGGAAACTTCCCAAAGGAGCTAAATTCTTTAATCAATAGGAAGTTTGCGTTCAAGATAGTTGTTTCTTCATTTAACATTTTATTTTTTTCATGGAAAGCTGTATTAGTCAACTTATCCTTTGGAATCCAACTACTAATTGCTATACTATTTTATCCGATGACTACCCTAAACATGGATACGATCACCAATATGATACTGGCGCTATATACTACGATAAATCTAAAGACCTTAAAGTACTCCACATCAAACGTCAATACAATAATGTATTTGCAAGTGTCTATTCTTGACGTTTTCGTACATGGAGAGATGTTAAATTCTTGAATGCAACTGATTTTGGTTCAAGGTCTTACGCATGGTCTGTTGGAACACTATCCGCTAAGACAGTATACTTCATTGTTTCACAATCGTGGTGGGTAATCGGAAAGAAGTTTATAATTGCTTTTGATGTTTTATCTGAAACATTCAAAGTTATTACATTCCCTTGGAGTAAAGATGTTATCCCTAGCCAAGGGCATCTTATCACCGTAAACCGAAAGATTCACATGTTTGTTGTTTCGGAACCTGATGAGCTTATTGTTGAACTCTTCAAACTTGAAGGTGAAGTATGGCAGAAGGTCTCATCTTTCCAGAATTCTCAAACAGTGTCTTTCCAAAGTAGGCGGCACCAATCACATATAATGGAGTACAACACATGGATTTTAATTAGTGAATGTGGGCATATGGTTAACGTTAAAGTAACCAGCGAATATTTGGAATATATACAAGATGTTGATACATTTAATGGAGTTAACGGAGCGTTATTTATAGAGACAACTATTTGTCCTTTTAGTTAGAAGTTCTATCATTTTTTGTTTATGTTTTTTACTGTTGCCAACTCTTTACTTTATTTAAAAATGTTTTATGTATTGATGTTCTTTTTACAATTTATTATGTTTTTTCATTTTATTTTTTTTCATTAATGTTACTGTATTCCATTGTTAATATACACTGGTGTATCAAATTTGTTGTTTATCGTCGTTGACATAAATATTATGATTCTGAGTCCGTATACAATAGAGATAGATGTAGATGATTACCACAATAATGGTTAGTTAGTGTTTATATCTGAACAATGTTTGAGTAAATATTACTTAACATATGATCCAACATATCAACTCTTTCTAATAAGACGTTTTTTTTTTTAATTTCTAACAATGCCTACCAAAGACTGACTCCGTATACAATGACATTGATAAAGAAAACACTCAAGATGGTAAGTTATTTTAAGTTTATGAATTTTTTTCCTACTCCTTCCTAAAAAGCAATAACTTTATAATTAAGTAGTGGATGATAATTATTTTATCAACTATATGAATATATATTTATTTATTTTTATGCGCAGTTCACCGAAATGGAAACACGTCCACCGACATAGTTAACGGTATTACACTAATTATTTCATTACACATTTCTTTTTTTGACTTCTACTTAATAATCTAATTATCATGCTCGGATTTTTTTAATTTTTCTATATTTTTTTGGTGTCTTCAAAGTTCGACGAGGCAGAAGACCTTTATCAAGCATAACCAATGGTATTATTTTACCTACATATTTTTATAATAAAAGCAATTTTATCCTTTGTTGATTTACAATTTACTAATTTGATTTGTTTTTGTTGTTATTTTTTAATTTTGTTAATATGTATATGATTTTGTCTTAGTTGTCCTCCCAATTGTTAGTCAAGATGAGGCTTCTCATAGACGGAAACTAAGGAAATTATACTTGGATAATAAGAGATCAAATGCAAGAACTACGTCGTCATCCCTGAATATTATATCCACCAATACTAATTTCAATTCCACTCCGTGTGTTACACAACATCGTCCAGTGTCATCCGATGGTATGTTATTTTCAAATCTATACTTTTGTATAATTTATTATATCATATTTTAATTACGTTTAGTATGAAAGAAATTGTATATAAATACTTGACAAAGATTTATTTTTTTATGCTTTAATATTTGCTATTAGTCAATCGAATTCTTCAAAACAAGGATAGAGATGACCTGCGATTACCTACATCTTATATCGACAAAAGAAGATCTACTACCATAGGTGTTACACCGGATACCATAGTCAATGTCAGTGGTTGTAACAATTTCGAATCCACTCCTGATGTTATCCATAATGTTACTCCAACTCCAGCAAGTAGGGTAACAAGTAAGTATTTATTAATTTAATGTTTATATATTTTATGATGTTTATATTGTTTTGCATCAATATGGTGACTATGCTTTTTATCCATTGTATTAGGTAACACTAGTTGTAATACGAACAATGTTACAACGAGAGCAAATGCTTTTAAAATTTAAATTTCATCTGACATCACATCAACCACCCGTACATCATCTTTGAATTGTAATTAGCCAAGGCTATCATCCGGGAAACGCAAGTTGGTACGCAAACCACGTATTGCATCTCCTATACCAATGATCGACATGAGCACAGAGGAAACTTTAGAGCGAGATGCTTATAAAGGTGTTTCTACAGGTTAGGTTTGTTTATAAGTAATGCTACATAATGTAAATCGATAAACTAATAAATACGTATATCGTTTTAGCATAATGAATGTTGTATATTTAACTGAAATGTTGTATGTTTTAACAGATTATTTGGATCATGGTGACCAAGTTATTAGTTGTGAAGTTTGTTATGCAAAGTTATGGGATGCGGAGAATGGAAACGGGAGAAAAGAGGGTGGCAAAATATGTCATTTCTTATGTTGTGGTTATGCCAAAGTTGTGTTACCTGATTACAAAGCCGCGACACCTTATTATAAAAGTCTATTCATGTCCAATGATAACGAAAGCAGGCACTTTTTTAAGAACATTCGACGTTACAATTCTATGTTTGCCTTTACGTCAATGGGTGGTAAGGCTGACCACACTGTTAATACCGGTAATGGTCCTTTTTGCTACAGAATTAGTGGCGAAAATTATCATGCGATTGGGAGTCTTGTGCCAGAAAATGGAGGGAAACCTAAATTTTGTCAGCTATACATATACGATACTGAAAATGAGTTGGCAAACAGGCAATCAGTATTTAGGTAACTACCATAACCATCATACGTACCATGCAATAAGTTATTTTTCATTATAACATCTGGTTTAACTATATGTTTACTTACTATGCCAATTTTATGAAACAACCGTTTAGACGATGCGTCCTCATCTACTTCTTCAGACGATACTGATAATAAATTGATACAACATATCAAAGCAATGTTGGATGCCAACAATGTGCTTGTGAAAATTTATAGGATGGTTAGAGATTGCTTCCAAGAGAATCCTAATACTACTTTGAAGCTTCGCCTTATTGGGAAAAGAGAACAGGATGGTCAGACGTATAACTTACCTACTTCTTCCGAGGTTGCCGCTCTTATTGTTGGAGATATTGATAACGCTCTTGAGAATAGAGATATCGTTGTCTAGACACAAACGGGGTCATTAAAAAGAATAAGTGAGTTGCATCCTTCCTATCTTGTACTTCAATATCCTATTTTGTTCCCATATGGAGACGACGGTTACAGAATTGACATCCCCCATAGGGGTGTAATTGATGTTACTAACAAGAAACGTCCGAATTGTACAATGAGAGAGTTCTTTGCCTATCGCGTACAAGATCGTAGTAACCACCTTTCATTGATTCTAAACTCTCGACGGTTATTCCAACAGTTCTTAGTTGATGCTTATACGATGATTGAGAGCGAGCGACTTGACTTTATAAGATTTCAGTAAAATGATCTCAGGTTTGATACATACGAGAGTATCCGCAAACTAAGAAGTAACGGCCAATAAGATTTGTCTAAGGTTGGAAAGCGTATTTTCCTTCCATCTTCATTTACAGGCGGGTCACGATATATGATGCAAAACTATCTAGGCGCTATGGCTATTTGCAAATGGTATGGTTATCTCGACTTTTCTGTAACCATCACTTGCAATCCCAAGTGGTCGGAGGTTCAGAGGTTTCTTAAGGACACAAATCTGAATCCGAAGGATAGGCCTGATATTTTATCGCGAATGTTTAAAATAAAGCTGGATGCAATTTGCAAAGATTTCAAAGAGCGTCATTTGTTTAGAAAAGCTGCAGCTGGTATGTTATTAAACTTACTTTTTTAAAGATGATCTCATCGATATCTAACAGTTTTTTACTTTTTTGTGTAGTTGTTTACACTATTGAGTTTCAGAAGCGAGGATTGCCTCATGCGCATATGTGCTTATTCATGGAAAATGATTACAAACTCCCAGCTGTATACCATGTTGATCCGTTTATTTATGCAGAAATTCCCGATATAAACGAAGACCAGAAACTATATACTCTTGTGAAAGACCATATGATTCATGGTCCATGCGGTAACTCTAGAATAGCTCTCCATGTATGGTTGATAGAAAATGTTCAAAAGGTTTTCCAAAGAAATTTCAAGATCAAACAACCTTGGATTCTAACGGATTTCCCTTATACAGAAGAAGAGATGACGGTGCTTTCGTTTTAAAAAATAGAATTTAGTTAGACAACAGAAGTGTTGTACCTTACAACAAAAAACTTTTGAAAAGATATCAGACGCATATAAACGTTGAATGGTGCAACTAAGCAACCTCAATAAAGTTAAATCTTTAAAAACTCTATGTATTACACGTGTTGAAAAAATGTAATTTTAGATTAATAGTATATTAAATAAATATAATTTTGGATTAATAGTGTATTAAATAAATATAATTTTGGATAAAGTCTTATATATAAATCTTAATTAATCAATATATTTGATAAATAATAAAAATACTAATAATAGTAAAAAATTTAATTTATATACTAAATAATAAATATAAAAGAAAGGCGGAAAACCCAAAAAATAAGTGTATACCTTTACAAAAAAGAATTACCTTAAGAATAACTATACAATTGTTTCCATGAATATTGACATTAAGATGAAAGTAATCATTATCAAATATCCCCTTAAAATGATTGAACTAACAATCATTTAGAAATATAAGAGCAAGCTTGCATTCCATATCATCTATATTAGCCCAAAATAAGAATTTTTAACATATCTGTCCCCATGGTCTTTATAACTAACCATTGCCTCTAAGTCTAGAGATCATGGAAGCCAAAATGGTTAGAATTAGGGGCCAAAATGGTTAGTTATAGAGACTATGGAGGGCAGATATGTTAAAAATTCTTATTTTGTGCTAATATAGTAAAAGTGATATAATCACTGGGGCCAAAAACATAATTTACTCTTTAGAATAATATTTTGTTAGAAAAATAGAAGAATGATATTCAAAATTTAAGGTAGGATGAAATTCAATATTAGCTCATTATTCATTTATTTATTTAATTAATATAAAATAAGTTTGGAAGTGAGGCGAGAAAATCATAAAATAAATGTTTACGAGGAATGATAGGTGTCACACATTAATGTTTTATTATATAGTATAGTATAGATATATATGTTTAGATTGATATAAATAGATTATTATATTGTAGTAAATTTGTTAACGAAGTCTCAATAAATTTAACCCTTTATTTAAAACTTGTAAATGTAACAAAGTCTCAATAAATTTAAACATTTATTTAAAACTTGTAAATGTAGAAATGATAAATAATAGTAGTTAATTTTATTTTAAGTTTCGTAAAATCTATTTGATAACCAACTAAACAAAACGTTCAAATATATAGTTAATATCAAGAGTAAATTACGATTTGGCCTCTGTGGTTATATCACTTTTACCCTTTTAGCCAAAAAATGAATCTTTTAACATCTGAGCCCTCAACGTCTTTTTATATAACCCTTTTGTCCCTAACACTAACCCCACCCATTTACTTTTAGGGGCAAAAGGGTTAGAAAAAAAGACGTTGGGGTCCAAAAGGGTTAGAAAAAAGATATCGAGTGCTCAGATGTTGAAAAAATTCCTTTTTGGGCTAAAATGGTAAAAGTGATATAACCACAGGGGCCAAAATCGTAATTTACTCTAATATCAAATTAGATAACTAAGTTTGAATTTGAAGTAAATAGATAAATATAAAAGTAATAATTAAACTAAATAATATTTAGTAGGAAGATTATCTATAATTAATTAGAAGAGGTTAAACTAGAATAATAATTATCCATAAGACATGGCCTAATATGATGACAAGTGTCCCCAAAATGGTTTCTTTTATTATATAGTACTAGCGGTAAGACCCGTGTGCAAACACGGGTCGTTTCTTAGAAAACCATGCATAACACATATTAATAGAACATATAGATACGTGTATAGATATCGTACCAAAACGTGTTATCTATTATAGCTAAAAGACAACTATAAACATAGATTATCGGTTAAATATATCAGTTACATACAATTTAACAGTTTACCCAAAAAGACAATATAAACTGTTTATAGACATAGGTACCTAATAGAATTTGAATACAACTTAAGGTTCAACAAACATTAACTACAAACACACAATCACCTGCCTCAACAACTTTCAACAAAACTAAATCAAGGAATCAGCAGACTTTAGAAATCAGCAGATCTTTATTCTCTCATCAACCTTTCCATGATTTGCCCTTTGAATTGGAGCTCAAAATCCAAGGAATCAGTATCATCTTCTTCCCTATCAAGCTAAAGGTTAAAAAGATCTTGGAGGTAAACTGGATTCAGACCAAGTGCATTCTCCCTTGATATCTTTTCAACACTACCATCAGACTTGATCAAAGTCAATTCATGGGTATGTTTGTCAGACTTCCACTTTAGTATTTTTGGGTCTGATGGGTTTATTGGGAGAAGTTTTATTTGAGAGGAGTTTGGCGATTGAGGCCTGCTTGCCAACTTCTGAAGTGTTTGAGCAACTTGAGCTCGTAATTGCAACGAAGCATCATCCAATCCATATCGTAACTGATTTCTGATAGACTCTTTTCTGTACTCAACTTCTCTCTTTTCATATTATTCATCCATCAGTTGTTGTCTTTTTCTTTGGTTCAAGGCAGCGATGGATACATCTACTGATGAGAATAGCTTTTTTGACGTAATGGTCTGCCGACGTCTAACAGTGGTTTCATCTTTGTATACTGGCTTTTTAGGAAGGGATGGATCTGTCTTTCTTCGCTCTTCTAGCTTATTGTAAGCTCGATCAATATACTGACTAGACCATTTTCCAATTTGTCTAGCAGTCTGACGGGTGGTCCGTAGGACAACCCTTAAGTGCTTTAAATAGAATAAAATTCCATACTTTGCCCGGTTAATTGCTCGAACTTGGTAACTGCTTTACGTTTGATTATGCAGGTGTGAAAGTGCTCTAAACAAGAGTTTTAGGAAGCTTGGATGAATGATAGAAGTTCGGAATAAAAAAGGATGAAGAGAGCAAGTGTAGAAGGAGAACAGGGAGAAGAAGGCCACTCAGGGCCGTAACCTACGGCTCCCAGCCGTAGGTTACGGCCACCAATGTTCTCAAAAATTCCAGCCGTAAAACAGAAGCTTCCTGGCGTAAAGTTTCATTGCCAGCGTAGGTTACGGCTCCTGGTTGACCTTGCACTATCATTGACTGCCGTAAGCTACGGCTGGGAGGCGTAGCTTACGGCTCCGACTGATCCAAAAAGTGTAACTCCTCATTTAATGGCCAATTTGTGGGAATTTATGGGGACTTATCATTGCCAATCGGTTATGCTTCACTGGTGAACGAGTTTGGGGAGTTCTTGGAGACTTTTTGGTGTGAAGAACACATTGGAATCATAAGTTAATTGTCTTTGATCTTGATGAACAATATTACTTTTGTTATGATGTTGCTTCAAGCCATGTGTGGCTAAACACTTTAAGATCGTCCTAGATTGAAGGTTTGCTTGAGACACTTTGTATTTGATTTCCTAATTTCTAGAATAGCAATCCTTATCTTTATGGTTGGTTTGTTATGGTGTGTGATTGTTTGTTAGTAGCTTGTTAATTCTTATGTTAATCTAGTTTGAAACCATACGTTCTTGGTGCCGTTGGCAATCGAGATATCATGGGTATAATTAGGATTGGGTAAGGGTTGATTGATCATCGGGTAACAACCTCACGTTCTAGGAATCTGAGTACTTAGTTCCCTTTCATCACTGCAAGTAATCACACATGAGCTATGTCTATGTAGTTCTTTCTAGTGGAATGATAATATGAATGTCGAAACAAACCGGAAATCTAGGACGGTCATTTGTCTCTAATTTGCTTACAACCGAATTTTTCTCTTGCAATTTACTTAGTTTAATTTAGTCTAAAACCAATTCACTCACATAAACTCTTGAATTTTATTTCTCTTGCAATTAATTTAATTTAGTTAAATTAGATAAACTTTCGAATAACACATATTCCATAAACTCCCTGTGTTCGATACCCACTTGCCACTATCTATATAGTTGTTATTGGGATTAAATTTGATTGTGACCACGACATCACATCAAATTTTGGCGCCGTTGCCGAGGAGTAGTGCGCAACGTGTGTTATTTTTTTTTATCCTTTTTAGTTTGTTATTTTTCTGGTTTACGCTGGGTGTGTTAGTGTGCAGGTATTTACAGGTGCATGCGTACTAGAAGCTCTCACAAGCTTTCACCATTGGCATTTGATCCGGAAATTGAGCGAACATTAAGAGGAAACAGGATTTTGTTACGAGAAAACAAGTTTAGTGGTTCACCAACAACACCAACTACACCAATCACACCAATTCGATACATGGATCCACCACAACCACCACCCACTACGGGTGAACTCATACCACCATTCATACCATCATCTACTCAACCTTCACCAAATACCACTATGCCCAGTTCTACTACCGAATTTACCTCACCATTTGATATTCCACCACCCAATACTACATTACCTACCAATACTCAAACTGAACCTACCCTTACCTTTAGCCCTGCTTCTACAATTCCACCACTCACCCATTTCTTCCCAGCTTCAGGTCAATCATCATCCACCTATACATTACCACAAGGCTCAACTGTTGTTCATGCTACTTCATCATTTGGAGTACCAAACCAGTCAGGTTTTCAATACTCATCTATTCCATTTGGGCCATCATCGGGGGGTATAGAAGGAGATGGATATGAAGAAGGATATGAAGATTTCGAGGGTTATGAGGAAGAGGGTTATGCTTATGTGGGTAGTGGAGATCAAGGGGAGTTGACTTATGTACCTGGTCAAACGCAAAGAATGTCAAGTGTTGGTGGGATTCCACAACAACAACTCATCCCACAACACATTAGGCCAAGGCCACAAGGGCCACCAATGCAACGCCCTATACCATTGCAACAAGTTCGGCCACAAAATGTTCAACCACAATTTCCAAGGCCAATTCAACACCCACCGATACCGCAACAACAATTTCAACAACCATTGGCACCGCAAGGGCGTATGCCGAGACCAATGGGTCCTATGCGTCCAAGGGGTCGTGTGGGTGTACCAAGAAGGCATCTTAGAGATCATGCAAGAGGTATTGAAGCGCATTTCAGGCCAGTGATTACTCATAATCTGTCACCGGTAGTTATTCCTCATAATGATCAAGGGAGGACATTCGAAGTTCGAACCAACTCGTTACAAAGTTTGCCAAAGTACAAAGGTCTAGCAACAGAAGAGCCTTATTTTCATTTAGAGGCCTATGACTCGATTTGTAACACTCTTGGGAGTCAAGGTTTTTCGGCCGATGATGTGAGGTTGGTCTTATTTCAATTCTCTTTGGAAGATAAGGCAAAGAAGTGGTTTTACACTTTGCCTTCGGCATCTATTTACACTTGGGGGGAAATGCAACAAACTTTCTTAGACGAATTTTATACCGCCCAAAAGACCAATGATGCTAGGAAAGGGTTAAGAAGTTTCCAACAACAACAAGGCGAAATGTTCCATGAAGCTTTCGAGCGCTTAAACATGATGATTAAAAATTGTCCACACCACGGGATTGAGCTTTGGGAGTTGATGAACGCCTTTCATGAAGGGTTGTGTGCCGAGGATGCACGTGATCTAATGTCCATCACAAATGGGACTTTTGGCACAAATTATGAAGATGAGGATTGGGAGTTCTTGGAACAAATGGCCATCACCTCAAAGAGGAAAGCTCAAGCATCAAGGAGAGCACGACCGGCCGTTACCCGAACACAAGTGCATGCAGTTGATGATGGTAATATACAAACTTCTAACCAAATTTATGATGTTTGTGCATTGTGTAATGAAATAGGTCATGCGGCTGAAAATTGCCAAGGAATGGTGGAAGGGCAATTTGAAGAAGTTCATGCTGTTCAAGGTCAAGGAGGGGGTGGTAGAAACTTCAACATGAATTCTAACACTTACCACCCCGGGTTGAGGAACCACCCAAACTTTCGTTATGGGAACCCTTCAAATCAAGCAAACCCGAATTTCCAAGGTAACCAAGGTAATTATGGTTCACGCCAACCTTACAACAATCAAGGTGGATATAGAAGTGGGAACAACCAAGGGTACCAAAGGCAATACCAAACGGGTCAAGAACAAGGGGGGTCTTCGGGTGGAAACGAGATGATGGATATGTTGAAGAGCATGCAAGCGGAGATGCAAAAGAGAAACCAAATGGATGATGCTCGTATACAAAAGGATGAGGCTCGAGATAAGGCGATTCAAACTTTGACCACCCAAATGGGTCAACTTGCAACCGAAGTGTCAGAATTGAAGAAAAATAAAGGTCAATTACCAAGCGACACTAAGGTAAACCCATCTCATGGTACTTCAAGAGGTAATAATGTTAACATTCACCATGTAAGTGTTTTGAGAAGTGGGAAAGAGTATAAAACCAATCCTTCACCGGATTTGGTTGATGGGGTGGTTGAAGATATTACGGGTCAAGATAGTGAGGAAGAAAATGAACCACCTATTGTTTCTTCTAAAAAACCCAATTTTGAAAAACCCGAAGTTAGTAAAGAAAAAGAAAAGATAAATGAGGGTGAGGGATCTAGTGAAGTACCATTTCCTTCGGCTTTATTAGATCCGGGTAGAAAGAATTTTATTTCAAAACGGGGTCCTCAAAAAGAGGAAATGTTGGAGGTTTTTAAACAGGTTAAAATCAATCTTCCTTTGCTTGAAGCTATTAAATAGGTACCCGCTTACGCCAAGTTTTTAAAAGAATTGTGTACCCAAAAGAGGCAACAAAAAGTGCCTAAATTGGTTGACTTGAAGGAGCGGGTAAGCGCGGTTTTGAAAGGAGATCTTCCTCCTAAGTTACAAGATCCGGGAACGCCTCTTATAAATATTCAAGTAGGAAATTTTCAAACTGCAAGGGCGTTATTGGATCTTGGAGCCGGAGTAAGCATCTTACCGGGGGGGTTATATGACCAATACGATTTTGGTCCATTGAAACGGGTTGAGACAACGGTGGTGTTAGCCGATTTGTCTCATAAACTTCCTCGGGGTATTGTACGGGATGTGATAGTTAAAGTTGATGAGTTTTATTATCCCGTGGATTTTCTTGTGCTAGACTACTCATCCGCGGACCCAATTCAACAACAAAATATTATTTTGGGTCGGCCATTTTTAAACACCGCACATGCCGTTATTGATTGTCGATATGGTACGGTCGACATGACATTCGGTAATAGAAAGATGAGATTAAATGTTTTTACTAATGGTACTAACATTTATGGTGATGAGTGTTTTGTAGCAGATTTCATAGATGTATACGACCCAAAGGAGTTCGAGGAAGAGATTTTGGGTTCTTGTGTTTGTGATGTGTCTTTGCAGGTGCACGCATGTGATTTGGAAAAGGAAGAAAAGGAGCAAGAGGCTCTTGCGGTGAAGGAAGGAAGACCGCCATGGTCCCACCAAACGGATACTCTACCGGTGGAAATTGATTCGGGTACAAAGCCTTCCTTGGAATGTCCACCAAGGGTGGAATTGAAAGAGCTACCAAAACATTTAAAGTATGTGTTTTTGGGGGAGAATGACACTTTACCGGTGATCATTGCTTCCAATTTGGAGATAGCTCAAGAGGAGGATTTGATACGGGTGTTGAAGGCTCACAAGGCGGCAATTGGGTGGACAATAGCCGATTTAAAGGGTATTAGTCCTTCCATTGTAATGCACAAAATTATCACAAGTGAGGAAGCAAAGCCGACCCGTGAAACACAAAGAAGGTTGAACCCGAATCTGAGAGAGGTGGTCAAGAAAGAAGTTATCAAGTGGTTGGATGCGGGGATCATTTATCCCATTTCGGACAGTGCGTGGGTAAGTCCGACTCAGGTAGTGCCTAAAAAATCAGGCATTCAGGTAATTAAAGATGAGCAAGGTGAGCAAATCGCCACCCACCCGGTAACCGGGTGGCGAGTTTGTATCGATTATAGAAAATTAAACGCCGCTACCTCTAAAGACCATTTCCCGTTGCCCTTCATTGACCAAATCATTGAAAAACTTTCCGGTCAAAAATACTATTGTTTTTTGGATGGGTACTCGGGATATAACCAAATTGCTATTCACCCGGACGACCAACACAAAACCACGTTTACATGTCCATATGGTACATTTGCTTTTCGGCGGATGCCATTTGGACTATGTAACGCGCCCGCCACATTCCAAAGATGTATGATGAGTATATTTTCGGACATGGTGGGGGAGTCTCTTAAAGTGTTTATGGATGATTTTTCCATTTTTGGGCCAAGTTTTGACTCTTGTCTTGATGAGTTAGAAAAAGTTTTGAAAAGGTGTGTGGAGACAAACTTGGTCTTAAGTTGGGAAAAGAGCCATTTTATGGTTCAAGAGGGTATTGTGTTGGGGCATGTGATTTCGGACCGGGGAATGGAGGTAGATAAAGCAAAAATTCGGGTAATTTCATCTCTACCCCCACCAAAGAATGTTAAGGGGGGTGAGATCATTTTTGGGACATGCGGGGTTTTATAGAAGATTTATTAAAGGCTTTAGTGTAATTACAAAACCTTTATGTAACTTATTATTGAAAGATGTTCCATTTGATTTTACTAACGAATGTTTGCAAGCGTTTCATGTGTTGAAGGAACAATTGGTGAAGGCTCCTATCTTGCAACCACCGGATTGGTCGAAGCCGTTTGAAATTATGTGTGATGCTAGTGATACGACCATTGGAGCGGTTTTGGGTCAAAGAGTTGATAAGAAACCGGTGGTGATCTATTATGCAAGCAAAACTTTGTCCGAGGCGCAACTGAATTACACCACAACCGAGAAAGAATTATTAGCGGTGGTGTATGCCTTGGACAAGTTTAGAGCTTACATTTGGGGGAGCAAGGTGATTGTGTATTCGGATTGTAACACCTCGAAAATTCACGTCCTATAATGTGTTGACACGTGTCATAAAGTTTGAACGTGTGAAAGAATATTATAAAAGGACTAAAGTTGACAAACATGGAAAGTATGTAATTATACGGATTCTAAGTGTCAACAGTGAATGAATATACTTCATAATAACCCTACATGATGTTTATAACATCAAACGAATAAATCATGGATCATACGAAGCTAAAAGTGAGAGATTACAAACTACAGGGGTCAAATGTGTCAACATGTTAAAGATATACCTCTGAGTGATCTTTTGACAAACCCGAAGCTTTGTAAATATAAATTATGCTCACTAGAATGCACGATTAAAATTTCATAAAGTTTCGTTATCGTATGAGAAAGTTATGATCAAATTCGTGTGCGGGGGGTTAAAGTGTTAATATTGAAAGTTAAGGCTTTTCGGGTTAACCGGGAGTGTCCAGGGACTTGGCAAAGTGAGTATAAGTCATAAAGCCCTTGTATATAAATAATAAGGGGTCAAAATGCAAGAATTAAGCTTAGTTGACCTTTCGGAGCACCAAGAGCCAGGGATGCAAACTGAAAAATGGAAAAATTGCCCCTGAGGAGGGCTAGCGGTGCGCTACGTCAGAAGCGTAGCGGTGCGCTAGCAATGCCCAGCAACCAGAAAACCTACTGCAGCCTGTCTTGCGCGATTATGACCGATTCTACTGGTTTTTCTTGCACATGGACGACCCCTAGGCACCCCTAATCATGTAGGACACTTGTGGGATTGTTGTGGTTAGTGCTAGACTTAGATGTCAATGCCTTGTGGTGTCTAAGTTCACTATATAAAGCTCACACAAGTGCAAGTTTGATCATTCACTCCTCAATTCACTTCTGATCATTTGTGGAACTTCCAAGCTGACCCAACTCCTTCCTAATCATCCATTAATCACTTTGTAAGTTGCCTAACCTTTCTTAATTATTTCTAGCTTTATATTTAGCTTAAAAGTCAATATACC
The DNA here is from genome assembly GCA_030545235.1 of Helianthus tuberosus. Taxonomy (NCBI): domain Eukaryota; kingdom Viridiplantae; phylum Streptophyta; class Magnoliopsida; order Asterales; family Asteraceae; genus Helianthus; species Helianthus tuberosus. Next base: position 17,500,988 of record CM060440.1, read on the forward strand.
GTGCTTAACGGTTGACTTCGTGATTAAGTAACGATAGTTCAGTCGTATGTCAAATTAAAAGTACCGTTAGATAGGTAATTATATGGGTATTAAGCCCTTATAAGGGCACGTACCGAATCCAGACCTAACTAGGTCGTTTGTCGGGTCAAACGTTGACCGAAAAAGTCAACAGAATTACAAAATGCGATTTAATGCACGATTAGCAATCCGCGAGGCGTGTAACCTGTTTTAAACTTAATATAACTTGGTAATAAGTATAAAAACTTGTCTACGCTTGTCCGACTCGACAAATTTCTGTTTAAACCCGGTTCGGAACCGAAAGACGCAAAACTTTGACTTTTGCATTGACTTCGGTTCTGACCCGTTTTAATTTGATTCGGTATTGCCTTAGTGCTTCATTAGGGTTGGATTACATGATAGAATAAGTCTCGGTATTTGTTTCGTTGATTATCCGATGCATGCACACGTTTCCGTTAATCGCTTAAATTGGACCATAATGCCCTTATGACCATACAACGAGAAATTTGAAAATGTGGAAGTACAATAATCTTAGTTACTGATTATTAAACATGCACGTAAATTTTCACGTCAATTGGAAGTCTAGATTAGGAGATATGCGCATTAGCGTAATAATAAGCTTTTTATTAATTAAACGGCGCGATTAGCGCATAGCCTATCTAAACCCGATTTTTTGTACCAAAACTTTTACCCACTGATGTTAAATAATATTTTGGGATTTTTGAAGATTTTTAATTATTTTTAAGCTGGTCTTAGGCTAGGCTTATTGCATTGATTCGGTTAATACCGAATATGCCCTTTTAGGCCATAAAACGAGTTTTACGAATCCGTTTGATACCAATCCAATTGCCACTGATCTAAAATAATAAATATAGTATTTTGAGCCTGTTTTGCTGATCAGAAAACTCAGAAACATATTTTAACCCGTACGTCGCTTAAAACGGCTTTATACGCGTATTAAACGCGTAGTTTGGTATTAAAACCATTTTGCCACGTAAGACTTAATACCAATAGAAATAACCTGTTAAATTAAGTTGTTTTCCTGACTTATTCAGACCCGGATCACAGAAACTTAATAAATCCCTTTTATGGTCGTTAAAATGACCAAAATACCCCTACGGGGCATAATTAGGGAATAAACTCGTTATGGGCATTATGGAAGATATCATAATGATATCACAACATATTTAAAGTGTATTAACTTAGGAAACCTGTCCGCGACCCTTTCGGTTACCCGTTATGCGTTATACGCGTTCGGTTCGGTTTATGTAACTAGTTTGCATAAACTAGCCGAAACGGGTCAAACGATATCATTTCTATCTCAAAATCCAGGATGTGAATAGTAAACCCATATTAAACAAGTCTTCAAACTTGTCGGGTCTAAATCACATTCTATCCGGTCTTCGTTTAATCGTGCGTAAGAACCGTATCTTTAAAACTGACAGGTCTAAGCTTAAGCTTAAGTAAAGACCCGTTAGTATTCTAATAGGTTATATTAAACCTTCGTTCCAGATTAGGAGAACCAGTAAAAGCTATCTGCGATTTATTCGATTAAGGATTTATACTTGCAAAGGTAAATACTTTTAACTTATTTTCCCTATACGGGCTTGGGTTACGGTACATAGCGTACCGCTTGATCGGGCATCAAATCTTCCACGCTTAGTGGTTAATTGAATAATTTGATCGGCTCGTTTTAAACAGATGTGTTTACTTTACAGCCTTTGGGAGGTTAATGACCATGTCCCGGATATCCTCGGCATTATCTTACGAGATTGCCACGACCTGAGCACGGGGTGTAGGCGTACTCCCGTGTATAACTCACTTACAGTGGTGTGTCTATTGATCTTTAACCCGGATACATTCCGGGCTACTGAACGCATAAGTAACACGTAATTCGTTCACAAGATTATTATATTATCAAAATAATTCTCCCAAGTTAAAAAGATTAATTTTGCCTCTGTGCATTTTAATCCATGTGTCAAGATATTTTGTGCCACGTGCATTCAAAACAATTTACAAACTCTTTTTCCAAAATGAGTCAGTTGAATGTATTTACCAGTGTAAACTGACGTATTTTCCCAAAAAGATTAAATGCAGGTACTAGGCGAAATAGGCTGGGATTCTCCTAAGCATCATTAGAAGTCTCGCAAACTTAAGATGCCAAAGTCTGTTGAACCATAAACAATGTTTTTCTTAATTCGATCCTACTGTGGATAAACACCGGATAATTGTGACTTTGCTTACAATAAATAAATTCGGTTGTATCTTATTTTAAATTTGCTTCCGCTGTGCATTATTATATTGTGTTGTTTGACTATTACGTTGCCAACCATGACGTCACGATACTCCCCACCGGGCCCACCGGTGACACGTGGAAATTCGGGGTGTGACAGGTTGGTATCAGAGCCAACACTGAGTGAATTAAACACTAGCCTTAGTGTTTAATCTCAGTTACACAATTGCACAATTCTAAACTTCTGAGTCTAGACTTAACTTAGGAATATTTTCAATCCTAATCTTGAAATTTTACTTCCAAATTTTTATTGGATACGTCGCCAAGCAAAGAAGCCGTAATTGGAGTTCTCCACACCCGGAGCCCTGAGATGCTGAGCTTCGTACCGCGGCTAGAATGAAACGAGCATCCAAGGAGAAAGCATTCAGAAATAAAATGAAGAAGAAACTCCTTTTTTTGAAGATCGTTTCCTTATTAGTCCTTATAAGGACATAATTATCTTTCAGTCCCTACGAGGACAACATTATTCCTTTCAAGTCCCGCTTAGGGCAACTTTATAATTTTATTTTTATATACTGGAATGATTAAGTTTAAACTTTCATTCTAAATAAGAAATATTAAATAAATGGAAAATAATATTTCCTTTTTGCAAGATCTACCATTATAATAAAAATGGCAAAATCTAAAAGGGCAAGACCTAGCTTCGGGTCATATTAAGACCGGCCAAGATGGCAGTTCCGCAATTTAGATTCAGATCCATATTTACACCTCAATTTAAAATTGTTCTGCGTAAATTATAAATTAAGAATCTTAAGTGTGAAACCTAGCCTCGGGTCAATTATAAGACCGGGCCAAGATGGTAAGACCTGTTAAAAAGATTCAAATCATTAATTAAGAATCTTAAGTGTGAAACCTAGCCTAGGGTCAATTATAAGACCGGGCCAAGATGGTAAGACCTGTTTAAAAGATTCAATTCCCTGTTAACATCTTAAAACATGTTAACACTCCTGACAGATGTGACTCATTTACAATCACACACGTCATTTTTATATAGGATTCTTCAAAAGATTCCTAACCCAGTTTAATGATCCCTGAATCCTGGGTTTACATCATCAATTAAGATGATCATATTTTTAACCATACGTGGTAATATAATGCCTACGGGCCCTGCTCATTTCCATATGAGCCAAAATACAGTGGTAGCTATGACTCCCTGTCAGATAAAGGTAATGAACTAGGTTCAAACCTCAAATGCTTTGATTCTCTGAAATCCTAGCATATAATTTATAATTGTCCTTGTGACTAGGCCTATCGTGCCAGCATACTTCAAATGCTTTGATTCTCTGAAATCCTAGCATATAATTTATAATTGTCCTTGTGACTAGGCCTATTGTGCCAGTATACCTTAAAAGCCTTGATTCTCTGAAATCATAGCTCATAAATTTAAACGTGTCCATGTGACTAGGCCATTTGTGCCATAAATAAAACAGTTAATGTTTTATAATTAGGATAAATTATAATAGAAATCCTAAATAAATATGATTAATAAATTAACCATATATGGTCTCTGTTTACCATGGTTAATGAATTTCCCTAAGGGGGTAATCCAGTAATAAACATCTCTTATAAGGGAAGTGCCTACGGGCTATAGTTAATGTCCTCTGAGACTAAAAACAGTGGTAGCCTACAGCTCCCTGTCAAGAAAAGGTAATGAACTTTGATTCAAACCTTAAGGCCACGATTCTCTGAAATCATGGCTTATAAATTTAACTTGTCTACGCGACAAGGCCATTGGTGCTATTATTAACTTATGAATTAGGATTTATGATAAAAATCCTGGATAAAATAAATATCCTTCCTTCTCTGTCAGTATGCAATTGACGGGAATCTTAAAGGTGAAACCTAGCCTACGCGGCCAAGATGGTGAAACCTACTCAAGGGATTCAAAACCTTGTTAACACCTAGGAATGTGTTAGCACCCCTGACAAATGTGATTCGAGAAAATCACAACAGTCATCCTTATATGGGATTCTTCCAATTCTCAAATCTAGCCTAGTGATTTAGGAATCATGGCTTATATCATCCTATAAGATGATCATATTATAAACATTCGTTAGTGATGAAGTGCCTACGGGCTAAACTTGTTGTCCGATAAGACAACGACAGTGGTGGTCTTTGACCTCCTGTATAAAAGGTTGGACTATGTTCAAACATAATAGTCTATATGATCAATGCGATCATGACTAATATCATCTAATACGATGATCGTATTGTTTAAAATCCTTTAGTGATGTCTTGCCTACGGGCTATAATATATTGTCCATTTGAGACATTGACATTGTTATCTCTATGATTCCTTGTTTAAGGTGGTGAGCTATGCTCAAGCCAAATAGTCAATATGATTAATACAATCATGACTTATAGCATCTAATAGGATGAACAAAGTATAAACATCCATGCGTGATGTTTTCGCCTATGGGCCAAATTATACTGTCCATGTGTGACAAGGACATTGTGATCTTTACGATTCCCTGTCCAAGGTGGTGAGCTATGCTCAAGCCTAATAGTTCATATGATCAATACGATCATGACAAAAATCATCAATACGATGATTAAAAATTTTAAACATCCGTAATGATGTTTTGCCTAAGGGCTATATTAGATCGTCCAACTGAGACAAGGCAATTGTAATCTTTTGTGATTCTTTGCCAAGGGGGTGAGCTATACTCAATTTCCATAGTCTATACTATCAGTGCGATCCTGACTAGTATCCTCAGTATGCTGATCATAATATTAACATCCCTCGTGATGAAATGCCTACGGGCTATACTTTATTTCAGAGTCGGTAAGACAAAGATAGTAGTGATCTTTATGATCCCCTGTTCAAAATGGTGTGATTATACCCAAACCTAATAGTCAATATGATCGATGTGATCATGACTAATATCATTAGATACGATGGTTATATATAAACATCCATTAGTGATGTTGCTTGGCATATTTTTCTGCCAAAAGAATCGTCTTTCAAGACGATGACAGTTGTAGTCTACGACTCCCTGTCCAAAGGTGAAGAACCACGTTCAAACCTTGAAGCCCCAATCTAATAAGATTGCGGCTTATAAATTCAGGTCCTTGGTAATAGACCATCAAGTTGTGTTTTAAAGTCATTCATGACAAGCCTATGTGCTATAATTGGTCATTCGTGACGAGTTAACATATTAAATGTTAACATTCCTGGTGACATGCCTTTGTACCATATTTGATGAATGACCTTATAACAAGGCCGTTTGTGCCATATCTAAATGTCATCACGACAAGGCCTTCGCGCCATATGATTACTTATGTCCTTCATGACTGTGCTTTATGCCATATTTTTCTACGTCCCTCGAGACAGGCTTCTATGCCATATATGTATATATATATAATAAAAGTCTTGTAAGGACTAGCCTTTGAGCTATTTATAATCGTCCTAGTGACAAAGACAGTTGTGACATTATGGTCCCCTGTCAAGCAGGTATTGGACTCGCTCCAAACTTTGCATGCCGTTGATGGTCCCGTTGTGACCTAGGCTAAATATAATGGAAATACGTTCAAATAACATTCACTATGAATGTTCGGAACAGAATAGCCTATACGGTTTATGAATGCCGTGGCTAACCTAAGTCAGGTCATCAGGATTATGACCAATAATTGTTAAATCTTGGTGATTAGTACCAAGTTTCGAGTATCAAAAACTCGGAGGAGGTAGACGAGAGTCGCAATACTATAAGACGACGAAAGTTAATAAAACTACACATGTAAACCTCAATATTAATGGAGTTAATCTTCAGGCTGTGGTTGACGCAGCAGTTGAAAGGACCATGGAAAGATCATGAAATAATCTAAAGAGCCGAATGCTCCTCGCTCTGAATTTCATTAAAAACCATGTTCAATTACTCACGAGAAGAGGTTTTGTTCACACTTCGAATATGAAGGATGAACCAAAAGAAGGAGAATAACTCCCAGAAATCTGAGATAGAGAGCAAGTACAGGCTTAATAAAAAGCAACGAAAGTTCGGTAAGAAGCCGGTATACCTCTGAGACTGATTCAGCATTAATAGATGGATGTTTTATATCCATTAGGAATCATTTTTGATGTCCTAGTTCCGTTAAATACAAGGACTCAATTTAGTGATAAAATCAAGCCCATATGGTGGGTAATAAGAAGCAATTAATTATCAAGACTCCTTATGAGACAACTCTCATGATTATACGTATCCGTATGATTTATTTATATAAAAAAAAATGGTGGAACTGGCCGTCCCCGGATTCAAACCTGGGTCTAGGCCGGCCGCACCCTTTCGCGCGCCTAGCCAACTGAGCTAGGTGCCTAGTTTGTAAAACTTCCATTATTGAATAAATATAAGCACTTGTGCAATAAACTTCCTTATCATTTATCAATGATAATCTCTGCGAAGTGTCCTGTTTTTAATACAGGCAATAATAAATCTTCATGAACCATAAACTTAGCATGATTTTTTTGATTATCATCCACAAGGTATAACTTACCAAGGAAACCATAGTAACCGATTCTTCTAGTATCGGCAAGGAATCCTTCCGAAAAATCTAAGAGTACTCTTTCTTCGCATAGAGTACGACAACATATGTTATTTTATTTATTTTCTCATTGCTTTCTATCGCCTGCGAATGCCAAACTATGTTTGATAAAAGTGTCATATGAGGATTGGCGTATCCTAGTGTGTCCCATAGATTAATTCCATGTCTGATCAGCATGGAAGTTTAATACATGGAACCCCTGAGATATCCCAATGGTCATATTGTACTAAAGTCGACTAGTAGTATTCAAAGAAGATATCCAAAAATGGAAAAAAAAAATTTTAAGTAAATGTTCCCGACTAAGGAATTCGTGGACTTATAACATAAAGGTGTCACTTATTTGACACGAGTAATGGTGGATGAACTGGAGCCTGAGATATGGAAAATCTCTGTAGCCTCCTTGCAATCTTGATTATCTTCTCATAAGTTTTCCCTGCTTACCTCCGGGAAGGCAGGTAGAATTAAGATTGTATCCCGCTGTGGGCTGGAGTATTGTGAAAACTCCATATTAATTATGGAATAATCGAAACCTTGATTAAATAGGTTTTAAAACATAGGCACATAAAGCCTGACTCAATATTCTGAGGGTTTTATGTTATTAAATAAGAAAGACGGTTCATATTGCTTATGCATACATGCCGCAACCCTAATTAGGCAACGATTAAGAATTTCCATCAGCTACCCAGGATCTAAGGGCAAACTATTGGTGGATAGGCTTGAAGAAGTCTGTGGCCACCTATGTAGCTAAATGCTTGACAAGTACGCAAGTCAAAGCCGAGCATCAGAAACCATCAGGTTTGCTACAACAGCCTGAACTTCCTACGTAGAAGTGGGAAATGGTAACTATGGATTGTATTATCAAGTTACCCAAGACAAGAAAAGGAAATGATACAATATGGGATTATAGTTGATGGACTGACTAAGTCAGCTCATTTCTTACCCATCAAGGAGACTTACAGCTCCGATGTGTTAGCCCAGTTATACGTTGATAAGATTGTAGCCTTACATGGCATACCTGTGTCTATTATCTCTGACCGAGATACTAGATACACGTCACATTTTAGGAAGAATTTCCAACAATCTTTGGGCACACGTTTGAGTTTTAGTACGGCCTACCATCCTCAGACTGACGGTCAGAGTGAGCGTACTATTCAAACGTTAGAAGACATGCTACTTGCATGTGCGATCGATTTGGGTGGTAGTTAGGATAAGAACCTACCGTTAATCGAATTCTCCTACAACAGTAGCTACCATACCAGCATTAAGGCTGCGCCTTTTGAGGCGTTATACGGTAGAAAGTGTAGATCGCCTAATTGTTAGGCGGAAGTTGGAGATGTCCAGTTATCAGGACCAGAGATAGTGTTCGAAACAACGGACAAGATTGTCCAGATTCGCGACCGTCTCAAAGCTGCCCGGGATAGGCAGAAGAGTTACGCTGATCCTAAGCGTAAGGATTTTTACTTCGAAATAGGTGACAAAGTCCTACTTAAAGTGTCACCCTGGAAGGGAGTGATGCGGTTTGGTAAGAAAGGCAAGCTAAGCCCGAGATGCATAGGACCTTTCGAGGTTATCGAACGTGTCGGGTCAGTTGCCTATAAGTTAAACTTACCGGAAGGGCTCAGTGGAATTCACAATGTGTTCCACATCTGCAATCTGAAGAAGTGCTTCGCTGATGAATCACTGGTAATACCACATACAGATGTGCATATAGATGAGAGCGTAAGAATTGTTGAAAAACCTTTGTCGATTGAGGATCGACAGGTAAAGAAGCTTCGAAGAAAGCATGTACCTATTGTAAAGATCAAATGGGATGCCCGAAGAGGTCCCGAATTCACGTGGGAGGTTGAATCCACGATGAAAGAAAAGTACCCTTACTTATTTCAGTAAATCTCGGGCCGAGATTTATTTTAAGGGGGTGAGGATGTAACACCTCGAAAATTCACGTCCTATAATGTGTTGACACGTGTCATAAAGTTTGAACGTGTGAAAGAATATTATAAAAGGACTAAAGTTGACAAACATGGAAAGTATGTAATTATACGGATTCTAAGTGTCAACAGTGAATGAATATACTTCATAATAACCCTACATGATGTTTATAACATCAAACGAATAAATCATGGATCATACGAAGCTAAAAGTGAGAGATTACAAACTACAGGGGTCAAATGTGTCAACATGTTAAAGATATACCTCTGAGTGATCTTTTGACAAACCCGAAGCTTTGTAAATATAAATTATGCTCACTAGAATGCACGATTAAAATTTCATAAAGTTTCGTTATCGTATGAGAAAGTTATGATCAAATTCGTGTGCGGGGGGTTAAAGTGTTAATATTGAAAGTTAAGGCTTTTCGGGTTAACCGGGAGTGTCCAGGGACTTGGCAAAGTGAGTATAAGTCATAAAGCCCTTGTATATAAATAATAAGGGGTCAAAATGCAAGAATTAAGCTTAGTTGACCTTTCGGAGCACCAAGAGCCAGGGATGCAAACTGAAAAATGGAAAAATTGCCCCTGAGGAGGGCTAGCGGTGCGCTACGTCAGAAGCGTAGCGGTGCGCTAGCAATGCCCAGCAACCAGAAAACCTACTGCAGCCTGTCTTGCGCGATTATGACCGATTCTACTGGTTTTTCTTGCACATGGACGACCCCTAGGCACCCCTAATCATGTAGGACACTTGTGGGATTGTTGTGGTTAGTGCTAGACTTAGATGTCAATGCCTTGTGGTGTCTAAGTTCACTATATAAAGCTCACACAAGTGCAAGTTTGATCATTCACTCCTCAATTCACTTCTGATCATTTGTGGAACTTCCAAGCTGACCCAACTCCTTCCTAATCATCCATTAATCACTTTGTAAGTTGCCTAACCTTTCTTAATTATTTCTAGCTTTATATTTAGCTTAAAAGTCAATATACCGTGCTTAACGGTTGACTTCGTGATTAAGTAACGATAGTTCAGTCGTATGTCAAATTAAAAGTACCGTTAGATAGGTAATTATATGGGTATTAAGCCCTTATAAGGGCACGTACCGAATCCAGACCTAACTAGGTCGTTTGTCGGGTCAAACGTTGACCGAAAAAGTCAACAGAATTACAAAATGCGATTTAATGCACGATTAGCAATCCGCGAGGCGTGTAACCTGTTTTAAACTTAATATAACTTGGTAATAAGTATAAAAACTTGTCTACGCTTGTCCGACTCGACAAATTTCTGTTTAAACCCGGTTCGGAACCGAAAGACGCAAAACTTTGACTTTTGCATTGACTTCGGTTCTGACCCGTTTTAATTTGATTCGGTATTGCCTTAGTGCTTCATTAGGGTTGGATTACATGATAGAATAAGTCTCGGTATTTGTTTCGTTGATTATCCGATGCATGCACACGTTTCCGTTAATCGCTTAAATTGGACCATAATGCCCTTATGACCATACAACGAGAAATTTGAAAATGTGGAAGTACAATAATCTTAGTTACTGATTATTAAACATGCACGTAAATTTTCACGTCAATTGGAAGTCTAGATTAGGAGATATGCGCATTAGCGTAATAATAAGCTTTTTATTAATTAAACGGCGCGATTAGCGCATAGCCTATCTAAACCCGATTTTTGGTACCAAAACTTTTACCCACTGATGTTAAATAATATTTTGGGATTTTTGAAGATTTTTAATTATTTTTAAGCTGGTCTTAGGCTAGGCTTATTGCATTGATTCGGTTAATACCGAATATGCCCTTTTAGGCCATAAAACGAGTTTTACGAATCCGTTTGATACCAATCCAATTGCCACTGATCTAAAATAATAAATATAGTATTTTGAGCCTGTTTTGCTGATCAGAAAACTCAGAAACATATTTTAACCCGTACGTCGCTTAAAACGGCTTTATACGCGTATTAAACGCGTAGTTTGGTATTAAAACCATTTTGCCACGTAAGACTTAATACCAATAGACATAACCTGTTAAATTAAGTTGTTTTCCTGACTTATTCAGACCCGGATCACAGAAACTTAATAAATCCCTTTTATGGTCGTTAAAATGACCAAAATACCCCTACGGGGCATAATTAGGGAATAAACTCGTTATGGGCATTATGGAAGATATCATAATGATATCACAACATATTTAAAGTGTATTAACTTAGGAAACCTGTCCGCGACCCTTTCGGTTACCCGTTATGCGTTATACGCGTTCGGTTCGGTTTATGTAACTAGTTTGCATAAACTAGCCGAAACGGGTCAAACGATATCATTTCTATCTCAAAATCCAGGATGTGAATAGTAAACCCATATTAAACAAGTCTTCAAACTTGTCGGGTCTAAATCACATTCTATCCGGTCTTCGTTTAATCGTGCGTAAGAACCGTATCTTTAAAACTGACAGGTCTAAGCTTAAGCTTAAGTAAAGACCCGTTAGTATTCTAATAGGTTATATTAAACCTTCGTTCCAGATTAGGAGAACCAGTAAAAGCTATCTGCGATTTATTCGATTAAGGATTTATACTTGCAAAGGTAAATACTTTTAACTTATTTTCCCTATACGGGCTTGGGTTACGGTACATAGCGTACCGCTTGATCGGGCATCAAATATTCCACGCTTAGTGGTTAATTGAATAATTTGATCGGCTCGTTTTAAACAGATGTGTTTACTTTACAGCCTTTGGGAGGTTAATGACCATGTCCCGGATATCCTCGGCATTATCTTACGAGATTGCCACGACCTGAGCACGGGGTGTAGGCGTACTCCCGTGTATAACTCACTTACAGTGGTGTGTCTATTGATCTTTAACCCGGATACATTCCGGGCTACTGAACGCATAAGTAACACGTAATTCGTTCACAAGATTATTATATTATCAAAATAATTCTCCCAAGTTAAAAAGATTAATTTTGCCTCTGTGCATTTTAATCCATGTGTCAAGATATTTTGTGCCACGTGCATTCAAAACAATTTACAAACTCTTTTTCCAAAATGAGTCAGTTGAATGTATTTACCAGTGTAAACTGACGTATTTTCCCAAAAAGATTAAATGCAGGTACTAGGCGAAATAGGCTGGGATTCTCCTAAGCATCATTAGAAGTCTCGCAAACTTAAGATGCCAAAGTCTGTTGAACCATAAACAATGTTTTTCTTAATTCGATCCTACTGTGGATAAACACCGGATAATTGTGACTTTGCTTACAATAAATAAATTCGGTTGTATCTTATTTTAAATTTGCTTCCGCTGTGCATTATTATATTGTGTTGTTTGACTATTACGTTGCCAACCATGACGTCACGATACTCCCCACCGGGCCCACCGGTGACACGTGGAAATTCGGGGTGTGACACGGATCATAGCGCGGTCCGATATCTAATGGAAAAGAAGGATGCAAAGCCCCGGTTGATTCGTTGGGTGCTTCTGTTGCAAGAATTCGATTTAGAGATCCGGGACAAAAAGGGGTGTGAAAATGTTGTTGCGGATCATTTGTCCCGGATTCCATTGGAAGGTGTTGATGACCCGAGTGAGATTAATGAACGCTTTCCCGATGAACAATTGTTAGCCGTTTCTACTTTCGTTGCACCTTGGTACGCCCATTATGTGAATTATTTGGCTAAGGGTGCAATTCCGAATCATTGGACGAAGAAGAGACGACAACAATTTCTAAGTCAAGTTAAACAATACATTTGGGATGAACCGGATTTGTTCAAGATTGGATCCGATCAAGTGATAAGGAGGTGTGTTCCCGAAACTGAAGTTTTAGAGATTTTGACCCATGCTCATTCGTCGGCATGTGGGGGGCATTTTAGTGGGAACAAGACGGGTTATCGGGTGTTATCTAGTGGGTTTTATTGGCCCACGATTTTCAAGGATTCTTGTGAGTATGCCCGAAATTGCATCAATTGTCAAAGAGTGGGAAGTATTTCGAAACGGGATGAAATGCCGTTGCAACCGATTTTGGTAGTGGAAGTATTTGATGTTTGGGGAATAGACTTCATGGGTCCTTTTCCAAACTCAAATGGGTTTTTGTATATATTAGTTGCGGTTGACTACGTTTCGAAATGGATTGAAGCTATTGCTACGAGAACCAATGATCACTCCGTTGTATGCAAGTTTGTACAATCCAACATTTTTGCTCGATTCGGTGTGCCTAGAGTGATAATAAGTGATGGCGGTTCACATTTTAAGAATTTCAATTTCGGGAAGTTGTTAAAGAGATACAATGTGAATCATCGTGTTGCTACACCGTACCACCCGCAAACGAGTGGTCAAGTTGAAGTGTCTAACCGACAAATCAAAGAAATTTTAATGAAGACGGTGAGAACGGATCGAAAAGATTGGTCAAGCAAGCTTGATGATGCGTTGTGGGCTTATCGAACGGCCTACAAAACTCCACTTGATACCACTCCTTATCGAATGGTGTACGAAAAAGGATGTCATTTGCCTATGGAGTTAGCACATCGGGCATATTGGGCGATTAAAACGGTGAATGCAAATTATGACGAAGCGGGTCGGGCGAGAAAGCTACAATTGAATGAAATTGAGGAAATAAGGGATCAAGCTTATGAATGTGCATCCGCATATAAGGACAAACTGAAGAAAGTTCATGATGCGAAGATAAGGAAAAAGAACTTTGAAGTGGGTCAAAAAGTGTGGTTGTACAATTCAAGATTGAAGATGTTCGCGGGGAAACTCAAAAGCAAGTGGATGGGCCCTTACGTTGTCCGAAGAGTGGGGAGGTTTGGAGATGTTGATATACAAGATGAACAAAAGAATAAACAACAAACGATGAACGGGCATCGGCTTAAACCGTACTTGGAAGGTAACGATATCAACAATCTCGAGCTCGACAAAGTGGGGTACATTTTACACCCAGTGGATGACGAAGAAACGTGAAAGAGGCCCAGGTTTGGTGTTTGTAAATATTTAGTTTAGTTTATTTTGGTTTGAATAAGTTCCGTTTAAACTGGTGTTCGAAACAAGTGTGGGGAAATTTTTACGGATTTCCCGAACATAGTGTTGAAGACAACACGGGTTTTTAACGGGGGGTAGGGTAATAATTTCCATGTTTTCGTGAAGTATTTAAACATAAAAAAATAATAATAATTTTTTTTTTCAAAGTTACAAGTTTTTGGCCTAACCCAGCTCTAGCCGTAACCTACGGCAAGGAGCCGTAGGTTACGGCTCCATATGAACAAAAGTGAACCTTACGGCCCTATGCTCCTGTTTTATGGTGATGTTGAGACCCAGGTACCACCGTAACCTACGGCAAGGAGCCGTAGGTTACGGCTCGCAGTGAAACAATTGAGGTTCCCCCTTGTCGTTTTTTTATAAAAAAAAAGAGAAATAACAAAACCGAAAATAATATAATAATAATAATACTTTTAATAAAACAACAATACTCCCCAACCACACATTCTCATTAACCCCCAACCACAACTTTCATCTTTTTCACCTTCATCTTTCATCTTTCAAGAACCCTAGTTCTACCATCTTCAAATCCTCATAACTTTCTCAAATCTAGCCCGATTTCAGTGATTTTTGGGTCCATTTTGGGTGAAATTTCACAAGGAATTCAGATTTACACTTGTATCTTGAAGATTCCTTTGTTTTGGGGTCGGATTTGAACCTAGGGGTGCCGAAAATTTGGGGCTTTTTGGGGGTTTTTGTGTGAACTTCAAGTTTTTGTGATTCTCATCTTCTACAACACCAAGGTATGCAATTTCTTGTCAATATTTGATATACATTACGGTTTGTAAGTTTTCATTATAGTTTTTGCTTACACACTTGCTTGTATGAGATAGATGATAGGATTTTAGTAAGCCATTGAATGTTTGGGTGTAAATGTGTTTGATGTCTAGTGGAAATTTTTGGAAAAATTCTGATTTATAGGGACATCATGCCAAAATTTTGTTTGAAAGAATGAAATTTTGATTTTTGCACATCTACACCCATAACATGAAGCAAGTGTGGGGAAGATTGGGAAAAGTACTAACTTGATTTGTTTATATGGTTGATGTTTGAATGTGTGTAGGCATGGTGACGAAAAAAGGGAAAGGAATTGCAAGTTCTTCTAATGCGCCTCAAGAGGAGCAACAAAAGAGGAGGAGATTGACCCGTGTTGGTGACCCGGACTCGGAGGAGGATGCACCTCCAAGGGGTCCGAAGTCGGATTGGACAACCGGTTCATTGCTAGACCAGCCTGAGGAATGGAGAGAGGATCTGTTTCATGAACAAATGAACAACTTAAAACAAAGGGGTGAAGCGTTTATTTGTGAGAAGGAGATCAAAGAGGTTGATTTTGGGCCGTTCGGGGTAACGGACAAGTTCAAAGCATTGGGTTGGGGTGCAGCCTTGAAGTGTTATGACGGGGAAGTGAAGAAGATGTACGACAAGCAGATTCAAGAATGGGTAGCTTCACTTGAATGTCCCCCGTATAAGTCCCCAAGCAAAATGAGGCTCGTTGGACGGTGTAATGGGGTGAAAGTAGAAATGTGTTATGACTCTTTGCGCAAAATAGCAAAGTTTGACGACAGACCCGCAAATGAGTACATTCACCCGAGTCTCAAAGATCTTTACCACGAGCCCAAAGAGCATCCGCAATGGCAAATTATGCTTGATTACCTTTTCCTTCCGGGCACAACACATGGGAAGTTATATAGAAGCAATTTGAAAATGGAAGCGAAATTGTTGTTGACATTGTGCATATATAATGTGGTTCCAAGGCGGGGTGATAAGATGGAAGTGCGGCATCAGGAAGTACCGATTTTATATATGTTGATGCATGGATCTCCCAAGGTCCCTTTCCGATTTCTTGTGATGAATAACATCTGGTTGAGCAAAATTAGTGGAGAAAGAAAGATCATACCTCATTGCCGGTTGATTACGGCGTTGTTAAAAAAATATGGGGCGATTAAAGGTGATGAAAAAGGTTCTTACAAGAGGTTTAAACCATTCGACCTTAAGAATCTTGGGCCAGATTGGATTTACACAGAAACAGAGAGGTATCATAGGTTAAAAACAAATGGGAGAAGGTGGAGAGCGTTGAAGGTAGGTGCGAGGCCGTTACGACCAGGTGAGGCTGAGGAGCCCGAAGTAACCGATGAAGAGGTAAGTGGAGATGAGGATTACCGCGAAGATACCTTCATGGTTGATGCTCAAGTTCAGGGAGCTGGAGTGCAAGCTGGTTATGTGGGGGGTGCATTTGATTATGCACAGCAAGCTTATGATCCTTATTGGGCCCACTCGGGAGATATGGGTCAAATTATTGAACAAAGGCGACCTCCCACTTTTGGAGGATGGAGTGAACCAAACCAAGTGCTTTTTGATCAACAAACTTTAATGGGGGCGAGTATAGAGAGGGCTTTGAAGAAAAATTATGATAGGAGTGAGCAATGGAACCGTGCTCATATGTATGCCCATGAAGAAGAAGTGAACAACCGCTATTTAGATGATCGCCAGAGACGCATGCATGATCAATGGCATGCGGGCCAACCAATTGAAGGGGATCCGCCCGTTGTGGACTACACCACATTGCCACCAAATGATGGTAGTGTGTCATACCCCACCCCACCATTGCATCATTCTCAGTGGGTGGATCCACATGCTATGAGTTATCAACAGGCGAATCCGAGTGGTGATCAAGGAAGCAGCAGTAGCGGTGGAGCATTTGGCTTTGGCGAATGGAAGGATATGATGACATCCATCTTCGGGCCTCCACAGCCGAAATATTACTAGCCAGGTCGTATCTTGCTCCTTTGTATATTTGTTTATTTTGTATGTTATGTTTATGTTCGGGAGGTAGGGTGGTGTTTGATGTTGATATGTTGTTGGGTTGTGAAAGTTGGTGGTGTCTAAAAAAAAAAAAAAAAAAAAATTTGGGATTTGAGAATATTAGCAAAGGCTAATGTTGTGGTTCAAAGCGATCTTTCCCTCAAAGCCATACATTGGGACAATGTATCCCAAATGTGGGGATGGGGGAAATTTTTGAGAGTTTTAAAATTTTGTAAACCTAAGCGAAAAATTGTTAAAATTTGAAAACTTGATATTGTGCCATTTGACACACCGACACCCATTCTTAGTCTTTTCTTGGTGAGGATTTGAGCCACACATGATTGTTATTGATATTTCATTGTTTGAGTGGCGGTGTGTGTTGTGTGTTAATAGAACTTGTGTGTGAATACTTGTTAAATCCTAGAGTTAGCATGCTTTTGGAAATGATAGGGGACTTTTAGGAAGCCTCGTCTAGATGTGTGAAGAGTGCGGGATTGGTGGGTTGGACCTCATACTTTACATATATGAGCTTGGTATTGCGAGGGGTGGGGGTTTGGTCTTTAGAAAGCCATGTTTGAGCCTTATACCATTCGGTTGTGACCCAAACCTACTTCCTACAAAATTTTACCTATTGAGATGACCCGGTTTAGGAGATTTAGTATGTAGTATTGATGTTCTTGTATATATTGTTGAGTTTTATGTGTTATGAAAAAAATGAAAAAAAAAAGAAAAAAAAAAGAGAAAGAGAAAAGTACAAAAAGAAGAATGTAGTTGCGTTGGTAGTTTAAAAGTTGATGAATGGTGTATATAGTTGATGGTTGTTTTGCTTAGTAGTGAAAATAAAAACCGGGTCAAATCAAATTAGCTCTTATATATATGTTCTACCATTTTCCTACCTTTGCACCTAGCCCCATTACAACCCGTAAGTTTCCCTTGATTCATAAGCATGCTAGATATTTGTTAGGAGGAAACTTGATTCTTATACAAGCTTATTGTCGCACACACACATACACGCATTGAGTGGTTTTGTATTACATGCTAGTAATTCTTGTCACCGAGAGTTTAGCGAGGGGTGTGTCTTATGGTATGGTTGAAGGTTAGTAAAAGGATGGCATATTTTAGCTTGGTTTGCATGATTGATCACTTGTGCTTGCTGAATAGTTTTGAATGGGTTGCTTGGGACAAGCAACGGGTAAGTGTGGGGATGTGACGGGTGGTTCGTAGGACAACCCTTAAGTGCTTTAAATAGAATAAAATTCCATACTTTGCCCGGTTAATTGCTCGAACTTGGTAACTGCTTTACGTTTGATTATGCAGGTGTGAAAGTGCTCTAAACAAGAGTTTTAGGAAGCTTGGATGAATGATAGAAGTTCGGAATCAAAAAGGATGAAGAGAGCAAGTGTAGAAGGAGAACAGGGAGAAGAAGGCCACTCAGGGCCGTAACCTACGGCTCCCAGCCGTAGGTTACGGCCACCAATGTTCTCAAAAATTCCAGCCGTAAAACAGAAGCTTCCTGGCGTAAAGTTTCATTGCCAGCCGTAACCTACGGCTGGGGGCCGTAGGTTACGGCTCCTGGTTGACCTTGCACTATCATTGACTGCCGTAAGCTACGGCTGGGAGGCGTAGCTTACGGCTCCGACTGATCCAAAAAGTGTAACTCCTCATTTAATGGCCAATTTGTGGGAATTTATGGGGACTTATCATTGCCAATCGGTTATGCTTCACTGGTGAACGAGTTTGGGGAGTTGTTGGAGACTTTTTGGTGTGAAGAACACATTGGAATCATAAGTTAATTGTCTTTGATCTTGATGAACAATATTACTTTTGTTATGATGTTGCTTCAAGCCATGTGTGGCTAAACACTTTAAGATCGTCCTAGATTGAAGGTTTGCTTGAGACACTTTGTATTTGATTTCCTAATTTCTAGAATAGCAATCCTTATCTTTATGGTTGGTTTGTTATGGTGTGTGATTGTTTGTTAGTAGCTTGTTAATTCTTATGTTAATCTAGTTTGAAACTATACGTTCTTGGTGCCGTTGGCAATCGAGATATCATGGGTATAATTAGGATTGGGTAAGGGTTGATTGATCATCGGGTAACAACCTCACGTTCTAGGAATCTGAGTACTTAGTTCCCTTTCATCACTGCAAGTAATCACACATGAGCTATGTCTATGTAGTTCTTTCTAGTGGAATGATAATATGAATGTCGAAACAAACCGGAAATCTAGGACGGTCATTTGTCTCTAATTTGCTTACAACCGAATTTTTCTCTTGCAATTTACTTAGTTTAATTTAGTCTAAAACCAATTCACTCACATAAACTCTTGAATTTTATTTCTCTTGCAATTAATTTAATTTAGTTAAATTAGATAAACTTTCGAATAACACATATTCCACAAACTCCCTGTGTTCGATACCCACTTGCCACTATCTATATAGTTGTTATTGGGATTAAATTTGATTGTGACCACGACATCACGTCACAGTCCCAAACTTAGCTGCTACAAGTTCTGCCCTCATTCTCTTATACTTCAACACTTCATCCACTTCAACCTTTTTGTATTGTTCCCAGTTGGGAGCAGATTTTTGCATTTGAGGATCTTTATTCATCTTTTCAATTCTATTAACTTCCTCATTAAGAGCTTCAAGGGGCCAGTAGTTGAAACCAGACCTGTAGGCTTCGTAGGGCTTGGTATCCATGATAATGTTCAAGAGGTTTCTTAAGGACACAAATCTGAATCCGGAGGATACTCCTGATATTCGATCGCGAATGTTTAAAATAAAGCTGGATGCAATTTGCAAAGATTTCAAAGAGTGTCATTTGTTTAGAAAAGCTGCAGCTGGTATGTTATTAAACTTACTTTTTTAAAGATGATCTCATCGATATCTATCAGTTTTTTACTTTTTTGTGTAGTTGTTTACACTATACAAAGTTACATTTATATAACTCGTGTAATACACGAAGTTTTTAAAGACATACAATTGGATTTATTCAACACGTGTAATACACGGGGTTTTTAAGGATATAATTTTTTAATTGTTTGGTAGATTTTTCAACCCGACTATGCACGGGTTTTTTAAAGATACGACGTTTTTAGTATTCAATATACAAAATTACATTTATTTAATCTGTGTAATACACATGGTTTTTAAAGATATAACTCTTTTTTATATATATTCAACATGTGTCATATACGGGGTTTTTAAGGATGTATTTTTTATTATTTAGCATGTACATTACCATATCCATATTCCTACCTATGATCAAGCTAGCAGTGGAAATGATCATAGATGATTCCACACCCGTAGGAAGTCATCACCTGAAAAAGCAAAGGAGTATATGGTTTGATTTCTCGATAGCCTACCAAACTTTGGCTGGGCTCGGCATTTTGTATCACGGGGGGGGGGGGGGGAGAGATTTGTGGGTAGTATACAGGAGGGTCGTCGCTGCACGACGAGAGTTGAATGCGATGTGAACTGTAGTGTTTGATTCTAAGCTTTCATGCAGTTTTTGATTATGGTTATTTGAATGCTAATCAAGTGTTTGATTAATTTGGTTATTTGTCAAGGAAAAATAGAATTCAATTTTTGGATTATCTAACAACTTAATGAAACTTTTATCATATTTGCAAAGAACCAGCTTCGGTCTTTGTTCTACTTCTTATGAAAAATGTTTGTCTTTTTTACGTAAGCCTTCAATCTAGCGCTCCTCAAAACACATGGTTTCAAGATGAAGATATATTAAATAATGATTGGTGAACCTGCTTAGAGCTGAAAATAGTCTGTATACCACTTTAGTATGGATTCTTAGTGTTCTATCTTTAAGAGTTTGGGTGTTGGTGGGTGTTGTTTGTTACTATTCATGAACTAGGATAATAATTTTTTTTGACAAGCCTAGAGAAACATTGAATGAGCACATCATCAAGTTTGTGAAAATCAATGTAATTTTGATTTTTCATAATGTTTCTTTTTTTATATTTGATATTTGATGATTTTGACCTGAACTTATTTTGACTAGAATTTGTCTTGACCTGAACTTATTTTGACTAGAACCCGCTTGGACCCGAGCCTATTTAGATCAGAACCCGTTTTGACCCAAACCATATTGAACATGTTTCTCACGATTCATTTTGACCCGTTACCCTACTCATTCATGCTTTCATGCTGGTACCCAATCAGAATGTTATTACGCAAAACACATGTGTGCTTCCCCAATTTATATGGAACGATCAAGTTTAAAACACGTGTGTGCTTCCCCAATTAATATGGAATGATTCAATTTAAGGTCCCGTGTATTACACGGGTCGAAAAAAATGTAATTTTATATACTAAATAATAAAACTATAAATCTTTTGAATAAATGTAATTTAAGATATTAAATAATAAAAAATATTATATTTTTAAGAAACTCGTGTATTGTAATTTATATACTAAATAATTAAAAAGTTAAATCTTTAAAAACTCTATGTATTACACGTATTGAATAAATGTAATTTTAGATTAATAGTATATTAAATAAATATAATTTTGGATTAATAGCGTATTAAATAAATACAATTTTGGATAAAGTCTTATATTTAAATTTTAAGTAATCAATATATTTGATAAATAATAAAAATACTAATAATAGTAAAAAATCTAATTTATATACTAAATAATAAATATAAAAGAAAGGCGGAAAACCTCAAAAATAGGTGTACACCTTTACAAAAAAAAATTACCTTAAGAATAACTATACAGCTGTTTCCATGAATATTGACATTAAGATGAAAGTAATCAGTATCAAATATCCCCTTAAAAGGATTGAACTAACAATCATTTAGAAATATAAGAGCAAGCTTGTATTCCATACCTTTTATATTAGCCCAGAATAAGAATTTTTAACTTATCTGCCCCCATGGTCTCTATAACTAACCATTTTGGCCCCTAAGCCTAGAGATCATGGGGGCCAAAATGGTTAGACTTATGGGCCAAAATGGTTAGTTATAGAGACTATGGGGGGCATATATGTTAAAAATTCTTATTTTGGGCTAATATAGTAAAAGTGATATAACCACAGGGGCCAAAAACGTAATTTGCTCTTTAGAATAATATTTTATTAGAAAAATAGAAGAATGGTATTCAAAATTTAAGGTAGGATGAAATTTATATTAGCTCATTATTCATTTATTTATTTAATTAATATAAGATAAGTTTGGAAGTGAGGCGATAAAATCATAAAATAAATGCTTACGATGAATGATAGGTGTCACACATTAATGTTGGTCACGCGAAAGAGCAGAGGGGCGAAACTAAGTTTCGAGTGGGTGAGGTTGGGCGAAAAGCCCTTTTGGCCTTTTTTGTGATGTTTCGTGTGGGTGAGATGGCATCCAAGAAAAATGATTTCTTTTTGTAACAGACTTGAAATAAAGATGTTCCTTATACAAATTAGGAAACCCTGATTTAAAAGATGCTCGGTTATTTATAGTAAAACTCATCATTCCGTTTGTTTTACTAGGTCTTCTTAATCCATTCTTCCTCCATGAACTTCTTACATATTGTTTCTTTCTTCTATCTCTAACACAGAACTCACTTCCCAGTTCCCACACAACTCATTTTCCACACAACTCACAACCATGTCGTCTAACCCTAACTCTAACTCTAACCGTCACCTTACATGGTTAACTCGAATCAGAAACCATTTGGAAGACGGGAATAACTTGTGCTCATTCTTGGTATTGAATACCATATTCCAAACCTTGTATGTTGAAATCATTGAGTTCAACATCATCAAAAACTTTGTAGGCTACTCAATAACTGTCGTAGCCACAGCTATGACGTACTGAGTAGTACCTCCAGGAGCTTCATATCAAGAAACCACCGACAACTCCAACCCGGATTTGCTACACCGTGCCGGGAAAGCTATTTTCTCCTATACCTCCCCTTACGAGTTCGAGCATTTCTCGGAGGCAACCACTGCTTGTTTCTTTAGTGCCACGACTTCATTATGCTTTGCAATGCAGGTAAATCTAGGGCGAAGGATATGCGCCCTGGCATCCATGGTTAGCATGTACATTACCATATCCATATTCCTACCTATGATCAAGCTAGCAGTGGAAATGATCATAGATGATTCCACACCCGTAGGAAGTCATCACCTGAAAAAGCAAAGGAGTATATGGTTTGATTTCTCGGTCGCCTACCAAACTTTAGCTGGACTCGGCATTTTGTATCACGGGGGGAGAGATTTGTGGGTAGTATAGAGGAGGGTCGTAGCTGCACGACGAGAGTTGAATGCGATGTGAACTGTAGTGTTTGATTCTAATCTTTCATGCAGTTTTTTGTAGTTTTTGATTATGGTTATTTGAATGCTAATCAAGTGTTTGATTAATTTGGTTATTTGTCAAGGAAAAATAGAATACAATTTTTGGATTATCCAACAACTTAATGAAACTTTTAACATATTTGCAAAGAACCAGCTTCGGTCTTAGTTCTACTTCTTATGAAAAATGTTTGTCTTTTTACGTAAGCCTTCAATCTAGTGCTCCTCAAAACGCATCGTTTCAAGATGAAGATATATTAAATAATGATTGGTGAACCTGCTTAGAGCTGAAAATAGTCTGTATACCACTTTAGTATGGATTCTTAATGTTCTATCTTTAGGAGTCTGGGTGTTGTTTGTTACTATTCATGAACTAGGATAATAATTTTTTTATAAGCCTAGAGAAACATTGAATGAGCACATCATCAAGTTTGTGAAACATCAATGTAATTTTGATTTTTCATACTGTTTCTTTTTTTTTATATTTGATATTTGATGATTTTGACCTGAACTTATTTTTACTAGAATTCGTCTTGACCTTAACTTATTTTGACTAGAACCCGCTTGGACCCGAGCCTATTTAGATCAGAACCCGTTTTGACCCAAACCATATTGAACATGTTTCTCACGATTCATTTTGACCCGTTACCCTACTCATTCATGCTTTCATGCTGGTACCCAATCAGAATGTTATTACGCAAAACACATGCGTGCTTCCCCAATTACCATGGAACGATCAGGTTTAAAACACGTGTGTGCTTCCCCAATTAATATGGAATGATTCAATTTAAGGTCCCGTGTATTACACGGGTCGGAAAAAATGTAATTTTATATACTAAATAATAAAACAATAAATCTTTTGAATAAATGTAATTTAATATATTAAATAATAAAAAATATTATGTTTTTAAGAAACTCGTGTATTGTAATTTATATACCAAATAATTAAAAAGTTAAATCTTTAAAAACTATGTATTACACGTGTTGAATAAATGTAATTTTAGATTAATAGTATATTAAATAAATATAATTTTGGATTAATAGTGTATTAAATAAATATAATTTTGGATAAAGTCTTATATATAAATCTTAAGTAATCAATATATTTGATAAATAATAAAAATACTAATAATAGTAAAAAATCTAATTTATATACTAAATAATAAATAAAAGAAAGACAGACAGAAAACCCCAAAAATAGGTGTATACCTTTACAAAAAAGAATTACCTTAAGAATAACATACAATTGTTTCCATGAATATTTATATACTATTATTTTGCAACATATTGTTGCATTAGTAGTTGTACCCATTGCTTAAAGTTTAGTACTATTAATTTGCATTGTTACATTATATTATATACTATTAATATTAATGTTAATATTAATTTAAAATTTGAAAGATGTTGGTGTATAGTGCTTTGTACATAATGCTTAATAAGTTTTTTATGCATAGTTGTGTTGTACATGATGCTTAATGATGTTATCCCCCATGTTTTTGGGTTTTTTTTTAATTCATGTTTCACTTTAAACCCAAAACTACTTGATTTTGTAATTTTAACCCAAAAGTTTTTAGTTTTTTCCAATTTAAGCTCACAACCCTTTAACTTTCAACTTTGATCCCTTTGTTTTTCATATTCTGCAAAATTTTTCGTTTTACGTTTAGATATAAATTTTGTGACTTAACACGGCACAGTGTGTGTGGTTCAACGATTTTACGTTTTGTTATACCCTTCATTCTAAATTTTGCGAGTTAACATGGGGCAACGTACGTATGTGGTTCAGTGCGTTTACGTCGTCTATTTTTTCGTTTAATAAGTTCGTCACAACGTGCGAGTCCTAAATCGAGTTAGTTATTATTTTCTATTTTTATTGTTGGTCTAATTTTCCACGTTAAGACGCTGCAACTTCAATGTTGGTGGACGTTGGCTATAGGGTGGCATTGGTGCTATTTTTCATGGTTTTACACCCCCGCCGCAACGCGGGGAGCTTAATACGATAGGTTATTTATATGGATACAAGTCATGTAACGTAGTAATTATGATACCATTAATTGTATTGAGATTATTTGGTGAATTACTTATTTGTATAAGATAGTAATACAGACTTAATCGATAAAAACATCTTTAACACATTGTAAATGTGAATCTGATCAACAACATGTCAATTTCGTTGGCCGCGGCACAACGCGCGCGGGTTAATATTCTAGTTGACATTAAGATGAAAGTAATCTATCAAATATCCCCTTAAAAGGATTGAACTAACAATCATTTAGAAATATAAGAACAAGCTTGTATTCCATACCTTCTATATTAGCCCAAAATAAGAATTTTTAACATATCTGTCTCCATGGTCTCTATAACTAACCATTTTGGCCCCTAAGTCTAGAGATTATGGGGGCCAAAATGGTTAGACTTAGGGGCAAAAATGGTTAGTTGTAGATACTATGGGGGGCATATATGTTAAAAATTCTTATTTTGTGCTAATATAGTAAAAGTGATATAACCACAGGGGCCAAAAACATAATTTACTCTTTAGAATAATATTTTATTAGAAAAATAGAAGAATGGCATTCAAAATTTAAGGTAGGATGAAATTCAATATTAGCTCATTATTCATTTAACTATTTAATTAATATAAGATAAGTTTGGAAGTGAGGCGAGAAAATCATAAAATAAATGCTTACGATGAATGATAGGTGTCACACATTAATGTTTTATTATATAGTATGGTATAGATATATATATTTAGATTGATATAAATAGATTATTATATTGTAGTAAAATTTGTTAACGAAGTCTCAATAAATTTAACCCTTTATTTAAAACTTGTAAATGTAACGAAGTCTCAATAAATTTAAACATTTATTTAAAACTTGTAAATGTAGAAATTATAAATAATAGTAGTTAATTTTATTTTAAGTTACGTAAAATCTATTTGATAACTAACTAAACAAAACGTTCTAATATATAGTTAATATCAAGAGTAAATTACGATTTTGGCATCTGTGGTTATATCACTTTTATCCTTTTAGCCAAAAAATGAATCTTTTAACATCTGAGCCCTCAACGTCTTTTTATATAACCATTTTGGCCCTTAACACTAACCCCACCCATTTACTTTTAGGGGCAAAAGGGTTCGAAAAAAAGACGTTGGGGTTCAAAAGGGTTAGCAAAAAGACGCTGAGTGCTCAGATGTTAAAAAAATCATTTTTGGGCTAAAAGGGTAAAAGTGATATAGCCACAGGGGCCAAAAACGTAATTTACTCTAATATCAAATTAGATAACTAAGTTTGAATTTGAAGTAAATAGATAAATATAAAAGTAATAATTAAACTAAATAATATTTAGTAGGAAGATTATCTATAATTAATTAGAAGAGGTTAAACTAGAATAATAATTATCCATAAGACATGACCTAATATGATGACAAGTGTCCCCAAAATGGTTTCTTTTATTATATAGTACTAGCGGTAAGACCCGTGTGCAAACACGGGTCGTTTTTTAGAAAACCATAACACATATTAATAGAACATATAGATACGTGTATAGATTTTGTACCAAAACGTGTTATCTATTATAGCTAAAAGACAACTATAAACATAGATTATCGGTTAATATATCAGTTACATACAATTTAACCGTTTACCAAAAAAGACAATATAAACAGTTTATAGACATATGTACTTAATAGAATTTGAATACAACTTAAGGTTCAACAAACATTAACTACAAACACACAATCACCTGCCTCAACAACTTTCAGCAAAAATAAATCAAGGAATCAGCAGACTTTAGAAATCAACAGATCTTTATTCTCTCATCAACCTTTCCCTGGATTTGCCCTTTGAATTGGAGCTCAAAATCCAAGGAATTAGTATCATCTTCATCCCTATCAAGCTAAAGGTTAAAAAGATCTTGGAGGTAAACTGGATTCAGACCAAGTGCATTCTCCCTTGATATCTTTTCAACACTACCATCAGACTTGATCAAAGTCAATTCATGGGTATGTTTATCAGACTTCCACTTTAGTATTTTTGGGTCTGATGGGTTTCTTGGGAGAAGTTTATTTGAGAGGAGTTTGGCGATTGAGGCCTGCTTGTCAACTTCTGAAGTGTTTGTGCAACTTGAGCTTGTAATTGGAACGAAGCATCATCCAATCCATATCGTAACTGATTTCTGATAGACTCTTTTCTGTACTCAGCTTCTCTCTTTTCATCTTCTTCATCCATCAGTTGTTGTCTTTTTCTTTGGTTCAAGGCAGCGATGGATACATCTGCTGATGAGAACATCTTTTTAGATGTAACGGTCTGCCGATGTCTAACAGTGGTTTCATCTTTGTATACTGGCTTTTTAGGAAGGGATGGATCTGTCTTTCTTTGCTCTTCTAGCGTATTGTAAGCTCGATCAATATACTGCCTAGACCATTTTCCAATTTGTCTAGCATTCCCAAACCTAGCTGCTACAAGTTCTGCCCTCACTCTCTTGTACTTCAACACTTCATCCGCTTCAACCTTTTTTGTATTGTTTCCAGTTGGGAGCAGATTTTTGCATTTGAGGATCTTTATTCATCTTTTCAATTCTATTAACTTTCTCATTAAGAGCTTCAAGGGGCCAGTCGTTGAAATCAGACCTGTAGGCTTCGTAGGGCTTGGTATCAATGATAATGTTCAAGAAATCATTCCTTAATGTCTTTTGTAGCTCAACATTTGGTAACAGATTTGACATATTTTTACTTAGGTCTCTAGCAAAATCTTCCAACTTCTTGACTCCACCAAGCCAATGTTGCATGCGACCTGATAACTTAATGTCTCCTAGCCCTTTACACTCTTCTTTTGCCTTATCTTCTGCTTGCTTGCCCTTTAGCTTCAGATATTCATAAATATTCTTTGGAGTTTCGAATCTATGAAGAGATGGGAAGGTTCTTTTGGATGGATCATCCTCTGTGTAAAATTGAGTCATTTCATCTTGAACTGCAAGCAGTTCCAGAGGGAAATTTATTGCCAATGGGTTGATTTTTGTTGATGGAGGTGGGACGAATGGTTTGGGTGAAGTTTGAATGAATGGAGTAGTTGATAACGGAATTGGTGCGGGTATATCTTTTTCTTCCTTCTTTTCTTCATGCACCATGAATTTTCTCTTTCTTGTGTAAGCAGATTTTGGAGAAGGAGGAGTTTGGGAAGAAAAACGTGCTATGAGTGAAAGGGTTGATTGTGATGGGAATTTAAATTGGGTAGAATCAGTGGATTGACTAACAACTGTTGAAACAACTGGTGTCTCAACCGCTGTTGTCTTAACATGTGTTGAAGCATTTGTTGCATCAACAATTGTTTCAATGGAGGTTGACAGTGGTGATGAGGATTTTGTATTCTGCTTTTTGACAGGTGGTTTTTCTGGTGAGAGTTTTGTTTTAGGTGTATCAGAATCTAGCTTCTTAGGTTCAGCAGTGGTTTTAAGTTTCGCAGCAGTGGTTGGTTTTTATGGTGGTGATTTTCTTCTATTTGAGGTTCCAATGTTAAGCACTTCATCTTCCTCTTTTGTATGCTTCCTCTTCTGCTTTCATTCAATCTCCTTATCTGTTTGTTTGTTAACGGTATCATCAATCCCTTTTTCTTACCAGTGTCAGATTTTACTGGAGATTTTGCAGAAGTTTGCTTGGTAGGCTTTGGATTTTGTTTTATCTGATTCCTTGGTGTTGGTTTGCCAAAGTTTTTCATGGAATCCTTTTCCCTCTTTTCAGCATCATCTTCATCGTCTTTTTCAAACACAGGTGTAGGGGTAGTACCAGTTAACTTTGCAATGCATTCTTTTATGCCCTTGATGTCAGCCTGTGTGTCTTTGTATCTTGCTTCAACCATAACTCTAATTAGCTTCATGTGGGAATTAAGTTGAATCTCAGTCAGTTCCCTTTGAGCTGCAAGAATGGGTTGTACCGAATTCCAAAGCTCTTGGCATAACTGCTGATGACAAGGTCGACTTTCGAAAGCATCCACCAACTGCTTCAATTGATCTTTCATATCAGCAACAGTTGTTTCCAAGTTAGATATCCTCTCCGTCAAATCCTGGTATTTTAATCCATCACCTAACTTAATATGATCATCTGAATTCCCACCAGAGGTGGTTGTATATGCTTTTGAAAGAGGAAGTATCTCCAAATTTTCATTAGCAGATGCCCCTTGTTCTTGGTTCAGGGGACTTCCCTCTGCATCAGTGGTTACCTTAGTGATCTCACCCGTGGTTAACTTGAACTTACCAGTAGTTACCTTGATAGACACAACAGTGGTTGCCTTCAAGGGAGTCTGACTGATGAAACTACTGTCCAAATGTAAATCAGTGGATTTGACATTTGTAGTAGCTGCTCCACTTGAAATACCATCAAGAATTTGCTGAAATTCAAGAGGTGTGGCCTCCTCAACTATTTCTGGGTTAGCTAATTGAACAGGTTCAGACTAGCTATTGTTGAAGTTAAACTCTCAGTAATGTGTTGGTGGGAGGGACTGCTATCAGTCTAAATGTCAATAGCTTGAAGCAGTGTTACAAACTTTGGTGGAATAGAAGATGAAGGGATTGTTGTCGAAAGAGACATTGCCTAGGGAGAAGGACTTTTAAGCATACTCTCATATGAGGGTATTACATCATAATGTGGTATCCCTGTGAATACAACATGTTCCTTTTTTGAGGAATCATGAGGAGTTTGGTTTATGGGTTGAGATCTTTCCACATGTTGTGAGGAAGTAGCAACAGTGGTTTGTAGTGACATCTGTGTTGTCACAGGGATAACCTCTGGGATCTCATCTTCCAGAGGACCCGTTTTGCTGGTTTCGGTGGGCTTTTTGGATTTTGTTTTGGTCTTTTTAGGTTTTGTTGGTGGGGGTTTCACAGCAATGGTTGTAGTGCTGTGATCACCAAGAGAAGTGGGCTCAGCAACAGAGGTTTGAGGAGCAGTTGTGGACTCATCTAAAATTTCCTCATTCCCCTTTGCTTCAGTTTTGGAAACATCTGACTCTTTAGCCATAAGGCGAGTAAAAGTTTCAGATGTTAGGCTATTCATTTTAATAGCTTTACCTTTTCCAAAAGCTTTTTGAGAAACATGATTTTGCAGGTAGTAGCTTAATAGTCTAGGAAACATAAGAAAACCAGGAGTTTTCCCCTTTTTAATAGCAGCAGTTTTCCCCTTTTTAATGTTTTTTAAATTTGCAACAAAATCAGCAAACAGTTCCTGGGAGTAGTTAAAATCAGTATTTGTCAAAATTGCATACCCTAATGACTGAATTTTCAATGGTATTTCATTAAAAGAAGTAGTTTTATTTGAGAGACAGATTAAAAGAGTATGAAACAATAATTTCATTAGTGGTGGAAAATTACCTTTAAACATAGTTGCCTTAATCAACTGTCCATCATATCCCATCCCAATCAAGTCTGTTTGAATCTCACTTTTCGGGAAAGATGTCTTACCTGCCAAGTCGTTTACCTCAAATGTTGTTGATATGGTTGTTGGGATTGAACCCTATCAGAGGAACAGATAATTAAAGCCAAAACTGGATCAGAGCAGTGGATCCAGAATAAGCAGATGTTTACATACAAGTCTCTCCCCTTGAAAGTGATTTCAACATCTGCTGACCTCCTATCTGCTGATCTTGCAAACTGCTGACCTACAACTGCTGCTCAAGTAAAGACCTGATGAAAGACTAAAGCCCTGCTGATTCAATCTACTGCCTTGAGTCAAGCACTGCTGATCCGAACAAGTACTGCTGGGTTCACAGCAGTGGAAGGTTGCAGCAGCTGATCTATAGTCTGTTTTGTAATGTAATGTAATAGCAGTAGTTAACATAGCAGTGTTTGTATAGATCAGAGGTTAGAGTTTGTTAGGAGGTTAGATGTCACTTTCATGGTGACGTCAGCTAAGATGCTCAGTGGTTTGCAAGTGCCTATAAATAGTTCAGTACTTTGTACTGTTCTATAAGCTCTTTTGCATCATCGTCTTCTTTGCACGAACAAACAACTGAGCTCTGGCTGAGGGGGAGTTTGCATTCATTCATCAATCATTGTAATCGTTATTGAAATAAATTCAATCTTCCGATTTATTGTGAAAAGATGTTTGATCAAAGTATTACTCTCGTTTGATTGTATGCAAAGTTTGTTTTCATCATAATTCCGCTGCACACTCATCCATTTTCATTTTAATTACAAACACAAAATACAATCAGAATCAAACTCAGATCCAACAATTGGTATCAGAGCTTGGACAGTCAAATTTGATTTAACAATCATTTTGACGTAAATAGTTCAGCTCATAACAGTTGATACTGATCGTTTGTTCGTTTGTTGAAAAACAGAGCAAGGATTAATCACCATTAAAGTTGATTTCTCAGTGTCTGTAAAACAACAAGAATGACGTCACAATCTCAGGATGATAAAAACAACATCGGCTCGCTTTTTAAACCACCTATGCTAAAAAGAAATGAGTACAACATCTGGCAGAGGAGGATGGGTCACATCCTCGCTCAACAAAGCACAGGTTGTTGGAGGTCTGTCATCTATGGTCCCCACTTTCCCACAGTGCCAAGCGCTGAAGATGCTAAAAAGTTCGTTCCAAAACCAGTTGAAAATTATACCGAAACCGACTATCAAAAGTTCGAACTAGATGCTAAAGCGTTTAGCATCATAGCATCAGCGCTGCCCAATGAGATATATGCTGGACTGTTACACTGTAACAGTGCCAAAGAGTTATGGGACGCGCTTAAGGAACAGTTTGGGGGGACCGAAGAAGTCATAGAAAACAACAGGGAAATCCTGAACCAACAGTATGAAACATTTTGTTACGTTAAAGGTGAATCACTAACGCAACAATTTGAGCGTTTCAGTTGTCTCATCAGTGAACTGAGGCTTGTTAACACCACTTTTACAAACTCAACTCAAAATACCAGGTTCCTTAGGTCACTGCCAGAAAAATGGGACACCATAGCTTTTGTCACCCGAAATTCACCTGAGTTCAAGGATCTGACCTTGACCCAACTTCACGGTCGACTCCTGACCTACGAAAGGGAGTTGAACCAGAAAAGGAGGTTGCAAGAGTCAGGAAAAGTTACTGATGATTACACTTTCGGTAACACTGCTCTTCTGGGTCAAGAAGAATCTCGGAGTAGTGGTAAGGATCAGGGTTATGATCACTTCATTGACATAACTGCTGGTGCAAATTTTAACAACCCTGATCCTCACTCTGCTAGTTATGCATTCACTGCAAACGAAAACCAGATGTCAGACAATTTAAGCTTTGAACTCAATGATTTGCAACATTTTGATCCCACTGACTTAGAGGAAATGGACATCCTGCACCAACTGGCCTTGCTAAGTGTTAGAACTAGCAAATTTTACAAAAGAACATGGCGAAAATTCCCAGGTCTGCATGGGAATCTAAGGGTTGGGTTGGATAAATCGAAAATCAAGTGCTACAAGTGTAACAGGTTGGGACATTTCGCTAGGGAATGTAGGAGTCCAACTACTGGTCCCATAATCACTCATCCTAGCTCAAATCCTAGACCTCAAAATCAAGGCACTGTGCACTATGCCCAATATGCCCCAGCAGCTCAAGTGAACACTGCTCACTATGCTACTGCCCCTGTGCCAGTGCACTATGTCCAAACTACTGTTCCACAGATCCAATATGTTCAAACCCCTGTCCCCTAGGCTCAAGTGCAGCCTGCACCTCAAACCACTGCTCCAGCAGCAGTACAACCAGATCAACAAAGTTTTTTCACTCAAGGGTTTGTTGACTGGAGCAGTATGCCTGAAGACCTTAGTGATGAAAATTTTGCACTCTATGCTTCTAATGATTCTTCTCATAATGAATTTTGTTTGATGGCATTAGAGTCAATACAAGAGGGGGTTGAAACTAAAGAGGAACAACTGAGTATTGAAACAGTGGATGAGGTGACTGAAGCAGTGGTTACTGCTGTGGCTGGTGAACTACTGTTGGGAGAAAGTTCAGGTACCCTGATTGAACCACTGACAGACCCATGGTCTGAAGAGAACAAGGAAGAAAAGAAAGAAGAAAAAGCAGGTGAGAAAGAAGAAAGAGCTGAAGATGAAGAAAATCCTCAATGTGATTGTGCAATGATGGCTGCTGCCAAGGTATCACCTCAAGTTCTTGAAAAACTGTGTTCTGACAATTGCATTATTGCTTTTGCTAACATTAAAGAGGTGAACGAAAACCTTAGGGATAAAATCTTAACTGATGAAGTCAAATTTGAAAGATCTCTAAAAGAACTTAAACACAAATTGGCTGAAAAAGAGAAAGAGATTAGCAGCATGAAAGAAGAGCAGAGCATAACCAAAACTCAACTCCAAACTATGGTAGAAAAATACCAAGTTTGCAAAGAGGAGTTAGAGTCCACCCAGATCACATGTGAGAGATGGGTGGAATCATGCAAAGGGTATGAGGTTATGCTTGAAAAACAGATAAAAAGCAATGTGAAATTTGGGGTTGGTTATAGAAAACATGATGATGAAAACACTGCTTTTGGAAAATCTGTTCAAACCACTGATGTACTCACTGAGTTCATCCCCACAAACAAGAATGGCCAAGAAGTGAAAATCACTGACAAACTTGGTAACAAAATCACACTTGACAGACCAATGGGATCATCTACTTTTGAGGAGCTTGAAGATTATCAATTTAAACCAAAATGGTCTGATGAGTGTGATATTCTTGAAAATTTCAAGCCAATGGACTTTACATCAACTGATGGTGTTAAAGCTCCAAAAGCTAAAGTCATACCTCTCAAGGACATCCCAGCAGTGGTTAAAACCTCTGCTGCAAAGGAGTCTGAAAAGAGAAAGAAGAAAGAAAAAATTGATAACTTGTTTTGTGAATTCTGTGAGAAAAGGAATCATCTAACAAAAGACTGTTTCCACTTAGAAGCTTATGATTTAAACAGAATAAGTGTCATTGTTTCAGCTGAAAGTTGCATTGTTTGTGGTAAAACAAACCACAAAACTCAAGCATGTGTGTATCTCAAAAACTTTGATGTGAAAAAGAATGAGTACATTGCTAAAACATCCTTGAGTCCATCATCATCATCAGCATCTGTCAAATTCACCAAGAAACAACCACTGTTTGTGCCAGTTCAAACAGCTGTCACAAAACAGCTGAACCAAACATCTGTCAAAAGAGATGTTCAGGTTACTGATGCACCCCCTGCCAATCAGTTCAGAAAAGGCAAAGAAAAACAGTCTTACCAAAGGATTTCGCACGTTTATGAGGCCTACAAAAGGCCCTCTAAACCCAGAGTGAACAGGCATCCTTTTGGTTACCAGCAGATGATTGGTCAGGACCCACAACAGTGGTTAGAGAAGAACTGTCCTAAAACAGTTCAAACCCCTGACCTAACCACTGTCCATCATTCTGTATCTATCCCAGACACTGTTGAGACCCCATCTAAAGCCCTGCTGGCTTTGGAGACCCTAATGAACTAATCCTTTTACTTAATGTGCAGGGAGCTTCTGCATGCTTTGATAGTCTTTGGTATGTAGATAGTGGAGGCTCCGGGCACATGACTGGATGTAAAGCCCTCCTCAAAGACTTTAAATCCATGGAGGGGGTGATATATCCTTTGGGAATAATAGTAAAGGGAAAGTTCTGGGGTCTGGTACAGTGCAATCTGGAAATGTTGTTGGTGCATGTTTGTGACAACAGCTTAGATTTGGTCTTTGGATATCTTGTAATTAGTTAAACGATAAACAGTTAGCGGGTTTAGCTTTGTATTAGTGAGATAATAGAGTTTGGGCTAAACAAAACCCACATTGGGTGATGGGGGACGATTTGGGCCTAGCCCATGTAGCAAACCCAGCCTAATGTTGCAACCTTGTGTTATATAAACAAGGTTAGGCTTTAGGGTTTAGGTGAATCAGCCAAAACAGTTGCAAGAGAGAAATTTCGTGAGAGACTTGTCTTGGACGAAATTGAGTGTTGGTTAGGGTTTAGATTGATTGTAATTCTTGTAATCGATAATCAATAGAAGCCCTGTTTGAAAGTGAATTGATGTTTCTGTTCTTCTACTCGTTTCTGTAACAAATCTGATCTAGAGGATTCCGCACTCTAGGTTAGACATACAATTCTGTGAAAGATCCATACAAAAGGGGACCTACAATTGGTATCAGAGCATTAGGCTCTTGGAGAAGCTCGGTTCAGAATTTGTTGCTGCAGAAAAGGGTGCAGTTTCAGGTTCTTTTTGAAATTTTCGAAAATTTTAAGGTTTGAAGACCTAGGGTTTCGAAAATTTTCTTGGGTTTGACATAATTTTCGAAAATCTTAGGGTTGTTTGATCTGTTTGCGTATTTAATTTTGCTGTTTAAGTGTTTTTGGTTGCAGGTTTGGTTGATTGTTTGAAGGATTTTGGCTGAAAGGCTTGAATATTCGAAGATTGTTCTTCGTGTTCTTGACAATTTTCGAAAATTTTAGTGCTGATTTGGTTGTTCAATTTTGCAGGAAACTGTTAGAAGGATCTGGAAAATCTTCAGAAAATTCGAACTTATTGAGTTTCCATAATTTCCTAGCAAAATTAACAATTCCGCTGACAAATCAGAGGAATTATCTGATCCAGCGAATTTAACCTCGGTGACCGGTGAAATTAAATCCAAAGGCGACTTTGGTAACCGTGTAATCGTCCTCAGCGACATTATTACGGTGATCGGCAAAGTTAATCGTCGTCGTTATAGTGAACTGATCAGTTAGCATAATTAACCGGCAAAATTAACTGGAGTATTTGACTAGGCAGCATAATTACCCAGCGAATTTAAGTGATCAGAGAAATTGCCCAGCGAATTTAAGTGATCAGAGGAATTACCCTGCGAATTTGATCAGCTAGCATATTTATTCCAGCGAAGTTAAAAACCAGCATAATTATAATTCCTCTACCAGCATAATTATAACTACTCTGTCAGCATATTTAACTTGGTTTGCCAGCATAATTAGCGTGACACGGCGAAATTAACTTGGTTTGCCAGCAAAATTAAAAGGTGGAGTATTTATTTAGATACGTATAGAGGATTTAACGTTTTTGAAAATAGAAAGTGATCCGTAGCTCATCTCGACAAACCGTTTGCACGGTTGGACTCGGTTGATTTTTAGGACCCAAAAAAAAAAGACTCTGAAAAAAGTCGTGTACCTCCTCTGCTGCATCCAGATATATGCTGACCTGGAGGTGCTAGGCAACGACAGCTTCTGCTGCATCCAGATACATGCTGACCTAGCTGTACGTTGTCGCGCTATAGATCTAATACACCCGAAAGAGGCCCTCAAGTGCCCAAATGAAACCCAAGAAACCTATATCAAACTGAGAAAAACTCATTTGATCTGTATATTATACCATCTCTGCTAAAGATCTATTCTGTTCTCTTCTCAACCTATTCCCAGTTAAGATTTCAGAAATCTGGATTGGACTTGTGAAATATGTGGTAGGGAAGATACTTGCATGATAGAGTGTGTTGTTTATATTTCCAGGATTTGATTAGTATTTATTTGGGTGTTCATTGTTAAGCAATCAAAACATGATAAAACAGATTATATGCAGACATAGGCACTGTCAGGATATCTTAAAGGATGACATCAGTATACTCACCTACTACGATGAATCTTTGTGCATACCTTGATTGCGAGGGTATATCCTGAAGTGGGACACACTAATATATCAGTAATTAATATTACCTTAACGTATCATACGGTAATGGTACTTGAAATGTTCATGCATTTTGTTTAAGTGGACAAACATATTGGTAATCGTCTTGAACTGCTTTTCACGAAAAATTAAATAAAGAATTATCTAAGTGTGTGAAACAGTTTGATTGTGCTGATATGATCTTCTTACCAGTGATTCTCACAAAAATAGAGTGTTTATTGCTTTTGTTATTTACTTGCTTTCAGAAAATATAAAAATCCAAAAATAGTGTCTTTTTCTGTTTAAAATTCTTAACGTACGGAAAACTGTTATTCTTGGAGGAATTGTTACTGATAGGGGGAGACGGTGTTAGAAAGTGAGTTCAAAATTTTAAATCATGCGGGTTATAGGGTGTGTGATTAAAAAGTTTTGCGTGTTGGTGATGAAATTGAAAATGCTTAATCTGTGATACAGTTTAACTATCTCTTGAATAATAATAATTTGTTTAACTTATGTTGAAAAATTCTTATGGTTTCTCGAGATGTTTGTTTTATAGTATACAGATTGAAGCAGTATGTTGCTGAGAAGTTGCTGTGTTGCTGAGAAGTTGCTGTGTTGCTGAGACGTTGATGTGAAGATGAGAGTTTGATTGGATGCATGGTAGAACCTCCTTTCTACATTGCAGACAAAGATGAAGAGTTTGAAGATTGCTTTACATATGCTGAACTGGAGTTTACTCAAACGCTAAAGTTTTTGAAGATTTGGTGATTGGATGCATCAGCTTAGGGGGAGTCTGTTGCTGACAAAGCTATTGAAGCTGAAGCTATCCAAAGACCAAAGACAGTGCAAGACTACATGAAGATTGCAAGATGACTGAAGACAAAGTTATTTTATGAAGCTATTGTCAAGGGGGAGTTTGTTGGTGCATGTTGGTGACAACAGCTTAGATTTGGTCTTTGGATATCTTGTAATTGGACAAATGATAAACGGTTAGCGGGTTTAGCTTTGTATTAGTAAGTTAATAGAGTTTGGGCTAAACAAAACCCAATTAGGGTGATGGGGGCGAATTGGGCTTGTCCAATTCGCAGTCCATGATGTTTAACCAAGCCCAAGTAGCAAACCTTGTGTTATATAAACAAGGTTAGGCTTTAGGGTTTAGGTTAATCAGCCAGAACATTGTGTGAGAGCAATTTCGTAAGAGCATAACAGCTTGGACGAATTTGATAGTTGGTTAGGGTTTGATTGATTGTAATCACTTTGATAGATAATCAATAGAAACCCGGTTTGAAAGTGAATTGCTGTTTCTGTTTTTCTACTTGTTTCTGTGATATTCTGATCAAGAGGATTCCGCACTCTTGATTGGAAAGACAATTCTGTTAAAGATCCATAAGAATAGGGGACCTACAAATGTAAAATTTGAAACTGTGAATCTGATAGACAATCTAAAATTCAACCTTCTGAGTGTATCACAAATGAGTGACAAAGGGTTTGGGTCATTCTTCACAAAAGATTGTTGTAGGATTGTTGGACCAGAAATGGTCAAAAAGATTGAAGCAATAATCAAAACTGGTCAAACTAAACTTGTTGCTCAAAGAAGTGGCAATGTTTATGTTGTTGATATGTCAAAAGAGTGTCCCAGAGCTGATGCCTGTCTGTTCTCAGCTACCTCTAACAAAGAGACAGAACTTTGGCACAGAAGGCTGGGGCACACAAATCTTAAGATAATCACTGAAATTTCAAAAAATGGTTTGGTGAGGGCCTACCACAAAAATTGTTTTCATGTCCTGAACATTGCATTTCCTGTTTAAAAGGAAAACAACATAAAAGTTCTTACAAGTCCATTAAAGAGTCCAAAACAACCCAGTGTTTGCAGATGCTACACATGGACTTGTTTGGCCCAGTTCAAGTCATGAGCCTCAAAAAGAAAAGATATTGTTTGGTTATTGTTGATGACTTTTCTAGGTTTACATGGACTTTCTTTTTACACTCAAAAGATGAGACTGCAGGCATTTTGCAAGACTTTGTGACACAGGTTGAAAAGCAATTTGACCTTCCAGTAAAAAGCTTCAGGAGTGACAATGGCACAGAATTCAAAAATAAGGAGTTGGATGCCTTCTGTGTGAAGAAAGGGATTGTAAGGCAGTACAGCATTCCTAGAACACCAGAGCAAAATGGGGTTGTTGAAAGAAAGAACAGAACTTTGATTGAGGCTGCCAGAACTATGCTTGCAGATTCAGGTTTGCCATTAACTTTCTGGGCAGAGGCAGTAAACACTGCTTGCTATATCCAGAACAGAGTTTTAATAAACCCCAGGCACAAAAAGACTGCTTATGAAATTCTGTATAAAATCAAACCACTGATCTCATACTTCAAGGTGTTTGGCTGCCCATGCTTTATTTTAAACTTAAAAGATTCCATTTCAAAATTTGCAGCCAAAATTGATTGTGGTTATCATCTGGGATACTCAACCACTGCCAAGGCCTACAAAGTGTTCAATACACGGACCAAGGCAGTGGAGGAGACTTTGAATGTTAAGTTCAATGAACTTTCATCAATGAAAATCCCAGCAAATCCTGCAGATCTATTTGATCTTGAAAAATTTACTTTTGAAAATACTGCTGTCAAGACTAACAGTGCAGGTCCATCAGAGGATACAACACCAGACTATGGGTATGAAATCATCATCCCTCAAAGGTCTGCCACAAAGGGAAAAGCACCAGCTGTTCAAAACAGTTGTCAAAGCTCAACCACTACTACCTCAACAGTTGTTGACCAAAGTAGCCCATCCACCACTGCTTCCACATCCTCAAACACTGCTGACAAAAGTCCTCAAACAGTGGATAAAAGTCAGCAGTTGTCCACTTCATTACCTCCTATTCCACCACCTTTTGAAGCCACTGCTGGGTCATCAAAGTCACCAGCAGTGGTTAGCTCAGATGATACACATTTGCAGCCTTCACCAACAAATGCCATCATACCATACCAAGGAGATTTAATCTTCTTAAGATCTCATCCACCTGATCAAATCATTGGCAACATAAATGAAGGGGTGCTCACAAGAAGCCAAACCCAAAACATTTGTCTTTTTGTTGGTTTTCTATCACTCCATCAGCCAGTCAAGTACCAAGAGGCACTGAAAGACAACAGCTGGGTAGAAACCATGCAAGAGGAGCTCCAACAGTTTAAAAGACAACAAGTATGGGAGCTTGTACCACTGCCAGAAGAGGTTAGTCCCATTGGCACAAAGTGGGTCTTTAAGAACAAAACTGATGAAAGGGGTATTGTTGTCAAGAATAAAGCCAGGCTTATGGTTCAAGGTTACAGACAGGAAGAGGGGATTGATTATGATGAAACATTCGCCCCTGTTGCAAGATTGGAAGCCATTAGACTGTTCATGGCCTTTGCTGTCAACCACAATATGAAGGTGTTTCAAATGGATATCAAAAGTGCTTTCCTCTATGGTACAATTCAAGAAGAGGTGTATGTTTGTCAACCTCCAGGTTTTGAGGATCCAATTTATCCAGATCATGTCTATAGGCTGAACAAAGCCCTGTATGGCCTGAAACAAGCACCAAGGGCCTGGTATGAAACTCTTTCCAACTTCTTACTCTCAAATGGTTTCAAAAGAGGTACCATTGATAAAACACTGTTTCTTAAATGGAGAGGGAAGGATTTAATGATTGTCCAAATTTATGTGGATGGCATTATTTTTGGAAGCACATGTAACAAAATGTGTGAAGAGTTTAGAGAACTCATGACAGCTGTGTTTGAAATGAGTGCAATGGGTGAGCTGCAATGCTTTCTTGGTCTCCAAGTACAGCAAATGCAAAATGGAACTTTCATTCATCAAAGCAAATATGCTAAAGAACTTTTGACCAAATTTGATATGAATGATTGTAAACCATGCAGCACACCCATGGCAACAAATAAGCTGGTCATGTCTGATGAAAAGGATGAGCTGATTGACCAAACTTTATATAGAAGCATGATTGGGTCTTTATTGTATCTAACTGCATCTAGACCAGACATCATGTTTGCAACATGTGTTTGTGCAAGAAGTCAATCAGCTCCCAGAAAATCCAATCTCATTGCTGTAAAAAGGATCTTCAGATACATAAAAGGTGCTCCACACTTGGTATCTGGTATCCAGCTAATGGGAACATCAAGCTTTCAGGTTTTTCAGACAGTGACTTTGCTGGATGTCACACCACAAGGAAGTCCACTTCAGGAGGGTGCCAGTTTCTAGGTGATTGCATGGTTTCTTGGCAAAGCAAAAAGCAAGCAGCAGTTTCAACATCCACTGCTAAGGCTGAATACATTGCTGCTGCAAGCTGTACAGCCCAACTACTGTGGCTTCAAAATCAGTTACTGGATTTTGGTATCACTGGCTTAAAAACACCACTCATGTTGGACAGCCAGGCAGCAAAAAATATCATCAAAAATCCAGTTTCCCACTCTACCACCAAACACATCGACATCAGACATCACTTTGTGAGGGATTGCTATGAAAAAGGTTTGATTTCTCTGCATCATGTCCCAACTAAAGACCAGCTGGCAGATGTGCTCACAAAAGCACTTGATACAACCACTTTTGAAAGCTTGGTCTCTAGGATTGGGATGCTAAACATGGAATAACAAGCAACATCTTGTTTTTCTATGAATAAAAGCAACAAAATGTTTTCAGAAAATAAAAAATCCATCCTTAAAAATAGCTAACAATGAAATTTTCATTAAAATCCTTAAAAGTCTGCCATAACCACTGATTGTTCAAAAGTCTGCTCTACTTCAAAAGTCTGTCCACTGCTGAAAGTCAACCCCTGTTCTCTCATTACCATGGTTGTAGAAATCGGCCTAGGCGGCCGATTAATCGCCGCCTAGGTGCTAGTCGGTAGTCTACTGACTAATTTTAACCTAGTCGGTCCAATTAATCGGTAATCGGTCAAAGTCGGTCGTAGGCGGTCGTAATCGGTGAAAATCGGTCCTAGGCGGTCAAAAATCGGATTAATCGGCCTATATTAATCGGTCAAAATCGAATAAAATCGGATAAAATCGGTCCTAGGCGGCCCTAGGCGGTCAGAATTGGTCAAAATCAGTCAAAATCGAACCATACTATCTGAAACTTGAAGTATTTATGTGAATTTTGAAGTATTATTTTTATATTATTGGGTATATATATATAATTTTGAAAAAATACATATAAAAATCCCATTCCGATTAATCCCGATTAATCCCTATTAATCCCGATTAATCCCTAGGCTGTACCTCACCGCCCGACTAACGCCTTCTACAACATTGCTCATTACTTTGATAAACTCTGTTGTTCAAAAGCAGTGTCTTATCCACTGATATGCTATCCACTGATAGTGAAAATCATCCACTGCTTTCTTACCACTGCCTTCATCAGTCACTTTCATCAAAGTACTGTCCTTCACTTTCACCAGGGGTTGTCACGTGGGCAGTACATAATGGTCAGACCTTTTGTAACGGCTGCCACGTCAGCATTCACTTTCTTCCCTATAAAAATCCCCCACTCACCACCAAAACAGGGTTTTACTGTCGAATTGAATTCTTAAAAATTCTCTTCTCAAAGCAGTTTTTCATCTCATCTTTCACAAATTTCTTCGATCATTCTCCTCAAAAATGGCAAAATCGAAGCCATCTGCAAAACCCACTTCCAAATCATCATCGAAAACAGCCTCTCAAAAGGCAATCTCCACTGAAATCCCATATAAACCATCTCACAATCTCCTGGGTCTTCTCACAAAACCAGGAACCACCAATGTTTTCGATTCTATCATCGCCAAAATGGCAAAATCAAAGTACAAAACTTTGTTAACCGCCGATGCACCAATCTATTTGGCAACCCAAAGAGAGTTCTGGAAGAATGCAACCCTTGAAAAACAAGGAGACACTGCAACCACCATACACTCTTCTATAAAGGGTAAAGTTGTCCACATCACGCCACAATCCATTTCAGAGGTCTTTCAACTCGGTGATCTGGAAGGTAAAACTTCTTTCACTAAAAACGAGTTACAAACTGACTTCATTGAAAGAGGGTATGAAGCCACAATGATGAAGAAACTTACCTTACAAAAAGGTTATTTTCCTTCTGCAACCAGATTTTTATTTCATACCCTCCTACTATGTGTTTCAAATAAAACCACTTCTTTCAATGAAATCCCTTTAAAGATTCAAAATCTGGGATATGCAATTCTTCAAGAAGAAAATTTTAACTATTCTCGGGAAATTTTTAAAGATTTGGTTAATAATGTTGAAACAAAATCATTCTTACTGTTTCCAAGGTTTTTAAGTTACTATTTTGAAAAGAAGTTCAGTAAGGATGATTTAGCTGAAATAAACCAAGGTGATTATACTCAAATAAACAGTTTAACAACTGAAACTTTTTCAAGAATGTTAACACCTTGCAAAACACAAGCAGAGGTGCCTGAGCAGAATTTAGCAGTTACAACTGCTCCTCAGGTATCTGCTGCTGAGCCCACTGCTCAAGGTGATCAAAGCAGCAGACCAATTGTTTTGAAACCCACACCTACAAATCCCAAAAAGCCAAACAAAAAGAAAAATCAAAAACCCCCCAAACCAATCAAAAAGGCAACTCTGGAGGATGAGATACCAGAGCTACTGCCTGTGACAGCACAAATGTCACAAGAAACCACTGCTGCTACTTCCTCACAGCAGTTGGTACAAATATCTCAACCCATAACCAAAACTCATCCTGCTTCTTCACAAAAAGAACAGGTTGTACACATAGGGCCACCACATTATGATGCTTTGGAAACACTCGTTTCCATCATCCACAGCCCAATGCCCGGGGCAAATTCTCTTTCTACACCCCACCCCACCTCACATCCACAATTCCACCAAAAACACAACTTTTGTTGGATGCAATAGATTTGAACTAGGCATTACTCAGTCCTTCTCAATCACCTGTTAATGAGAATATGCCTCAACAACTGACTGCGCCTGATGTATCATTCCTTGCTAACCCACCAACACAACCTGAGGAGGTTACACCCCTTGAGTTACAAGTAACTCTTGGTGGTAATCCAAGTGAAGCAGCCACTACAACTGTTGAACCCACTGGTTTACAGTTGGACAGTGGTTACATCAATAAGACTTCCTTGGAGGCAATTCCTTTTATAGCACCTCTGCCAACCACCAGTGGATTTATTTATCCTACTGGCAACATCAAAAGGTTGTCAAGTGTTGAAGGGAGAAGACCCCAGTACCAAGAAAAAGGGGCATCAGTGGTTAATGTTTGGAGTATACTCCCTACCTCTACCACTGATAAAACCACTGTTAGTGGGAAATCAGATGATCCCATTAAATTGGGTGATGATTTAAAATATCAGGATTTGACGGAACGAATTGAAAAGTTAGATACATCTGTTGCAGATCTTAAAACCATGCTACAGCAGGTGTTGACAACTCAAAAGATGCAATCCACTGCTGTTCCACCTCAAGCACCTGCTCCACAACAGGCACCTGCTACAAATGAGCTCTGGAATCTATTTCAACCTTTTCTCCATCAACAAGCACAAATAGCAAATCAGCAACATGAAAAACATGTTCAACAGCTGAGAAATGCAATGGAGTCAAGATTCAAGAACACTCAGGCTGATCTAAAGGCTCTCAAAACTCAGATCTTGCATACCACTGGCACTGCTCCTCCAACAGTTCTC
Source organism: Helianthus tuberosus (assembly GCA_030545235.1). NCBI lineage: Eukaryota > Viridiplantae > Streptophyta > Magnoliopsida > Asterales > Asteraceae > Helianthus > Helianthus tuberosus. Next base: position 17,545,240 of record CM060440.1, read on the forward strand.
TTCATTGATCAACTTCCCCCAGATAATGCCAAAAAGGGGGAGAAAATTCAGGAGTGGAAAAAGAAGGGAATAGAGGATGGCCTCTACATTGAACCAGAAAATGCAAACATGACCAAACAGATCCCTTTGCCAGATGGAAGCAAGAAAGTTGATATGACCAAAAATGCACTGGCAGAAGCAGTTGCAAGTGTAAAAAGGGATAGAGAGGCCAAAAGAAAAGCCAGGGTGGATTATCCGGATCAGGGTACTTCAGGGTCAAAAGATGATGAAAATCTTGTTGATGAAAAGAAGAAGCCTACAAGAAAAGTAAGGCTACCCAAATCCATTCCAACCAGACGTTCAAAGTTTGTTCCAAAACCACCACCTAAAACAGCTGTTGTAACTCCTGTTGTACCCACTACTGTTGGTACTTCAGTGGTTTCAACATCTGCTCCCACTTCAACACACACCACTTCAACACACACTATATCCACTGCCTTACCACCATCACCACCAAAAACAAAATCACCTCCTGCCAAAAGGCAGAAGACAGCAGTTGTTACAACATCTGCTGTAAAGACGACAGTGGTTGGAACACCAGTTGTTTCAACAACTGTTAGTCAATCACAAACCACTGCCACTACATCCACCACCACTGTTCCATCCAAAACATCATCAGCCCTCCTCAAACAAAGAGGAGAAGGCTAATTCTCAAAGATGATGACACTTCATCATCTCAAACATCTTCAAAATCTTTAGCTCTTGTCACAATACCAAAACCAGTTCCTCTCTCTTCAGTTCGAATGCACAAGCCCTTACCTCCTGCAGGTGTTCAATTTCCTCTTGAACTAGCAGCTGTTAGAGAAGAAATAAAATCTTTTTACTATGAGGATGACCCTGCCAAAAGGAGTTTGCCATCAATAAAAGGATATCCCTGGCCTAAAAATGTTGATAAATATTTGAAAATCAAGGCCAAGCAAGCAGAGGATATCTCAAAAAGAAATACAAAAGGGAAATCTGACAAAGAATTTTCAAGAAACTATCAATATCTGCTCACACAGGTCAGATCCCTAGAACAATTTGCAAAAAATGTCAGTCAACAAATTTCAGAAAGAGCAGCTGAAACTTTAAAGAAAGACTACATTGAAAGCATCATGGTTCACAAGAAGTACAAAGGAGAGAGATACATGTACAAAGAGTGGACTGTTCCTGAGCTTGAAAATGAAGCAGCAAGAATTCAAGACATGATAAAAAGGAAAGTCACTCACACTCCTCCTGACTGGGCAAAGTTTAGAAAGAATGTACCTGACAAACAGGTAGAACTGAAAAGAATGAAAGAAGAACTGGTTGCTGCTGAATATGGAAACAAAAGACAAATTGCTAGATGGAAAGAAGATGTGGTCAGGATCACCTACAAAAGGTTGGAGGAATTAAGAAATAAAGATCCAAAAGTTCCTCAAAAGCCTGACTATCCTGAAGCAGAGGTTTCAAAAAGACCATCAAAGCTGCAAATCAGGAGAGCCACTGCTCCAACTGGTGCTGCCATCTATAAAAGAAGGACACACAAACAGTTGGGAGGTGAAACCATCCAAGAGATGATAAAAGGAGATGACCTTGTAAAAGAAGGCATAAAGAAAATGATCATAGAAACTCTTGGTTTGGATCAAACTGCAAATACTGCTCAGCCAGTTATGAATAGGCCAGCCTCACCAAATACCTCTGCAAATAAACATCTCCCAAGAAACCCACCAGGCTCAAAAATACAAAAGTGGGAAACTGAGAAACAGACCTGCGTATTGACTTTGCTCAGGTCTGGTGGAGAAGTGGAGAAAATATCAAGGGAACAAGCTCTTGGCCCGAGTCTTGAAGATTTGCAGGATCTCCTTGATCTTCCACTTAGCAGGGATGATGAAGACACAGATGCCCTAGACTTTGAACTACAATTTAAAGGTCAGATAAGGGAACTGTTGATGAGGCAATAAATGTCCACAATAATGAAGAGTTTTGGCATTATCTGTTCCAGGGGGAGATTGTTGGGATTGAACCCTATCAGAGGAACAGATAATTAAAGCCAAAACTGGATCAGAGTAGTGGATCCAGAATAAGCAGATGTTTACATACAAGTCTCTCCCCTTGAAAGTGATTTCAACATCTGCTGACCTCATATCTGCTGATCTTGCAAACTACTGACCTACAACTGCTGCTCAAGTAAAGACCTGATGAAAGAATAAAGCCCTGCTGATTCAATCTACTGCCTTGAGTCAAGCACTGCTGATCCGGACAAGTACTGCTGGGTTCACAGCAGTGGAAGGTTGCAGCAGTTGATCTATAGTCTGTTTTGTAATGTAATGTAATAGCAGTAGTTAACATAGCAGTGTTTGTATAGATCAGAGGTTAGAGTTTGTTAGGAGGTTAGATGTCACTTTCATGGTGACGTCAGCTAAGATGCTCAGTGGTTTGCAAGTGCCTATAAATAGTTCAGTACTTTGTACTGTTCTATAAGCTCTTTTGCATCATCGTCTTCTTTGCACGAACAAACAACTGAGCTCTGGCTGAGGGGGATTTTGCATTCATTCATCAATCATTGTAATCGTTATTGAAATAAATTCAATCTTCCGATTCATTGTGAAAAGATGTTTGATCAAAGTATTACTCTCGTTTGATTGTATGCAAAGTTTGTTTTCATCATAATTCCGCTGCACACTCATCCATTTTCATTTTAATTACAAACACAAAATACAATCAGAATCAAACTCAGATCCAACAATGGTAGTGGGGGTAATAGCAACTTATTCACCTCTGACTTTTGAAGTTATACTTACCGCCACATTGTTTTGTTCTTCAATATTCGCATTTGCCCAGAAATCGCGGAGCGTCTCTTGGTAAATGGGTGCGTCGGCCATAAGAATGGCCTTATATTTTGATGATGTAAGAACATCAATCATTGAATGATGGAGAGTATTGTTCTCGGTTTTCTCAAAAATAGCCAGGTAGTTATGCGGATTTTTCATCATCAGAGCCATGAACGGAATTGAAAGTTGTGAGAGATTGACGATAAAGAAGGTGGAAACCGCTCTGATGAATTTTAAACTCGAGATGAAAGTAAAACCTCTGTTTGGGGATGAAACATGGGGTTTATAAAGTGAAAAAGTGAATGGTGACGTGTCAGAAGTTACAAAGATCTGATGGCTAACATCTGTCCACGTCAGAACCTCTGCTCTGATAATGGATGACAGTTGTTTGAAAACCACTGTTGGCCGACAACAAATGTTAGGCAACAATAGTAACTCAGCTGTCCTTAGATTAAACAGAACCTATGAGAACAGACAATACCCTTCAGTAGTGTTTGGAAACCATTGTTGGGCAACAACAGATCTTATGCAACAATAGTAAGTCAGAAGTCCTTAGTCAAACACAGGTTTGGAAAACAGTTGTTTTCAACGGACTTTTAATATAAACAAATAAATTGATATTAAATACCAACAGCCATTTAATGCAAAACATTTAAAATATAAATTTTCATGGGAAAACTATAAAATTAAATATTAAAAAACTGAAAGGACAAATTTTAAACCTCTACCATAAAAAATTAAAAAAAAACTCTTTTTTTAAACACCAACAATAATCTACATGGCAAACAGAGGCTTCTACCACTTCATCGGACACAAATGTTGTAAACAGTGGTAAATCAACAATCCCTAGGATAAACAACACTTATTAAAACAGACAATACCTTTCAGCAGTGGATGAATTTTTATCCAAACAGAAGTTGATTCAAAACATCAACAAATACTATGAAAACACTGATAATCGGTTTTAAATTAATTTTATATATTAAGACTTATGATTATGATGCAATAATAACCTAAAAAAAGCATTGTTGGACAGACTCTCTGCCTGCCACATCAGCTTTTCTTATGTCACCGCAATTTTTTGAGCAAAACAGAAGTTTGCCCAACAATTGTTTTCCACAAACTTTTAAGAGCTTTTTCCAATATTTAAAAAAATAGCTATTTTTTAAGAATGGAGTTTTCATGTTCTGAAGACATTTTACAAAGATCTGTTGGGCAATAACAGATGTTCAGAACTTTTGTTGTGTTAATGGTTGACAATTCTTTGGAAACTGCTGTTGGGAATAACAGATGTTGGCAACAGTAGCAACTCAACAGTCGTTACAAAAAACATAAATTATGAGAACATACATTACCTTTAAGCAGTGGATGAATCTTTTGCCAAACAGATGTTTTAAAAACAACTGTTTTCAACATACTTTTAAAGATTTTTGTCAATTTTTTTAAAATACCTATTTTTTAAGAATGGACTTTTGATGTTCTGAAGACATTATAATGTTTTAATCATCAATAGACGATGATTCCAAACAGTTCTTCTCTTTTGGCAAAATTTAATTTTAACAGACATTTATAATAGCAGGTATCAACTCTAACAACTGTTGATGCTCAAATTAGTAAAAATAAAATGCTCTACAAAGATTAATATAATTAAAATTTACATATCACATATGATGATAGATCAACAATTACATCGAGTACTGAACAACGAAATTTAATAATCTAAAGATACCGATTTCAAGCAGTAGTCAACGAAATTTAATAATCTAACAACAAAAACTAAGAATTTTTAGCTTCAACTCCAATGAGTACTGAACTTCTCTATGTATATCTGTGAGCTTCGCAATGAACTCTAAGTCTCTATCTTCGCACTCTATATTATTGACAACACAAAGGTCACGTACGACACTTGAAGGAATCACCATCAGGTTTCTGGACACTTGGTGTCTCGTAAACAGACCAAGATGCAGTCCTTCAAAACACCTCTTCAGCTCTTGAAAAGTAGCCCTGTCCTCATATACTTGATCCTCAACTTGCTTGATAAAGCGATACTGTAGATCATAAGAACCTACAAAGGGTATGATGACATTTTTAACTTGTATATTTCTTCAAGTCTGATGTAAAAGCAGGATATAATGGTAGTAAAACGTGTTGAAAAGCTTCTGAATTGACAATCATACTATATAGTGAAATAGCTCACAGCCCAAAGGTCAGACTTAATTTCACCGCACCATTAAACTAATCTAGGAGACAAAAATATGTACATTTAATACAAAACCGCAGCCATTTAATGCAAAGCCTTTCAAAAAAGTTTTCATAGGAAAACTAAAAAGTTAAATATCAAGAAACCGAAAGAACAAAAATAAAAATAAAAAAACAGGCTATCTTAATTACCATTAACTTCTTCATTTATCATAAAGATGCATTTTAAACACTATAAAAGGCTGCTGATTACGCTGATTTAAGAACTAATATATAAAATCGACATCATCAGTGATAATAAATACAAGAAAACCTGGAACAGCATCGGCGCTTCATGAAGTACTTGTAACACTCTACTCGTTTTCATAATATTTTATTATAAACAAAGCCTTAGTAAACCAAAACCTTGATTTTTATATCAAACATAAGGAAATTTTAACCAAGTTAACATTCTAGATAAGTATTACTAGTTTAACAACCCCAAAACAAGTATTTAAGTGTTAACTACATAGACATTGTTTTAAACATATTTAAGTAATCGCGAAAGCTTCAAAAGTTCGTGTTCGGTTCTTCAAACATGCTTGATCACCATCCGGAATGTCCCCAATATCACCTAAGGTCAAAACCACATCAAATGTTAGTTTTGATAATGTTAGAATGGGTATAAACAAGTCCCATGGGTCAAAACAACAAAAATTAAACAATTTTCGGAATCAGGGGGACTAGGCGCTACGTCTAGGGGCTAGACGCTACACCTAGCCCCTTTTTGACAGCAAGTTGCTTAAACTGTTGCTGCACATACCCATCTCAATCTTTTATCAAGTCCCAACTTAAAATTGCCATAACTTATGATCCGTAAGTCCGTTTTTAGTGATTCTTTTTCCTACACGTCCGTAATTAAATTACCGACGTGCCTACCACAATTATTATACCGAAAATCTGGTTTACGGGCTGAATCACTAAAATCTCTATTTAAATATTTGACCCGCTATATTTACACAAATTTTTTTACCATTACAATAGTAACCTGAAGGCATTTTTACCCAACATCCGTGGCTTAATATCACTGGTGTTTCATTACCAATCCTATGGCTTCATGCTCTTGTGATTTATCAATGCCAAAAAGCTAACTTTCAACATTAACACTACTTACTACACAATTATTCGACCCGTTTGGCTCATTTATGTAATTCTCCATTATAACGACTACCAAACGTTTCTTAGTCGAATCCTGACCTATTAATCAAATAGTGAACAATATCACATCAACTAATATTAACCTTTATATCAAAACACTATTATGAACAATTAACACATCTGAATTACATGTTGTAACATAACAAGTTACATATCTTCAAAGTACGCCCTTCAAACGCAAGTCGCCACCGGCTTGTCCACTCTACGCTCCGGTGTGCTTTCCTATAGAATTCAATCATGACATGTTTAGAACTCTTTTTAAATCATATGTCGCATAATTTTTCCGAAACGTTGTAATTATGTGTTTTAACTTTAAATTTCAGTTTTAAGCCTTCTTTGAGGCATTTATACAAACACTTTAAGGGCATAATTTTACATGATTTATTAACAAGTTCATAACTTGTTATATAGCCCAAGTTTTCATCAATTAAACTATCTAACATAAATATTAGCCTCTATAATTCTGAAATAACCTCACATATGTCAAATTACACTAGAACAACCCCAAATTTCCTAGTGTTTATCAAGTTCTACATAACCCACTAATCACCTACAATGGTGTCCATGGATTTTACTAGAATTAAGCATGATTTCAACGTGTACTTGTCTAGGGTTTACTCCTAGACACTACAATGTTCCTATTTCATCTTTATAACACACATGCATCATCAGATTTCGAATTTCCTAAATTCATGAGAATTTCAAGTAGAGAATTTTTATCAAATTTCACATACCTTATGATCTCCTTACAATGGGGATCACTAATCTATATTCAGATTTTGATTTGAACTTGATTTGAGCCTTCAATTCAGGAGTTTTGTGAGAGTTAGGGTTTGGAGGGGAACCCTTGTGTCGCCCCTGTGTTGAGATCGACCAGACACACACTTTTTGTGTGTGTTTGGTGTGATAATCTTTTGTTTTAAGATTCCAAGTTTCAAGTTTAACCATTCTAGTCCCTCAATTATTGTTTTATTCATAATTTAGGAGTTTCCATCCATTCATTTGGTATCACAAGACCCGTATCAAACTGGGTCATCTAATCCTAGTTAGTTTGTTCTCGCCTGATTAATACTTTGTAAATCTGATTAAAGTTTTATAAATTTCGGGGTGTTACAAGTCCACCCCCTTAAAAAGGGTTTCGTCCCTGAAACCTTCGTTAAGTAGTTCTTTAGTTGGGACCATATTAACTTAGTCTTGTTTTTCAGACCTTATTTCTTTTAGTCAAAAGTTATCGTTTGCCTCAACGCATGCATTTTCCACATGTAAGTCCTCATGGACTTTAACTCGTGTCTTGTGTTTCCTATCTTATCGCCTACTTGTCCCAATTGTTATTCGACTGCTCAATAGTATGAGCTTGCCCACATATTTACTTTATACTAACCCTATTTTGACAAGGGTTTTACATAAATCCCAACACTAATTTGACTTCATACGGGCCCATTGGCTAGTCTGATTAGTCGTCGTCATTTCATGCCCCATTAATTTCGGGTCTACCCTTTTTGCCATAATCAAACTTAGGTAAGTTTATGATCTTCCATCCCATAACTCATGCTACAACATGACTATATTCTGTATCACTTTTCTTAACCATGATCGTATCACGTCGTATTTAAGTTTAGATAATCTTCTCGTTATCAATATCTTCTTTCTAATGTATCGCCTTACACCCATCGGTGTTAAGATCTATGTCCTTTATTATCAACTGTTTTTCTAATTTGTCTCATAACATTCATTTTTGTTAAACGTTGTTCCTCACTAATACTGAATTTCTGTTTAATCGTTTATCTCTTTTAACTTATGTTGGTTTACTCATATCAAAGAAACTTTCTTCCAAGGATTTATTCCTTTTCATTATTATTTAGGATAGGGAGTTATAACTCGTTTCCTTACTTAACCCTAATAACCCGTAGGTTCTTTCACTTAGCCTCGTACGCTATTTCTTCGATTTTCACCCTTTTAAGGTGAGACCCTAATAGTTCGTTTCTTTCTATTTGTGACCCAAAGGTCTTTTTGGTCCCGTAAACCTTAACATGTGTTTGTAATCCCGAAGGTTACGATGATCCCGTAGATTTATCTTTTACTCATGTCATCATCAAAATGTATACACACATATAGCGTCAAAGCACCTCTTGTTATGTTTGGAATAATTTATTTTTACTTTTGAATTCTATCGACCTTGACCGTAGTCTAAGGCTTCATTTGTTTTCGTTCGAACTATTCTTCCAACTCTATAACTTCTTACGTTATTACGTGCCGGTTTGTTCTCTGCTTACTGTTATCTGGTACGCACTTTTATTTCTTTACAACCCATTTACCCGGGTCCGGTTTCACTGGTTTACGTCTTCCTTTTATATTTTTCTCACGACTCATCACATAAGTTTGTTAATATTTGCGCTCCCATTAATGGTTTGCGCTTACTTGCACTTATCAAGCGTTATACTTTATTCGGCCCGATTAACATTGAAATAGTTGAACATAACTTTCAAAATTTCTGTTTTTGCGAAATTTTATCGTCTTTTAGTCTTAACTCTAAATTCGAGTGTTTTGACTTTTTAATCCGCGTTCCCATCTCTTGGTTTACACATATATCTGGAATCATACTCATCCATCGGGCATTTTTACCGACATCATTATCAGAGCAACCATTCCGACATGCATTTAGACTTTATTTAGATTTATTTGGTCGTATTAGCGAAATCCATCGCCTTTATTCCACCACGTCCTTTATTCTTTTATTCATCTTGTTTGACTTGTTCGGGTGAATTTCATCACTTATGACAGTCAAACTTTATCCCCATGTCTTAGCATTCTCATTTGTTAGTTTATACTTTCGTTTACTTTGATTCTTGTCCCTTCCCTCGGGCTCGTTATCTTAATATAATTTTAGTACATGTACCTACGATACCCACCCCAAACGGGCTTTCTCTCATTTCGTTAACCTTCTTTTTCTTTGTCGTCGTCATGGTGACTTGTAGCCTTTTCATTATTCTGGATTAAACGGCTTCAGTAGCCTCTCCGACTTTCCCATAGATCCCTTCGCGCACCTCCTCAGTCATGAGGGATACCGTATCGTCGCCAACTATGGTTGACATCATTCCATTGTAACAATAGCAGAAATCAATTCATTTCATTTTATTATTCCATGTCGTTGTATGGAATTTTACCACATCGTTTATCAATATAAACGATGTTTCCACATGCTTTTATTTGGTTTGGCCAAGTCTATAACCTTGTCTTCGCCATTTACTACTATTGCAAATTCCGGGTTCGAGTGTACGCGCACTCCTTCCCATTGCAATATTTATCGAGATTACTTTTACCTCGGTTTCACATACTCACCATTTATTTCTTTATTTATATATATACTTAAATATATATTTTTCTTTTACATAATTCATTCATTTCACTAATCATATATGCCCATATGCAACTATCGTTCATTATGTGAATTATTGCATTCTACTTGTCTTATCGTAATTTATAACGTGTACCTGATTGATACTCGCCCTGATGTACTCCGCTGTCTCAAGTCATCACTTGATTTAAGTTCTTTGCTAGCATGTTCTTTATCATGCTTCCGAACCTTCATCCATTTAGATTATTTATCCCTCGTCATCTTCAGATGCGGTCATCATATCATTCGAACATTTCCAATTTATTATTAATCTTGCTATTCAATGTTGCCCATATTATTATAGGAGACATTCAAATATATTTATTTCATAAGTACTTATTTTATACTCAATCTATGGTTAGGATTTATACTACCTAATCATCATTTATCAACACTAGACATCTTGAATATGTAATGTTTATGTCACTATTAAACATTTCATTTTATAACATATGCATCATTTGCTTTGGTTTAGCCAAGTTTACCACTTGCTTAAACCATTCACGTTTAGTGCACTTTCCGGGTTTGTGTGTGTTAACACGCTCTACCCGTGCACATCAAATCAATTCCTTTTTCTATTATTCAAATAAAATCTACTAAATGACTAATTCTTACCGGATGTTTGATCAAGCTTCGAACCGAACACTTTGTTGACAACCTTAAGCTCTGATTACCAACTTGTAACACTCTACTCGTTTTCATAATATTTTATTATAAACAAAGCCTTAGTAAACCAAAACCTTGATTTTTATATCAAACATAAGGAAATTTTAACCAAGTTAACATTCTAGATAAGTATTACTAGTTTAACAACCCCAAAACAAGTATTTAAGTGTTAACTACATAGACATTGTTTTAAAAATATTTAAGTAATCGCGGAAGCTTCAAAAGTTCATGTTCGGTTCTTCAAACATGCTTGATCATCATCCGGAATGTCCCCAATATCACCTAAGGTCAAAACCACATCAAATGTTAGTTTTGATAATGTTAGAATGGGTATAAACAAGTCCCATGGGTCAAAACAACACAAATTAAACAATTTTCGGAATCAGGGGGCTAGACGCTACGTCTAGCCCCTTTTTTGACAGCAAGTTGCTTAAACTGTTGCTGCACATACCCAACTCAATCTTTTATCAAGTCCCAACTTAAAATTGCCATAACTTATGATCCGTAAGTCCGTTTTTAGTGATTCTTTTTCCTACACATCCATAATTAAATTACCGACGTGCCTACCACAATTATTATACCGAAAATCTGGTTTACGGGCTGAATAACTAAAATCTCTATTTAAATATTTGACCCGCTATATTTACACAAATTTTTCTACCATTACAATAGTAACCTTAAGGCATTTTTACCCAACATCCGTGGCTTAATATCACCGGTGTTTCATTACCAATCCTATGGCTTCATGCTCTTGTGATTTATCAATGCCAAAAAGCTAACTTTCAACATTAACACTACTTACTACACAATTATTCGACCCGTTTGGCTCATTTATGGAATTTTCCATTATAACGACTACCAAACGTTTCTTAGTCGAATCTTGACCTATTAATCAAATAGTGAACAATATCACATCAACTAGTATTAACCTTTATATCAAAACACTATTATGAACAATTAACACATCTTAATTACATGTTGTAACATAACAAGTTACATATCTTCAAAGTACGCCCTTCAAACGCAAGTCGCCACCGGCTTGTCCACTCGACGCTCCGGTGTCCTTTCCTATAGAATTCAATCATGACATGTTTAGAACTCTTTTTAAATCATATGTCGCATAATTTGCCGAAACGTTGTAATTATGCGTTTTAACTTTAAATTTCAGTTTTAAGCCTTCTTTGAGGCATTTATACAAACACTTTAAGGGCATAATTTTACATGATTTATTAACAAGTTCATAACTTGTTATATAGCCCAAGTTTTCATCAATTAAACTATCTAACATAAATATTAGCCTCTATAATTCTGAAATAACCTCACATATGTCAAATTACACTAGAACAACCCCAAATTTCCTAGTGTTTATCAAGTTCTACATAACCCACTAATTACCTACAATGGTGTCCATGGATTTTACTAGAATTAAGCATGATTTCAACGTGTACTTGTCTAGGGTTTACTCCTAGACACTACAATGTTCCTATTTCATCTTTATAACACACTTGCATCATCAGATTTCGAATTTCCTAATTTCATGAGAATTTCAAGTAGAGAATTTTTATCAAATTTCACATACCTTATGATCTCCTTACAATGGGGATCACTAATCTATATTCAGATTTCGATTTGAACTTGATTTGAGCCTTCAATTCAGGAGTTTTGTGAGAGTTAGGGTTTGGAGGGGAACCCTTGTGTCGCCCCTGTGTTGAGATCGACCAGACACACACTTTTTGTGTGTGTGTTTGGTGTGATAATCTTTTGTTTTAAGATTCCAAGTTTCAAGTTTAACCATTCTAGTCCCTCAGTTATTGTTTTATTCATAATTAGGAGTTTCCATCCATTCATTTGGTACCACAAGACCCGTATCAAACTGGGTCATCTAATCCTAGTTAGTTTGTTCTCGTCTGATTAATACCTTATAAATCTGATTAAAGTTTTATAAATTTCGGGGTGTTACAGTACTCCACTTTCTGCACTTCAAACTTCAAGAACAGTGCAGAAGAACTTCCCACTCTTCGCTTGGAAAAAAACAAAGCTGAAATATATCAACACCTTAAAATAAATACTATCAACATATATCAACAGTTTAAAAGAATCCACAAACCTAAAATAACCCACAACTGATTGTTTGAATTTTAAACAACTCTGATTAGGCTGAAATATAAAGCGAGAATTAGAATAGATCAGTTCAAATTTTAAGATTCAAAGTCAGAGAAAAAAACATACCCTCAACGATGTTGCAACAATGATCTTGGAAAAATTACGTGAAGTACAAAAAGCTGTAATCACTGATGAACAGACTGAATATGCAAATTCTGCATCCTGTAACAATCTATCTATACTTTCTATAAAAAGAGAAAACCAAGTGACATAAGAAAAGCCGAGGTGAAACGTTGGTGTGTGAAACCGAGCTTCAATGAAACAACGATGTTGGAACAATGATATTAAAAGGATAATGTGTAAACAGAGTCTACAAATATTCGAACAAAGAACTGTAATCGAAGATTAACCGGCTCAATCATGAGAGTTATGCATTTGAGTGAGAGATATATGATCGCAAATATAAAGGAGAGAGATAAATTGAAATTTGAATGTGTAGCCAAATTCATATATGTTATTTATAGGGAGCCAGATTCATATGTAGTTTGAATTTGGAGCCAGGATTTTAAATTTTGAATATGGGCAGAGGTTTGAAGCGTTTTTATAAACAGCTGACCATTTGTAGATGTGGGCAGATAGGGCTGTAAACGAACCGAACGAACACGAACAAGGCCTTGTTCGTGTTCGTTCGTTAAGGAAATAAATGTGTTCACGAATGGTTCATGAACACTTACCGAACGAGATTTTATGTTCGTGTTCGTTCATTAAGGAAATGAGCGTGTTCGCGAACGGTTCACGAACACAAATAAATTTGGCAAACGCGACGAAGGATAAAGATAGATGACCCAGAGAGTAGCACTCGAACTTGAATCCCTTATTGTGGAACGGAGGTCGATCGTATTCGCCGATGTAAATAATGAGAAATGAAAGGGAAATAATGCATAAACAAGGTGAAAGTGGGTTTCCTAGTTTAATTGTTAGGGTAATAAAATAAATAAAAGTTTAATAATAAAAAAAGTACAAATAAAATATAAGAAAGTACAACGATCTTCAATTAAAACACAAACATACGAATATAAACGAATACAAATCAACGAATGTTCACGAACACGTTCACGAACACCTTACCGAACGTTCACGAACACAATCGAACGAACGAGACCTCTGTTCATGTTCGTTCATTTAACTAATCGAACAAAATTTTTTGTTCATGTTCGTTCGTTTATTAAACGAACGAACATAAACGAACTTCCCGCCGAACGGTTCACGAACTGTTCGCTGAACGTTCGGTTCGTTTACAGCCCTATGGGCAGATGTTTAAAGTGATTTTCTAGATGTGGGCCAAACCTTTGAAAATTAAAGTAATTTTAATATATTAAGGATTATGATGCGATAATGACATAAAAAAACCTTGTTGGACAACCTCTATGGCTGCCACCTCAGCTTTTCTTATGTCACTTGGTTTTCTTCTTTTATAGAAAGTATAGATAGATTGAGATTTTATGGATTTATAAAATTCGAAACTAATGACAAGTATTTGAATTTCAAAATATGAGATTTTAAAAATTATAAAGAGGATAACTTAAAATAATGAGTTATTTATATCTACAGGGGAAAAATTTTTTAGAAGAAACTTAACCTGATATGAGAAATATTTTATAACTCCTATTTATTATTATTTCTTTTTAATTAATTAGATAAAAAACACTTTAGCATACATATTTCAGAATTTATTCTACACATGTCAAGATTTATCTTACACATATATCGAAATTTATCCTACATTTGATCCTACTTGTATCAAAATTTATCCTACACATATCAAGATTTATCCTACATATATCGAAAAATATTATACATTTTATCATACATATATCGAAAATTGTTAATTCACTATAAATTAGGTAGCCTTTAAAGAGTATATTTAAAAAATGAGTTATAAGTATAACTTAGTTAGCTAATTTAGAGGAATACATTAAGTTAATTAGTTTTATATATTTACATATATGCCTTTATAATAATACTAGGTTATAACCCCGTGTATTACACGGGTTGACTAAATGAATTTTATATACCAAATAATAAAACATTATCTTTTTAAAAGCCTCCTTTATTGCATGGGTTGAAGAAATGTAATTTTATATATTAAATAATAAAATAAGTTATATCTATAATAACCATATGTATTGTACGGGTTGAATAAATGTAATATTATATACCAAATAATAAAAAAAAATTATATCTTTAAAACCATTGTATTACACGGGTTGAATAAATGTACCATTGTTTACCAAGTAATAAAAAAGTTATATTTTTAAAAATCCCCGTGTATTACATAGGTTGAATAAATATGATTTTATATACCAAATAATAAAAAAAAATATTTAAAAAAACTAACGGATTTTTTTATATTTAAAGTAGGATAAGATTGAATATTAATCTTTATTTATTTAGTTAATATAAGATTGAAAAATCATATGATTGAATAGGTGGGAGGTTGTATTATGATAAATCGGTTAACCGTACTGAATGATAAAGATAATAGTGATTGTTGAACAAATTAATTAATCGAATTTAACAGAAACATTTGTGATGTTAAGCGGATTTTTTTTAATTATTTGAAAGTTAATATCAACTTTGGAATTCGTATGAATTCTTATTAGATTTGATTAAATATTATTGATAATAAAAATTTGTATTAGATTAGATTTTAGATTTGATTAAATATTATTAATAATAAGAATTTGTATTAATTTATATTAAATATTATTATTTTTAGTATTATTAATAATTTTAATCAATTAAATGAGAGAATGACAAGTGTCCCTGATTAAATATTATTGATAATAAAAACTTGTATTAGATTAGATTTTAGATTTGATTAAATATTATTATTAATAATTTTAATCAATTAAATGAGAGAATGACAAGTATCCCAAAACAGGTTTCTTTTATAGTATAGATAGATAGATATATATTTATATATTCTCTTTTTTCTTATATCTCATTGGGTAAAATAATAATTTTGTGTATATCTCACGGGTCACTTTTGATCATGATTAAAATAACTTCTCTTTTTTCTTATAGAAGTTTAAAGCATGGCATATAAATCGCACCTTTATCACAAACATGAACGATAAGATTTAATGGTTATATTGTATTAGATTAGATTAAATATTATTAATAATAAGAATTTGTATTAATATAGATTAAATATTATTATTTTTAGTATTTCCATAATATAAATTTGCAACAAATTGTTGCATTATGTGTTGTACCCCAAGCATGGGGGGTTTTCCAAAAAAAAAATTGGGATTTTTCATTTTTAACCCAAAAGTTTAATCATTTGTATTTTAACACTTTTAATTTGTTTGGTTTTAACCCAAAACTTTTCACCTTTTGTAATTTAACCCAAAACTTTTTTATTTACAACTTTGGTCCCCATACTTTTTATCTTTCGCAAGTTTTTCGTTTTACGTTTCGTTCTAAATTTTGCGAGCTAATACGTCCCAACGTGCGTGTGTGGTTCAACGTTTTTCGTCTATTTTCTCACATTCGACAGGTATGTCGCAATGTGTCTATTTTCCCCCTTTGGCAACTTCACTGCAACGGGAGGATCCTACATTGACTTAGTTATTCTTTTCTACGTTATTTTGCGAGTTAACACGACGCGGCGTGCGTGTGTGGTTCAACGTTTTTACGTCTATTTTTTTCCATGTAACAAGTTCGTTGCAACGCGTGTGTCCTAAATCGACATAGTTATTTTTTTCATGTTATATGTTTCGGTCTTATATTGCCGCATTAACACGCCGCAACTTCAGTGTTGGTGGTCGCTACTAGCGGTGTGACATTGATGTTATTTGGCATAGTTTTAGGCCCCCGCCGCAACGCGGGGGTGGTTAATTCTAGTTATTAATAATTTTAATCAATTAAATGAAAGAATGACAAGTGTCCCAAAACAAGTTTCTTTTATTATATAGTATAGGTTAAATACAACTATTAAATAAGACACTTTTATTGGTTTAAAACTTTTCTTTTAAAACTAATAACAAATATTTGAATTTTAGAATATGAGATTTTATTTTATAAAGGGGATAACTTAAAATAATGAGCTATCTATATCTATACTACTATACTACTGTGACAACCATAAAATTTAACTTTAGTTTTAAGATATATTAGAAAATCTATAATACATTTGGTACAATTTTTTATTGTATAAAAAACTTGTAATTTACCATTTTGTCCCTCTTGTTATATTAATGATATATTCAATGAATGGACATAATATTTAATGACAAATTCTACGAATATAATTTATATTTATTTTTAATTATAACATAATATTTAATATTTATTAACTAGTTGAATACAATATTTTATTTTTAAAGTTCCTTTTTCCATTTTTAATAATACGTATTGGTCGGGTCGAGCAAATATGTCGTGTTAAAACAGGTCACATAAAATGGCTTATTTTGGTTTGAGTCAAAATGAGTTCGAGTCAAAACAATTTGCATAAATTAAATATTTATTAATTAGTTAAATTTAATATTTTATATTAAATTTCTTATTAATTTTTCTTTTATTAATACGCTTGGTATTTAATAATACATATTCATTTTTCTTTTAATAACACGTATTGGTTAGGACGGGTCAGGCAACATGTCGCGTCAGAGCAAGTTACAAAAAAAATTATTTTGGTTCGAGTCAAAACGGGTTTGGGTCATTAACTAGTAAAACTTTAATATTTTAATTTTATATTTCTTTTATTCATTTTTCTTTTAATAATTCGTATTGGTTGGGTCAGGTTAGGTCGGGCATCATGTCGCATTAGAAAAGGTCACATAAAAACGATTATTTTGGTTCGAGTCAAAACGGGTTTGAATCAGAACATGTTACATGATAGTTAATATTAATTAATTAGTTGAATATACAAATACAATTTTTACTTAAAACATAAATATTTAATATTTACTAATTAGTTGAATTTAATATTTCAATTTTAAATTTCTTTTATTCATCTTTATTTTGATGATACATTTGGTATTTAATAATATGTATTCAATTTTCTTTTAATAACATGTTTGGTATTTAATAATATGTATACTAGTTGGGTTGGCCAATATGTCGTGTCAGAACAAGTCACATAAAAAAGGCTATTTTAGTTCGAATCAAAACGGGTTTGGGTCAAATCAGTTTCGGGTTAGAAAATGTCACATTGTATTTAATATTTTAATTTTAAATGTCTTTTATTCACTTTTCTTTTAATAATACGTACCGGTCGGGTCACTTACACATTCTGATCATATTTTAAAACAAGGTATGAAATTATCTAGAATTGAGATTTTGAGGATAATTGTTTTTTAGACTTTAATTTAATGAATAAGATTTAACAATAATTTAAAATTAGTTTGTTTTATTACTGACATATTAATATAAGTTTTGAAACAAGACATCTAAGATAAATTTGAGATTTTGTAAACCAAGAACCAAGTGAAATCGGATTTATACAATTTTAGTAACTAAACCTTCTTCAAAATCCTTTTGAAATGGTTCGTCGCCCTATTTTAGGACACTTGGAACGACATGACTACTGGGTGGGTATTGGCCTTAAATGCACATTTCGGGGGACTTCTGTCGGGAAGAAGCCGATCGAGTTTTTTCGATCCATCTATAGCCAGGCCAACTCACGTGTTCGAAAATAGCTCAACCTATCACTTGAATGAGTGGAAAATGGCTCAGCTAAGCTAAAAGGCGGATAAGATGAGATTAAACGTGCCAACCTAGACTATAGTTGTCTAAATGATCTCATAAATGTTTAAGAGTAACATTGAGATGTGATTGAGAATATTAGTAAATAAGAAACACAAGCACAATCGATCCAAAGATCTTGCCTACTTGTGGTTTACTAGAATAAGACACACCATGTGTGTAATACTTATTGCTAGAATCCGGTAAAATACACTCAATCCTACCCGACGTATGCTGCTAAACTTGTTTAACAAATGATTTCGCATGAAGTGTAACAAAAACCGCATATAAAGTTTATAATAAGCTTTGTATAATAACATTTGAAAGAGTAGATTCAAATCATAACCTAGGTAGTATAACATAAAAACATAATCTTTTTAGATCGTGTAACAATGCGAAACATATATTTTTTCGATAATCATCTAAATGAAAAACTATCTACATAATCGAATGCAAGAATTGTGATTCACATTTGTAAACTTAATGTATCCTTCATCAACTATTGAATTCGCCATTTGTAAAAACTTTACATATTGCTTGAAAAACCACTAGCAGACTAGAATTTACCTCATTCAATATCTTAAATTGGTCAATATTAAACAAAACACAACTTTTCCATGTTCAACTCAAGTTATTACCACTTAAGCTATCATGTAATTAGAATAGCTTCTGTTTTTATATTTACCTATTCAAAATTGCCGGTGGAAAGAAAACAATTTATTTTTCATTATATGTTTAATGATATTACATGTCATAAAATTCAATTTATTCGACTGAAACTAAAATATTATATAAGCTACACTAGGGATGAACAAATGGTACCGGTACCAGTACCCACTTTTGGGGATTTTCGGTACCAAACGGGTACCATGCACATCCCTAAGCTACACTTCGCATTGTCATTGTAATATTTCTGAAATTTTAGAATTTTTCTTTTTCTTATTTACGTTTTGATACAAGTAAGTTTTATTCAAAATCAAATTGTTGTAACGTCCGGGCATAATCCACTAGTTATTACATATATTAACATCTATATAGAGGATGAATAGTGAAAAAAGATATATTTCTTTCAATTATTTTGTTTTGTTTAAAACTTGTTTTTAATATTTTCTTATAATAATTAATATTGAGCATATATATTTTTTCTATAATTGTTAAGACACGATGTATTTCAAAATTCCGAGTATTTCGTATATGTTATCAAAGCTATGTTACATATTCATCATTAATAATTTAACATGCACAAAAACACATGCCTTTGGAACAATTTTATTCACGGGTCAATATATGCATTCTTGTCTTGGGAACAATTATATTCACCAAGTCAATATATGCATTCTTGGTCCAAAGGTGCACCAAATAACCGAAACTGGTTATTAAATTAAAACCGTAACCGATTAATAACTGATTGATAGCTTTTTTAACCATAGGGTTGTAACCGGTTAATTTTTTTTAGAAGAAACCAGTTTTTTTAATCAGTTTACCAGTTAACCGAAAAAAAGGATGAAAAAACCAGTTATTGTCTAAACTAGTTAAAGCGAATAAAAAGGATGAAAAAACCAGTTATTAACTAAACAAGTTAAAGTGAATAACTGAAAATTATAAGAAAAAAACTGGTTAGAGTAAAAAATGAGAAAAAAAAAAATCAACGGTTTGGTTACGAACTGATTAGAGAAAAAACTGTTTTGTACAAGTAAAAACCGCTTTGTTGAATAGTTAAAAAGAATAGTCTTTTCGCTGATGACTACGGGCACTTACAGTGAACACACCATCAATAGAACCATTAAAAATTATAGAGTTAATTGCCATTTTCGCCCCTGAGGTTTGGGCACATTTGCCATTTTAGTCCAAAATGACACTTTGGTACCATTTTGCCCCCCACGTTTGTAACTTTTTGCCATTTTCGTCCAAGTAATGACACTTTGGTACCATTTTGCCCCCCACGTTTGTAACTTTTTGCCATTTTCGTCCAAAAATAAAGTAACTTTTTGAGCCATTTGGACGGAAATGGCAAAAAGTTACAAACGTGGGGAGAAAAATGGTACCAAAGTGTCATTTTGGACTAAAATGGCAAATGTGCCCAAACCTCAGGGGCGAAAATGGCAATTTACTCAAAATTATAACATATCCAATGCTACCATTGCATACACTATAATTACTAACGATACAACAAATAACGCCGGAAAATAATATAAGAAAAAAATAAAACACTATTCACAACAATAAGGTGAATATTTTCAACTCAAAAAGCATTGACAAGCACTATCCTTGCATTTGTGTTATTTCTCAAGACTTTACTCATGATCTTAAAACTGATACCAACAAAGATCTACCCTTCAATTCTATTTGTTAGATGAGTGAAAAAACAATATAAAACCAATCAAATTGGCTGCTATCCAAACAAACCCTTTACTTGAAGCTAATCAATAAACCACATTCCTGCTTAGTGATGATGAATGATGATAAAAAAAAATCAGTTTAGTGTCTTCTGTACTTCTTTTTGAATCTCCTGGGATAGTTGATTTGCAGTATACCTAACCCCAAAGCTTTTAACAAATTCCATACTTGGATTCATCAGATACCTGTTAATTGTAAAATACTAAAATGTAAAACAATAGAAATATATAAAGATTTGGTCTTTTTATTACAACTTCAAACATCTCTTTTTTTTTTCCTTCTAAAAATATTAAGTTTGGTAAATAATTATTTATTAGAGTTAACTGCCATTTTAGTCCTTGTGGTTTGGGCCATTTTGACAATTTAGTCCAAATGTTTCATTTTTTGTCTGTGGGTCCAAAAAGGTTTCACTGTTACCATTTTAGTCCACTTGGTTAACTTCATCCATTATTTCTGTTAACGAGAAGGGCGATTCGGTCATTTTATATGGCCGAATTGCCTTTCTAGTTAACAGAATTACATATAAAATGACCGAATTGCTCTTCTGGTTAACAGAAAAAATGGATGAAGTTAACCCAGTGGACTAAAATGGCAACGGTGAAACCTTTTTGGACCTACAGGAGAAAAATGAAACCTTTGGACTAAACTGGCAAAATGCCCCAAACCAGAGGGCCAAAATGGCATTTAACTCTATTTATTAAATCCTGATTTTGATAACTATTTACGGGCATAACCGCAAAGCACATGCATCTACATAGCGGTCTAATGAGAAAGTGTAGCTTACATTCCGTGTGAAGTTTCGACAAGATAATCATCCCCATCTTCTTCAACCTTCTTAAAAGGCACTCTGTACTCATTCGCCATCTGTCTTATAGCACCAACTGGTCCAGTTAGACCCATTATTCTCTCATCAAACTCTGCACCCCATGTTTAAAGAAATAGTGATAAGTTACAAAATTTTTAAGAGATATAGTTTGTATGGGTGAAATGAGAACTGGCCTTTGAGATAGGCACGAAGGTGAGATGGGGTATCACGTTGCGGATCCATGGTGACGAAAACAGGTCGAATCGTAATGTTGTGTTCTGAATCTTTTTGCGTCAAAATGAAGAAGCAAAAACACAGGAAAAAGGTTAATGGTTGTTGAGTCAGAGTATGAAATATAACAATATTCATTAAATTATATCACAAAAGTAAGAGGAAGAACCTAGTGTATTGATAACCTTAGCTAATTTCGCAAGTTCCGCTGGCCCCACATCAGGGGATGAAGTATAACCAAAGTAGATAAGTATCCAGCCTCCCCCCTGAAGGTCTTTTTCCGTCACTAATCTACCATCTGAACCAATCAAGCTGAAAGGCCCACCAATCACCGGTGCGTTTCGTGCACTACGTCCGTCGTTTCGACCCTCTCCTGATTGGATAAAAAAATGTTTGCGGGTCAACCGACAATAACAAACTGCTTTGACTAGTTACACAATCCACTTTATTGCCATCTCTTAAACTTCAGTTTCAAAAAACACAACCGCAAATGAAGTTTGACTTAAGTTGACCCCTTCACCTACAACTCCTGTAACATCTTGACTATGAACGTTGACTCATTCAGAGATACAGAGCACATAAAAACAGGAAAGGAAAAAAAATATGTGTTTATATTAACTAACATAAGTAATCTTTCCATTCCATTTAGACACTTCAAGCACATCATACATGAGGATTATGTTCTGAAAGCGAAAAAGGCATAAAGAAGAGCTGACCTCTACGAGGAGTTCTCTTCTCATCATAAGAACGCATAAAAAGATATCCTCCACCAAGAACACCAAAAACACCAATTGGCTACAATAATAGAGTTACCAATGCTACAATGAAGATCATGGTGGCATAATAATTATAAGGCAAATTAGATTTTAATAATCCAACAATAACTTATTGGCCGATAAAAGTACATCCTGACAATTTGACCAACTCCTAACTTCTAATTGTGTTGCTAATAGCAATCCCACTCGCATCGTTTTCGCTCACGCGGATGATTATGAGCAAAATGAGTAGATGTACATTACATGTGAGCGAAATCAAGTGTAAATCTACAATGATTATGCAAAACTGGGATCGCTCTTGGCAACGGATACGAAAGTTAAGAGTCCCACCGGTTAAACTGCACGTATGGATTATCATAACCATAAGTAAAACATTGTTTGGATTATTAAAGAACAATTTGCCTAATGATAATAATAGAATTCATGTGAGTCAACATACAAGAAGGTAAGATCGCCACAATGACGAAGAAGCCAATTGTTCCCGACCCTTATCCAACAAACGCCCATTCTTATTCGACCTTTGTGCCGTTCTCATGTAGCTTGAAGAATGAAACATCATCTTCTGTGTGCCACACCTAACCAACGTTGAAACAAAATCATCCTTAATCCCATCATAGCATAGTTATTAATGGCGAATAGTGATAAGGTACCTATATGCTACATAGCGAATTGCGATAAATAGCGGGCGGCTATTTTATAAATAGCAATACACTATAATTTTTTTTTTAAATTTTTATAGGTATACTATATCAAAATATCCTGGTATATATGCTATATTTTATATGTACATTTAACAAAAACCTAAAATCCAGCTATTTTATAGCTATATTTAATTGTTGTTTATATTAAAACAAAAAAAAAAATTAAACCCTAATAGCGAGCCTAGACGACCTATACGCTATGTAGCGCGCTATAGCGATCGCTAAGCTCGCCATTGACAACTATGCGTCATAGTTCAAACAAATTCATAGTCTGGTTTAAAACAAGAGAGAGGCGCAAGGCGCGCATGTACACACCTCAAACCGCATATCTCTCATCTGTTTTAAGCATAAGTCTATTTATCAAGTAATCCTTTCATAATTTCTGCATACATGTTTTTCCAAATAAACCTCCTACAGACCCTAATTTTGACCAACTTTGACCAAGAGTTCCACAATCTTATTCAGATAATACAGACCCTAATTTTGACCAACTTTGACCAAAGGTTCTACAATCTGATTCAGATAAAATATACACATGTAATGTCATAGTTGATTCATTATTGTGTGTAAAATTAAGTGGATAAACCCTCAATTAAGCTATAAGTACAACAATCGCCATTGAACAAAGTAATTTTATGAAACAAACATCAAATGATTCAACAGAAATAGAAAAAATAAAGATGAAATTAATGATAATCACCTTGTAGGAGAAAATAGAGCCTCTGCAGACTTCTTTCGTATGAGATTTGATACAGACATGGATGAAACTGAAGGAATCAACGATGTAAAACCCTAATTTGATAAACCCTGTTTGGGTTTCTTGAGCAGAAAGAAGAAGTAGGAATTTTGGTTTAGTTTACTTGTTGTCCAAGAATTTTATTAATCTTGGTTTTTAATTTTCTAGAATTTAATTTACAAAATACTGAAATCCAAACTGAAATTTTTGTAAGATGTGTGAAAGCAATGTTTTAAAAATCGGTTTTATAATTATACCGGGTTGAACTTAGAAACGGTTTAATCGAGTGTACCGGGTTGTATTAGACGATTTAACCGAATTAACTAGTTAACCCTATAATTCCATAAAAATACAGTTTCAACTCAAAAAAGAATCCAAAACTACATGATTCTATAATTTTTTTTGAACGGCCAACAAATCAATCTCGGACACTCTCGGGGCACCCACTGGACAAACGGAGTACTCCGAGAGTAACCCGAGTCGTTCACCACCAATTCCGGGGAAAACCTAGTAACCCACCCGCCCGTAGGCACGATGGTAAAATTACCGTTAAAATCCGTTTGGCTCAAGGCTCGAACCCAGGTTTCTCTGGGTCTTCTATTATTGCCCACCAGTGTCTCACTTCTTTTTTGCACCAAATGAGAATTGAACTTGCGTCTTTAAAGAAGAACTCAAGTCCTCCTACCTACCACTTGAGCTAATCATTTTTAACAGAGTCTTATTTAATGAAAGTCTATAATAGGTTTATTGTATTGGAGTGTGAAATGCATCAAGTTCACGATTGTGTAAATGATGAAATTCGCTATCATCGCTAATTTAAACTCAAAATTTTAACATGGAATTAAACCGGTAGGCCGATATGAACCAGTATTACCGGATATACCGGCGTTTCAAAGACTATGTCGAAACCCTATTTATACTGGGCTCAACCGTACCCAAATAACAAACAGTAACCGGTTCAATCGGTATTACCAACCGGTTCGAACCGGCATTTAAAACATTGTGAAAGGAATTTTGATTCACGATTATATTCTTTTTAATGGATGATTATAAAATTATATCTTATAAAAAGTTAAAAATAATTGAAAAGATAATTATGTCTAATTTTTTTAGTTATACTTTATTATTACTTTCTTTATAATTATAACAATAAAATATTTTATGATCTTCACGTTGAGTATTACATTAGAAAAAAAAAAAAAAAACAAATGTCACATTGCTTACTAAACGGTATATCCAATATTTGATACAATGGTCGTCCAACCTATATACAATGATGCAGTTGTTAAGGTCTAGTGCGTGAATGAACTATGACATTAGAGCAGTGTGTCCAATCATAATACAGTGGTGCGTCTAATATCACAATTATGTGTTTAAGTTTTGTTCCAAGCTTTACCAAAAGAACATAGACACTTCATTCCCTTTTACATACATCATATAGGCAAAACAATTCTCTACATAGACATCATTGTTACCGGCAATGACAACACTTGAGGTCAACCATGTTATACAACTACTTAGCAAAGCCTTTGTTGTTAAGGATCTTGGAGCTCTTGATTATTTTATGGGCATTGAAGTGGTTTCTCAGGGAAAGAATATCATTCTCCCTCAAAGAAATACATATCAGATCTCCTACATCATATTGCCATCTCCAATTAGCTCTTCACAACAATTATCTCTTGGGATAGTCCATTATTACCAGATCCAGTCAAATATCAACAACTAGTTGTAGCACTCAAATATGTAACCATGTCCAGGCCGGATATTACTTTTGCAGTCAACAAGGTGTGCCGATACATCCATGATCCAAGAAAGAACCACTGATCATGTTCTAAAAAGAACTCGCCGAGAAATAATGATTCCAAAAATTCATAACTTACCCTCTATCACACACTAAATAAAATTAGCATTAGCATAAAATGCAACAATGTGTACCTTATGTTAATACCCATTGTTGGAAAGGTTATTCAAAGGCAGTTTGCCCAACCCCTCCATGTTATCATCATCCAATCTTATAAAGTGGTTAGCATCTACGAATGAACTTGTATATTAATACCCATTGTCGGTAAAGTTATTCAAAGATAGTTTGCCTAACCCCTCCATATTATCATCATCCAATCTTATAAAGTGGTTAGCATCTACGATGAACTTGTATAACTTCATTCACTTGTGATGGTGAAAGCGTTTAAACTAATACAATAAGACCAGCCTATGATAAGATGTACCATTGCTAAGGAATAGGCTCGCTAATTGGTTCATTTGATCCTTCATGCACATTCACATTCTCAATTGTATGAGTTTAAAGAATAAACTTTATTAGCTCGTTTTGATCAGTCTTTGGCTTTGGAATATGTTTCTTTCTTTCCAGAGTCTTCACTCACTTTTTACCAAGAGGAGGTGGAGTTAATCCTCTTCAGTCATGGGAACCATTTGAGTAAAATCTCTCTCTCTTTTGTCTTTGGTGTGGTTTCGTCATCATTGTTAATCTCATTTGGAGTACTAGACTCTTCACCCTGACTTAAATATCCATGGGGTTGATCTTTATCATTAGCAACTTGTGAACTTCAACTACTTTGAGCTTGACCAATTTCTATTGAAGAACATTGAGCTTGAGTCTAAACACTTGATCCTTAAGTATGTTGAGTGCTTCGGCCTTCATCTTAGGAAGACGATGTTGGGTTTTTAATATGTCCTTTTAGAAATTATTTGCAATGGAAGCTAGAAACATGTATTTTTTTTGAATAAAACCGACTAAGGATCTACATGTAAGTGACAAGAATTTTCATATGACTTCCATAGAGTGTCAAACAAATCATAGTCTTACTTTCGGGTCTATATTTGCTTAGAGACGCACGTTAAATACCTAAAGGCATTTACTATGTGTCTAAGCCTTAACCCCAACTTATCAAAGAAGTATTATAAACACTTGAACTTTCTCATATGGTATCCTGATCATTCGATTTTTCTTTAGCATTCTAGCTCATACAAAGGACTCTAGTTTAAGTTTAGAAAACCAATGTAACTTATTATCTTAAAAATGGCTTTTTATTCCAACTTGTCACACCTCAAAACCTAAGTGCGCGACTTTTATTGGGTTTACTCATCAGACACAATCACACAGAATGAGAGACTTCAAAATAGTTTTATGACTCAATTCTAGGCTAAAATACTTGAAATAACGAATTCTAAAGTATATGAAGCCATAACTACCACTCTTGTCTGATTGTCCAGGGATGCCTGTATCGCTCACTAAGACTTCATGAAAGACGTATGGGAAATTCTTGACCCGTTTATAGCATGATTAAATATGTTTAATAAAAAGTACATTATGTAATTTTATATATTATTAAAAAATACAGTTAATATTAGGAGGCTAACCTTCATCATTTCTTCTCTTCCTGATACATAAAACATACTTTAACGTTATAGATATGAGATATAAAGTAGTTAAACGAGTCGTTTTCATATTTGATACTTGTGTTAGTCGTCGCCTTTTACTTGCTTAACACGATTAGATTTGAAGCTGCCCTAGGGTTTAGAGGAGATAGGCGAAAGAAAGAAAAAAAAATATTTTTTAGTTTCTTATGACTAATTAACATATATTAAGGGGGCATTGTGGCTATTTCACTCACACTTAATAGAAAAAAAAATCGTGTCCATCCAAGCAGGGCATTAAAGCCTTAAAGGTATTTACGCATGCAAAAATTTGGATTAATCGTTTGTGTACTTTGACTAAAGTTAAAATTTAAACAAATCACACACTATTCGTTTACTTTAAATAAATATTAGGATCATATTTGTTAGGCAAGTTGACAAATGCAATGAGTAAAAGATGGAAAGAAAACGAGTCAAAAGAAAATG
The DNA here is from genome assembly GCA_030545235.1 of Helianthus tuberosus. Classification (NCBI taxonomy): domain Eukaryota; kingdom Viridiplantae; phylum Streptophyta; class Magnoliopsida; order Asterales; family Asteraceae; genus Helianthus; species Helianthus tuberosus. The sequence goes on from CM060440.1 coordinate 17,572,888, forward strand.
TACGATTATTCTAAAATAATGTTCATTTTATATATTAACTTGAAATTAAATTAAAATATATATAGTTTGGAACTAAAAAAGAAAGACAGAGAGGACTCAGATGAGAACTAAACAATTTGAACCAGATTCAATAAAAATAGAATTATACCTTTCCAAAACACATCGAACAAACACCAACCTAACTCTCTCTCTAAATAATTAAATATATATATATATATAAATAGGGTGCTAGACTGCTAGTACTGAACCACGGCCTATATTTTCTTTCTTCATTTCACACTTTGAACCAAACTCTATCCCGATCTTTATGCTCTCCCTCCCTCTATGTATGTGTATATATGTATTTGTATACAAGTGGATCAAATACATACGAAGTAAGTTGAATCTTGATTAATTCAGATCAATGACTAATATGGATATGTTAGTTCTATAATTAGTTGAAAAGTAAGACAATTGCTAACTGTTTATCTAATTTAATATCTTGAAATCCATAATATATACTTCATTAGTTTTCTTAAATTTTACTATAAAATTTACAAAATCAAACATGTTATTCTATTTTGTTAGTTGCTATATTAAACAAATAAGTTTTTTCGTTGTACGTAAATGTTGTGTAATTACATATAAGTTGCGTAATTATGTATATATACATTTCGCAATTTATGTGCGCATAAATGTTATTGATATTATACATAAGTTGTGTGATTACCAACCCACTTACGTTTTTTCACGAAAAATCAATCAATTTCCTATATACATAAAGCCCTTCGTAGTGGAGCTGCATATCACGTTGGAGAGGGGTATAGTGCCCTATAGCGCCCGGTAACACCATTACGGCCGGCACTATGGGGTTTGATTTTTGATTCCACGCGAAAATTATCACGCGGTGCATAACCTCCCCCACTCACACATATATTTACATACATATATATATGTATAATTGAAGGAGTTATATAACCAACCCCCTTACCAGTTACTACTGCACTCTTTTGTGATATAAAGCCCCCTCTTGCGCTTTTTCGTCACTTGTCGTATAACGATTAACGACCACTAAAAGGTTTTATGACTACACATGGCCTAAGTTGTGTGATTACCAACCAATCAATTTCCTAAATTAACAAACCACAACCCCCCCCCCCCCTCTATATATTTATTTATGTTTATGTCTCTCTCTTGTTTCTCTAGAATTACGCCATAAGACCTTGCGTAGTGGGGCGCGACCACCACCCATAGCGCCGAGATGGCGCCATGCACACCAAAACAAAGGGCGCTATGCCCAAAAAATTTTTGAAAGCGCGATAATTTTCGCGGCGCCATGCATTTGGTTTGTGTTCCCTCCACTCTCACAGAGATATATACATACATATATATGTATAATTTAAGGGTTTATTAATTAATTGGGTAATGATGAGGTAGGGGCGTTATGACTACGGGCTTAAATGCATAAGGCCCCATAACGCCCACACGCTGACGTGGCGCGCCACGTGTCGCATAACGCCCACAAAGGGGCGTTATGACTACGGATGGCCTAATAATATGCCGTGTACTATGTGTATATGTCCCCACAAGCTCCTTTCTAGTGGAAACGTGAGTTGATGGAGCAGCCTTTCTAGTTCTACTTCTGTCTCCCCCTCCATCACTCTATCTATCTATATTTGATGCTTATGCAAACCCTAGCTTTTACCTCTTAATCACCACCATCCAACTTGCTCCTTCAAGATCTCACCTTTTCATCATCATCAATTCGATGCCTTTTTCATCTTTTTAAAACAACCCTTCATTAGATTCCTCCCAAGATTTGAGATCTTTTTCATCTTTGCAACATCAAATGGATTCTGGCAACAGTGGTAGCTTCCAGTCATCTAGTGGTGCTGATGAAGAATGCGATTCACGCGCCGCCGTTCATGATTCCGGTTTGATCACCTCCCACCACCTACCTCACCAACCTCCTCCACCACCCTTGTTCAACCACCTTATCCACCATCAGAATCAGATCACCAACAACTCTAACCCCTTGTTCTTTTCTTCTTCTCCTTCTTTACAACAACACCAACTTCTTAATCTTGATTCGGTTATGTGGAACAAAACCCTACCTTCTTTCTCCGACCACCACTTCTCTCATGCTACCACCACAACAAACGTATCTAGTGAAATCCCACTTGTAGCAGGTCTACTGTTAGGGTCTGGGGAGGGAGTCATGATGACAAACCTTAACCCTGTCCCACGGGACAGAGAGACTGCTACTGCTACTATTGCAACAACTACGTCTACCAATCCTCTTCCGCCCTCTCGCAACCCGAAAAAGCGATCAAGGGCGTCACGAAGAGCGCCGACTACGGTGTTGAACACTGACACTCATAACTTTAGGGCTATGGTGCAACAATTCACCGGCATCCCTTCACCGCCTTTTTCCTCACCCTCTTCGGGTTTTCCAACCCTAAACACAAGTTTAGATCTTTTTGGTAGACCTTCTGCCATGATGAGATCTAACACAAACAACTTTGATCATAACCTAAATGCACTACCTTCTTATCTTCTCCCACCAAAACAATATTCTTCATTAATTGATCATTCATGTAATAACCTTCTCAACACCATGCAAAACCCTATCACGTTTCCCTATAATCCACTCAACCAATCACCACTTCTGAATCTTAAACCGACAGAAAACCCTAATCCTTCAATAGGGTTTGGTGTGATTAGACAAACTCAGATTCATGAACACCACACCACTTTGCCAGACCTCCTTTCAACTGCAGCAACACCAACAACAACAAGCTCGAGAAATGGCGATCCGGTGGCGTCCGGAAACTGGGACGGCGGAGGCGGTGATAACTACAACAATGGTAAGGAACCATCTGGTGTGAAAGGTGTTGAACCATGGGTTTGTTCATCTGATTAGTGATTTGCTATTAGTTTGAAAACTAATTGTTTATAGATATTTTTTTATTTATTTATAGGTGATTTAGAAAAATCATAAGTGTTTTCAGGAGGTTTTTGAACTTGTTTTGGTTTCTAAATAGTCGGCTAGTCAGAGAAGCATACTCAAATCATTTTAGTTGTGTCATGTCAGGGTATTCGAGGAGTTCGCTGACCAAATGAATATCTCGTGTTAGATTTTTTAGAGTCCTCTACCCACCAAGCAAACTCCCTAACTCGAAACCGAAACACTTCCAAAAACCTCCTAAAACAATTGTCATTTTGCTAAAACACCTAGAAAAAAAAAATCTATGATTGTAGTATGTGGTGGTATATCTAACAATGACAAGGGTTGAAGATTTGGGATTTAATTTGTGTGTAAATACTTGGATTATTAGGTTGAAGACTTTATGAAAACGATGATGAAGTTGTAAGGTGGAGTCACATGGGATTTGACTTTTGCATACTGTTTAGGAACATGGAGATTTGTTATCATTAAGAAGAGATCTGATGCAAGTGTGTTCATATTCTTAGTACCTCAGCTCTTTATGTGCATCAAAAGGAAGATATCTACTCATTTCTCACCTTTCTATTGTCTTTTCCCAATAATCTTTATTTAGTATACTACTATACTTGTTAAAACTATAACATTTACTAAAACATGTTAGAATGAATGAGAGATTATATAGAGAAGGTTTTCCAATATGATTTTATTGTTCTTTTAAGTGTAGCTAGTACAAATATTATTTTGTAATCTGTGTTAATTTATATGTAAGATTGGTTCGAAAACATGTTAACATTGTTTCATATCTACAAGTATACAGCATGAAACATTTTTTAACTATTAATTTCTGTAACTATTTTTTAACCTGAAGTGAGTAGGGTAACGGGTTAAAACAGATGAATACCTTAGTAATAATGAATGAATAATCGATAATAGGTTGCCTATTCCATCGCCTGTTTGACTACCAAAATCTCTAATACCGCCCCTAAATCGCATGTGTTGGTTCATCAAAATCGCCGACTTATTAAGAGGTTCAGGGCCTTTCGTTTTAGCGACTCTTGGGCCTTGATATGATGTACCAATTTTTACAGCAGGCCTTAATTTTTTAAATATAAATTTATTTTGGCAGCCAAAATAACCAAATTCAATATGTTATATATATATGAATTATAGAGATAAAACCTTGGTGAGTTAAGAAAACCAAGGAAACTCAAACAGGTGAATACCAAATATGCCACATGTTACACTTTTTTGATAGTCACATTTTTTGACATTGTTAAGAAAACCAAGGAAACTCAAGGTTGTCTACATCTTACCATTCTCAAAACCTACCTTAGGCTTGCTATTGGTGAGATTTACTGAGTATGATGATGATTTTTTTTTGACATTGTTACATTTTTTCGTGTTAGAGGAGATAGGAGAGAGAATGTGTTACATTTTTTCAACGTTATATTTTTTAAATTTCACCTATTACACATTTTATGGGTTTTGATAGCAGTTTTTTTTTCAAAATTTTTGAACTTCAACTGTTACAACTTTCAGTGTTTTCTGAATTTTACGAAGTTTTTAGTTATGTAGTGCACGTAATAATATGTTAAATTTTTATAGGATTTTTTTTGTGTAACAATTATAAACAGGTACACTTTCGTGTCAGACTATTACAAATTCTGAAAAAACATTTTTTGTCAGGCTGTAATAAATTCTGAAAAAAGTACTTTTTATACTTGATTAATCTCCACCATAGATTAAATGGATGGATGGTGGAGATGAGGTTTCCTTGATTGTCTTAACTTACCAAGGTTTTCTGTGTATCCTTCCCATATATATAGAGAGGCCGGTTATTGTACAATATCCCTTAATGTCCGAGTTTGTGACATGTCCGAGTTTGTGTATAACTGTCACACCCCGATATTTCAACCACAAACCCGGTGGGCCCGGTGGGGAGTATCGTGACGTAAGATTGGTATCGTCATAGTCAAATAATCACAGTTAGCACAACGGAAGTCTTGGAGTAAAATTACTATTACAAACCAAATGTTCAAAGTTTGAAATAATAATACGAACGTCTTATAATAGTAAAGATCCACAGGCGGATTATAAAAATCTACAAAGGCTAGTTCAACAGACTAATAGGCTTATGCAAAGGAGTTGCAAATTCCTCTTCTAGCATTACCAAGCAGCTTCCAACCTATTTACGTATTTATACCTATAGCTTAGTCTTTTGAAAATACGTCAGTTTACACTGGTAAATACAATCAACTGACACATTTTGAAAACATTTTCAAAATTTATTTAAGTGCACAAGGCGCATATTTTTATAAATAACTTGGGATAATTCAAAATGATCTTGTATATAGTTTTACTTATCTGTCAATACATATGGGGCCCAGTACTAAACACCGAGACATGATTAACCGACACACCACTTAAACCCGCAAATGGGTATCCCCTGATCAACGGGTAAGAAAACATTTTATAATAAGCATTAGCATCTGACGGGTGTATGTCTACACCCCATGCTTAGTCGTGGCCATTAATAACTTAAATGAGCCATGGATATCCAAGACACGATCGCGTTAACCCCTAATTTTTAAGTTATCAGATAAAACATATTAAAACGGGTTATGGAGATTTTGTAGCCACAATCCAGCATATGATCCCAAACCCGACCAAACGGTAATAATTTACTTATCCCAAGCCCGTATAGGGAAAATAGGTTAAGAGTATTTACCTGAGCTAATACTTGATACAAATGCAAGGTTTATAGTAACACAGTCGTATTCAATTAAATAAGTGTAGCTAACAATCTACTGGAAGGCTCTAATCTGGAATGATGGTATAAATAACCAATTAGAATGCTAACGGGTCCTATTTAAGTCATAGACTTAGACCGGCTGGCTTAAAGTGTCAAAAACGGTACGATACGCTTGATTAAGCGATGACCGGAATAGAATGTAGTTAAAATCCAACAAGTACTAAGACTTGTATAATATGGGTAAACAAATAACATTCTGTAATTGAGATAAAAATGATAAGGTTAAACCCGTTTCGGTAAACTTATGTAAACTAGTTACATAAGCTTAATCGTACCCGTATAAGCGATAACGGGTAACCGGATGAGTCATGAACAAGTTCTATATGCCAATATACTTTAAACAAGATATAATATCAGTAGGATATCAACTTGTATGCCCGTTAAGGTTTTAAAATCAATTTATGCCTCATAAGGGCGTTTTGGTCATTTAGCAATGTATAAAAGGAACTTGCATATAATCTGATGTTATAAACATTATCATTATGGAAAACACTTAATTTGTGATATAATATCAGTAGGATATAAAACATACGTGTGTTTTATAGTTTAAGACCAAACTATGCACCGTAGGGGCATTTTGGTCATTTCACACATAGTTTGCAAGCTTATGTCACACCCCAACCAATGGCGGAATCATCGGGGCGCGACACTGAGTGAAACAGATTGTCCAAGAGAATCCATAACACTATTAGTGACAATATATTTAACGTTCACGTCCCATACCATAAACATATAAAGCATACATAGTTATTACAGACATTGTTATCAAAGGCAAATAATTGTTCCGACAACTAAGATTTTTATTGAATGACGTTTCTAGACCACCTACTTCGTTCATCAAGCAAAGCATAGCATCCTAGCCACCTGTCACATACGTTAAATTAAAGTCAATACACATAGTGTAAAGGTGAGTACACAAGTTTAATAGCATATAGTATAGCGAAGGCGATTTACGCATAACCAGCATGTAACACGTAGAAATGTGAAGCAAGTAAGCTATCAACAATGAAATATGCAACCGACATAACTGCGAGTTGTAGAATACGCAACACATTATCACCACTGTGACCATGTGAAGTAAAACCCTAAACAACCCCTGCCCACGACAGGTGCTGAGTCCAAACTATAGTACTATCGTTGCTAAGGTGCCAGGCAACAATCACTGTGTAAACATAACATACAAGCATTCATCGAAAACACGTATAACATGCGAGAGCAGTTAGCGTATAAAAGTGTTTGCGTTGTGTATTGATGTGATTTGATATAGGTAACGTATGTAACACCCAAAAGTGCGTAAAGCAAAAAGGGTTCGAGTATACTCACATTCTGTGTTTAGTAAATAAACACAATCTTGGATTGAAGGAAGCGCGTAGAGTTAGCCTGATCATAGAACGACAGTGTAAGCGTTGAACAGCGTGTAACAGTGCGTCGAGTGAGATGATTGATCGGATGGTGGTTCGATCAGATGACCGTCCGGACGGATGGTCATCCGGATGGATGACCATTCGGTCGGTTGCTCATTTGATTGAGGAAGTGTATTGTAAATTGTTTGAACTTTTGAAGTTTTCGTTGTAGTATAAATAAAGTCATTCGGTCGGATGGTTATCCGGACGGATGTCCGTTCGATCGGATGACTATTCGATTGAAAAGCTGATATTCTTTGAAGTTTTGAAAGTTTTACAAAGTTTTCTAAGTTAAAAGTTTTGCGGTTAAACGGAGACGGCATTACGACGTGTTAAACAACAGAAACCACACCAAGTCTAACTCAGTCGATCGGATGGGAATCACCCCATTGGATCAGACTTAACTGTTCTTGACGGAGTTTCATGTTCAACCCGAGAAACGGTCGTCTCTTCGTTAGAAATCCATTCTCAGATCGGTTCTCCACTAGAGAATGAGTAGAGAGCCTGAACGAGTCCAGATTCTAACGGTTTTGAGTAAAAAGTGAAGGATGTTGAAGAAAAGTTTGAATCAGCTGTTAAATGTTTAGATTTAGATGAAATCAGTGTAAAACATGTAGAAATCCTTTAGATTCGAACCGTTCTTGATGAGATGAGGTCACACTTCAGTGTTCATAAGAATCCGAGGTGACGTCACCCTAAAACAACCCAAATCAGGTGATTTCATGGTGATGATGGAAGTACAAGATTTAGAGTGAAAACTTATAAGAATCGCGAGGAATCGAGAGAAAAAGGGCCTGAAAGTGCGCTAGTCGGATAAGGCTGTCACATCAATGAACAGTTGATGTGACAGGAGGGGTATTTATAGGTGAGAGGGAGAAAGGCGGTGTAGGTTAAGTGGGTCGGACGGCTGTTCGTTCGGATGGCCATCCGATCGGATGGTCATCCGGTCGGATGTCCATTCGATCGAATGGTCGTTCGATCGGTTGGCTTGTGCAGGTTAGTTTTCCAGCCTTCGTTTCGTGCGTTGAGCGTTGCATTGCGTTTAAGCGAGTTGCGAGTAAACGATGCGATAGTATTAAACAATAGTTACACAAATAACATAACTAACACATAAAAGCATAAAAGTAAGTAAATTCGCATTTAGAGTTTGCGAAGATATTGTGTTGCGATAGAGTTGCGATTGCGATTGCGTTTGCGAATAACACCTTTAAACGTATACAAGGCACACACAAGTAAGCACATAATAACACACAGAACATTTACCAATAGTTGCGATTCGAGTTGCGATGCGATAACGTTTAGTAGAATAGCGTTTAGTTGCGTTTATCGCATTGTTACTTCACACATAATAAATCGTAATCTAAAATAGCGTTAACCAAAGTATCGATTATCAAATTTGAGAGTACAAGGCAATAATTAGGCAAGAAATGTCAGATCTGAATAACAACCTGACTTTGACTTGTACTTTGACATTCTGAAAAGTCAGGTTGTTACAGCTTATTTGGGAATCTGAGTTTATAACATGTACCTACTGTAAGAATATTAAATAAGTTATAAAATCAGTAGGCAACAAGTCTTGGTTGATAAATATGGTTTAAAACCATATTATGCGCCAAAAGGGCGTTTAAGTCGTTAAATGATGATCTTTGCGATGTTTTTATCAAAACAGAAGTTATGATCTCAGATTTACACTACTAAAATATGTTATTTAATATAACATATCAGTAGGTAAAAGGTTTTGTATAAAATTTATGATTTAAAACCTCATTATGTGCAAAAAGGGCATTTTCATCATTTAAGGACATAATACAAGAACTTGTACTTAAACTCAGATTATAAGCTGACTTGATATCCCAAAATATTTTAATTATGATATTACATCAGTAAGTAATGAGTTTGATAATATAAGTTATGTTTAAAACCATTTTAAGTGCCGAAAGGGCATTTTGGTCAATTAAAAACATAATTTACGATTTTATATGAAAACTCAGTTTATGACCAGTTTAATAACATCAAAATATGTTAAACATGTTAACATATCAGTATATATATCATTTGCAAGTTCATTAGTGATTAAAACCTTGTTTTTAATAAAAAAAAACAAATTAGTCAAAGTATGGCATAATAACAGAACATGTCCAAAAACTTAGATTACTATTATGATCACGTAATATAACCTCAGAGGGTTATGCTTTATTATATTACGATTATAATGGAACCTTAAATCAGTAGCAAACTATTCTAAATCGGGTCACAATCGAAAGTCAAAACAGAAGTCAAACTTTGCGACTTTCGGTTGCAAACCGACCATAAGACTGGAATTGACGAGCCGAACATGGTTACACATGTTCTAATAATTATTACCAAGTTGTTTAAGTGTTAAAACGTATTTTAGAACACATATAAACTCATATTACAATATTTATCAAAACTGCCGAGTTGACTTTTTTAAAACAATAATATATTGACCCGTCAATTGACCAAGCAAACGTGATTTTTAGGAGGTGCCCATTTGAGGGATTAACACCTACCTAATTACGATCACGTAGCCATGTTCTCCTTGAACAATGGCTGGACCATTAAGGTCTAAACAGAAAGTCAAAGCGTTTATCGAAAACGTTTGACTTTCGGCTTTAAAAAGCCTATAAACGAAAATGCAGGAAGAAAGAGCACTTACAAGTATTCCTTGCACGAAAATGAACTGAATTTGGAAGTCCCTTTCAGCTAGGAACCTCCAGAGATGAGAGGAGAGTGATAAACAAGAAGTGAGCTAGGAAAAGTGTTGCAAGAACACTCTATTTATAGTTGAGGAGGATTGTGGAGGAGTTATGGAGGCGATTACAAGTGTCTTGGGGGTTTAGGAGGTGCTTACACCTGTCCTAGAATGTGGCAAAATGGTTTGGGATCCCCTGGTATCGATCTGGAGGCGTTTTGGCAGCATGTTTTGGCTGCAAGCAAGAAAAACGCACAGGGATAGTCCCCGCGACGGGTTTGCCCCGTCTGCTCCGCGACGCGCGACGTCTATCCAGCAGACAAGTTTTCAAACTTGTCACAAACAGCCCCTTAACCTCTAAAACTTTAATACAACTTTCATTTTTGGCACATTTAACCCCTTTTGGCAAAAGTTAGGTATACCCAAGCGTATAACCAAACATCACAAGCTCCCGGTTCGTTAAAGGGTCACCCAAAGGTATAAATTAACATGTTGACGCATTTAGTTCTCCAAATAACAATCTTTCAATTAAAATCATAAACGGTTTGGCTTATCTAACAAATGGCTTGTTTGAGAATACGAACACCGTAAAAGGTCAATCAGAGGCATAGTTTAAGCATGTTGACACTTTTAGTCCCTCCACATTCATACTTTCATCATTTGGCAAAAATAGTCCCTCCTAACCAACATTAGGCACAATTAGGAATAGGGACACGTGTCAATGCATTATTGGACACGATTTTACGAGGTGGGCCCGGTGGGGAGTATTGTAACATAATTTACTGGAAGGATCTAATATGTAATGATGGTATAAATAACCAATTAGAATGCTAACGGGTCCTATTTAAGTCATAGACTTAAACCGGCTAGCTTAAAGTGTCAAAAACGGTACGATACGCTTGATTAAGCGATGACCGGAATAGAATGTAGTTTAAAGCCAAAAAGTACTAAGAATAGTATAATATGGGTAAACAAATAACATTCTAAAATTGAGATAAAATCATAAGGTTAAACCCGTTTCGGTAAACTTATGTAAACTAGTTACATAAGCTTAACCGTACGCGTATAAGCGATAACGGGTAACCGGATGAGTCATGAACAAGTTCTACATGCCAATATACTTTAAATAAGATATAATATCAGTAGGATATCAACATGTATGCCCATTAAGGTTTTAAAATCATCATAAAGGCGTTTTGGTCATTTAGCGACGTATAAAAGGAACTTGCATATAATCTAATGCTAACATTATCATTCTGTAAAAACACTTAATTTGTGATATAATATCAGTAGGATATCAAACATATGTGTGTTTTATAGTTTAAGACCAAACTATGCACCGTAGGGGCATTTTGGTAATTTCACACATAGTTTGCAAGCTTATTTGGGAATCTGAGTTTATAACATGTACCTACTGTAAGAATATTTAAATAAGTTATAAAATTAGTAGGTAACAAGTCTTGGTTGATAAATATGGTTTAAAACTATATTATGCGTCAAAAGGGCGTTTAAGTCGTTAAATGACGATATTTGCAATGTTTTATCAAAACAGAAATTATGATCAGATTTACACTACTAAAATATGTTATTTAATATAACATATCAGTAGGTAAAAGGTTTTGTATAAAATTTATGATTTAAAACCTCATTATGTGCAAAAAGGGCATTTTCGTCATTTAAGGACATAATACAAGAACTTGTACTTAAACTCAGATTATAAACTGACTTGATATCCCAAAATATTATAATTATGATATTACATCAGTAAGTAATGAGTTTGATAAGTTAAATTACGTTTAGAACCATTTTAAGTGTCGAAAGGGCATTTTGGTCAATTAAAAACATAATTTACGATGTTATATGAAAACTCAGTATATGACCAGTTTAATAACATCAAAATATGTTAAACATGTTAACATATCAGTGTATATATATATCATTTGCATGTTCATTAGTGATTAAAACCTTGTTTTTAATAAAAATGGCAAATTAGTCAAAGTATGACATAATAACGGAACATGTGTAAAAACTCATATTACTATTATGATCATGTAATATAAACTCAGAGGGTTATGCTACATTATATTACGATAATAATGGAACCTTAAATCAGTAACAAACTATTTTAAATCGGGTCAGAATCGAAAGTCAAAGCAAAAGTCAATCTTTGCGACTTTCGATTGCGAACCGACCCTAAGACTGGAATTGACGAACTGAACATGGTTAAACATGTTCTAATAACTATTACCCAGTTGTTTAAGTGTTAAAACGTATTTTTGAACACATATAAACTCAGATTACAATATTTATAAAAACTGCCCAGTTGACTTGTTAAAACAATAATATGTTGACCCGTCAATTGACCAAGCAAACGTGATTTTTAGGAGGTCCCCTTTTGAGGGATTAACACCTACCTAATTACGATCACGTAGCCATGTTCGCCTCGAACAATGATTGGACCATTAAGGTCTAAACCGAAAGTCAAAGCGTTTATCGAAAACGTTTGACTTTCGGCTTTAAAAAACCTATAAACGAAAATGCAGCAGGAAAGAGCACTTACAAGTGGTCCTTGAACGAAAATGAACTGAATTTGGAAGTCCCTTTCAGCTAGGAACCTCCAGGAATGAGAGGAGAGTGATAAACAAGAAGTAAGCAAGGAAAAGTGTTGCAAGAACACTCTATTTATAGTTGAGGAGGATTGTGGAGGAGTTATGGAGGTGATTACAAGTGTCTTGGGGGTTTAGGAGGCGCTTACACCTGTCCTAAAACGTGGCAAAGTGGTTTGGGAGTCCCTGGTATCGACCTGGACGCATTTTGGCAGCATGTGTGGCCTGCAAGCAAGAAAAACACACAGAGATAGTTCCCGCGACACGCGACGGGTCTGCCCCGTCTGCTCCACGACGCGCAACGTCGATCCAGCAGACAAGTTTTCAAACTTGTCACAAACAGCCCCTTAACCTCTAAAACTTTAATACAACTTTCATTTTTGGCACATTTAACCCCTCTTGGCCAAAGTTAGGTATACCCAAGTGTCACACCCCGATATTTCCATGTATTACCGGTGGGCCCGGTGGGGAGTATCGTGACGTAGTTGATATCATCATAGTCAAACCACACAATATATAAATGCACAGCGGAAGCAAAAGATAAATATATTACAATCCGAATATAACGTAACATCAAAGTATTATAACGGAAAGTAAAGGATCCACAGGCGGATCTTAAAACATAAACATTGTTCAACAGACTTTATACGCCTAGAACTTGCAAGATTCCTTATTAGCGCCCTGAGCTTCCAGCCAATTACGTTCAGTACCTGTCACTTAACCTTTTTTGGAAAATAAGTCAGTTTTCACTGGTAAATACACTCAACCGACTCATTTGAAAAGAGTTTAAGAAAATTGGTTTAGATGCACCAGGCACAAAACATTTTGACACTTTGATTAAAATGCACAAGGCAAAATTAATCTTTTATAACTTGGGACAATTATATTTATAATCTTGTATACAGATTTACATGTTCGTTGTACGTTCAGGGCCCGATGTAGAAACCGAGTCAAAATTAACAGACACACCACAAGTATAGGCCCACAAGAGAGTGGGATACCGTTTCCCTTATACAGTGTCAGGTGCATGCCTACACCCCGTGCATAAGTCGTGGCCATTTTATAATACAATGATGTCAAGGATATCCGGGACATGGTCATTAACCCCTAAAGGCTTTTATTTCAAACAATACAGATTAAAACGGGTTACCTCAATAATTTAATCACAATACGACTAAACATTCAATACCCGACCAAGCGGTATTACTATAATACCGTATCCCAAGCCCGTATAGGGAAAATAAGTTAAGAGTATTTACCTGAGCTAGCAATGCAATTTATACTCAGCCGTATATTCAAATCAGCAAGCACAAGTACTTCTACTGGGGCTCTTAATCTGGAACGAAGGTTTTTAATAACCTATTAAATTCCTAACGGGTCTTTAATTAAGCCTATGCTTAGACCGATTAGTTTTAAAGAGGAAGATACGGTTTAAACGCATTATAAGGCGAATACTGGTTTAGAATGTGGTTTTGACCCGACAAGCTTGTATGCTTGTTTAATATGGGTAACTTAAACACATTCTGGATTTTGAGACCAAAAAGATATGGTTTGACTCGTTTCGGCTAACATATGCAAACTAGTTACATAAGCCGATCCGAACGCGAAAATGCGTAACGAGTAACCAAATGAATCATATACAGGTTTCCTAAGTTAATATGCCTTAAATATGTTGTGATATCAGTAGGATACCTTCCATTATGCCCAAAAGGAGTTTAATCTCAATTTAAGCCCCGTAGGGGTATTTTGGTCATTTTAAAGATTATAAAAGAGGTTAATTGAAATTCTGAGATTCGGTTCCGAATACATCAGTAAAATAACTTACTTTAGTAGGTCATATCAGTTGGTAATAGGTCTTATATGACAAAATGGTTTTAAACCCAAACTATGCGTTTAATACGCTTTAAAAAGCCATTTTAAGCGATTTCCGGGTTATACAGGAAATCTGAGTTTTCTGATCAGGTTATAAAGTTCAAAATACTTTATTTATTATATAAAATCAGTAGCAATTGGATTGGTATCAAAAGGACTTGTAAAACTCATTTTATGGCCTAAAAGGGCATAATCGGTATTTACCGAATTAAGGCGATAACCCTAGGTTTTGATCAGTTTAAAAATAATTAAAAATCTTTAAAAATCTCAAAATATTATATTACATCAGTGGGTAAAAGGTTTGGTGTCAAAAATTGGGTTTAGATAGGCTTTATGCTAATTGCGCCGTTTAATTACTAAAAGGTGTTATAATTACGCTAATGAGCATAACTCCTAATCTAGACCTCCAACTGATGTGAAATTTTAGGGACATGTTTATAAATCAATAACAAAGATTATTGTTCTTTCACATAACCAAAATTCTCGTTTTATGGTCAAAAGGGCATTATGGTCAACTTTAAGCATTTAACGGAAACGTGCATATGAATCGGACAATCAACGAACCAATCACAGAGGACTATACTACCATGTAACCTGGTCCTAAGGAAGTCCTAAGGAATTAAACATACCAAAATGGTTCAGAACTGAAGTCAAAGCAAAAGTCAAAGCTTTGCGACTTTCGGTTCCGAACCGGGTCTAACCAGAAAATTGTCGGGTCGAACATGCTTAGACATGTTCTTACATTACTTACTAAGTTATACGAGTAATAAAACAGGTTGCAAAGCTTCTACATTGTTAATTATGTTTTAAATCGCAAATTAGGATCCTGTTGACTTTTTATAAACAACTTTGACCCGACATTTGATCTAGTTAGAACGGGAATCAGAGGGTGCCCTTTTAAGGGTTTATTGCCCACATAATTACCAACTTATAACTACTCTTAATTCGACTAATCCCTGGACCATTAATGATTAATCGCTAAGTCAACCGTTAATTACGACGGTTTGACTTTTAAGCTAAAACTAAGTAAAAACTCAACTAAGAAAGGTTAAGCATACTTACCAAAGTCTAATGCACTATTAGAGATGGCTTGGGTCTGCTCTTATGCTCCAGGAAGCTCCAAGAAAGCAGATGGAATGAATGATCATAATGTTGCAACTATGAAGGCCTTTTATAGTGATTTTGATCTCATTAGATCATGACACACAAGGCTAGCAATGTTCCCAGATCATTTACATGTGTCCCTAAGGCCTAGGAACATGTAGGAGTTGCCCATGAAGTGAAAATATCTGATCTAAGTCGGTTCCAAGGCTGAACAGCCAACTTTCACGATTTTCTGCATCTGGGCAACCCTTACGAACCGTAAGGGTGGACCTTTACGGTCCGTAAGCCATGCATCAGGGCAATTCTTTCTTTTTCAGTTTGCATCCTTGGCTCTTGGTCCTTCGAAAGGTCAATCCACCTTTATTCTTTGCATTTTGAGCCCCTCTAATTGACTTATAAGGGCTTTAAGTCTTATACCCACTTTGTTAAGTCCTTGGTTAACTTGGTTATCACCCGAAAAGTCATAATTTTCCAACGTTGACGCTTTAACCCCTCGTATACGAATTTGATCATAACTTTCTCATACGATAACGAAACTTTATGAAATTTTTATCGTGCATTCTAGTGAGCATAATTAATCGTTACAAAGCTTCGGGTTTGCTAAAAGGTCACTCAGAGGTATACTTTAAACATGTTGACACATTTAACCCCTGTAGTTTGTAATCTCTCACTTTCTTTCATTTCTAGCTTCGTATGATCCATGATTTATTCGTTTGAAGGTATAAACATCATGTAGGGTTATTGTAAAGTATATTTATCCCTTGTTGACATTTTGAACCCTTATATTCACATACTTTCCATGTTTGTCAACTTTAGTCCCTCTAGAGTATACTTTCACACGTTCAAGCTTATGAAACGTGTCAATACATTATAGGACGTGAATTTTCGAGGTGTTACACCAAGCGTATAACCAAACATCACAAGCTCCCGGTTCGTTAAAGGGTCACTCAGAGGTATAAATTAACATGTTGATGCCTTTAGTCCTCCAAATAACAATCTTTCAATTAAATCACAAACGGTTTCGCTTATCCAACAAGTGGCTTGTTTGAGAATACGAACACCGTAAAAGGTCACTCAGGGGCATAGTTTAAGCATGCTGACACTTTTAGTCCCTCCACATTCATACTTTCATCATTTGGTAAAAATAGTCTCTCCTAGCCAACATTAGGCAAAATTAGGAATAGGGACACGTGTCAATGCATTATTGGACACGATTTTACGAGGTGTTACAATAACATGCGATTTCTAAATCGCGTACATAATATACGTTAAGGAAAATTGTACGATACACTTTTTCTATATATATATATATATATATATATATATATATATATATAGGAGAAGGATTCGTTAGGAACCACCCTTTATTGCGAGAACCGCGAGAACCAATATAAACACAACCAAAAATACATAAGAAACACACAAATTTTTTTTTAATATTTTTTTATCAAAAAATCGCTATTTTTAGTAGCCAATTTTTTTTTTAAAAAAAGGAAAATTTTTTTGGCTATTCAAAGTAACGATTTTAATGTAAAAAATATTAAAAAAATTGTGTGTTTTTTTATTTTTTTATTTTTTTATTTTTTTTAGTTTTTAGTATTTTAGCTTTGGGGGGGGGGGGGGTGTTTAGGATTTTGGGGGTGGTTCTCGCGGTTGTCGCAATAAAGGTGGTTCTCGCATGAACCTTACCCTATATATATATATATATATAATTGGGGGCACCATATTTTTAGGGTCCTAGCCCGTAGGTACCTTCTTCACCCCTTAGGGCCGACCTTGCTAGCTACCAGGGCCGGCCATGAGAATTCCTGTACCATGTTCGAGCTTGAAAAAACGTGCCCTTAGGTCTTAACTAAATAAAAATTTAAACTAGTTCGAGCTCGAAAAAACGTGCCCTTAGGAGCCATGAACGCCTAAATAATCGACAAAGCTTGTATCAAATTAAGTTAACGTCTAAATAATGATCGACACATAAGTTAACTGAATTCGACATAAGTTAACTGAAATCGACATAAGTTAACTGAATTTGACATAATAACTGAAATCGTAAATCATAAGTTCATTGTGAATCCTAAATTATAAGTTAACTGAATTCGACAATTGATGTTTACCTGTGATCTGATCCGAGATCGATGGCTGTGACTGTGAAATCGAAGGCATGCTGTTGCTGTGAACTACAGAATGATGATCACTGTCTGTGAAATCGAAGGCCTGCTCCTCTGATCTCTCCGACTCTTGTCCAACGATGTTTCAATACCAACGGAGGAAATAAGTTGCCGCCCAACAATGGATTACTATGTTTGATAAAAGGTCACATAGATTACTATGTTTGATAAACTATGTTTGATAAAAGTGCCATATGAGGATTGGCGTATCCTAGTGTGTCCCATAGATTACTTCCATGCCTCATCAGTATGGAGGTTTAATACATGGAACCCCTGAGATATCCCAATGATCATATTGTACTAAAGTCGACTAGTAGTATTCAAGGAAGATATCCAGAATGGAATTGTCCAAGTAAATGTTCCCGATTAAGGAATTCGTGGACTTATAACATAAATATGTCACTTATTTGACACAAGTAATGATGGATGAACTGGAGCCTGAGATATGGAAAATCTTTGTAGCCTCCTTGTATCTTGATTATCTTCTCATAAGTTTTCCCTGCTTACCTCCTGGAAGGCTGGTAGAATTAAGATTAGCATCCCGCTGTGGGTTGGAGTATTGTGAAAACTCCATATTGATTATGGAATAATCGAAATCTTGATTAAGTAGGTTTTAAGACATAGGCTCATATAGCCTAACTCGATATTCCGGGAGTTTGATATTGTTAAATAAGAAATATGGTTCATTTTGCTTACGCATTAATTGCCGCAACCCTAATTAGGCAACGATTAAGAAATTGCCATCAACTACCCAGGATCTAAAGGCAAATTATTGGTGGATAGGCTTGAAAAAGCCTGTAGCCACCCATGTAGCGAAATGCTTGACATGTGCGCAAGTCAAAGCCGAGCATCAAAAAAAAAAAAAAAAAAAACCGTCAGCTTTGCTACAACAGCCTGAACTTCCTACGTGGAAGTGGGAAATGACGACGATGGATTTTATCACCAAGTTACCAAAGACAAGGAAAGGAAATGATACAATATGGGTTATAGTTGATAGACTGACTAAGTCAGCACATTTCTTACCCATCAAGGAGACTTATAGCTCCGACATGTTAGCCCAGTTATACGTTGATAAGATTGTAGCCTTACATGGCATACCTGTGGCTATTATCTCTGATAGAGATACTAGATACACGTCACATTTTTGGAAGAGTTTCCAACAATCTTTGGCCACACGTTTGAATTTTAGTACGGCGTATCATCCTCAGACTGACGGTCAGAGTGAGCGTACTATTCAAACGTTAGAAGACATGCTACGTGCATGTGCGATCGATTTAGGTGGTAGTTGGGATAAGAACCTACCATTAATCGAATTCTCCTACAACAATAGCTACCATACCAGCATTAAGGCTGCGCCTTTCGAGGCATTATACGGTAGAAAGTGTAGATCGCCTATTTGTTGGGCGGAAGTTGGAGATGTCCAATTATCAGGACCAGAGATAGTGTTCGAGACAACGGACAAGATTGTCCAGATTAGAGAACGTCTCAAAGCTGCACGAGACAGGCAGAAGAGTTACGCTGATCCAAAGCGTAAGGAATTTCACTTCGAAGTAGGTGACAAAGTCTTACTTAAAGTGTCACCCTGGAAGGGAGTGATGCGTTTTGTTAAGAAAGGCAAGCTAAGGCCGAGATACATAGGACCTTTCGAGGTTATCGAACGTGTCGGGTCAGTTGCCTATAAGTTAAACTTACCTGAAGAGCTCAGTGGAATTCACAATGTGTTCCACATCTGCAATTTGAAGAAGTGCTTCGCTGATGAATCACTGGTTATACCGCATACAGATGTGCATATAGATGAGAGCTTAAAGTTTGTGGAAAAACCTTTGTCGATTGAAGATCGACAGGTAAAGAAACTTCGAAGGAAGCACGTACCTATTGTAAAGGTCAAATGGGATGCCAGTAGAGGTCCCGAATACACGTGGGAGGTTGAATCCACGATGAAAGAAAAGTACCCTTACCTATTTCAGTAAATCTCGGGTCGAGATTTATTTTAAGGGGGTGAGGATGTAACACCTCGAAAAATTCACGTCCTATAATGTGTAGACACGTGTCAAATGTTTAAACGTGTGAAAGAAATATTAGAAGGACTAAAGTTGACAATCATGGAAAGTATGTGGATATACGTATTCTAAGTGTCAACAATGAATAAATATAATGTACATTAACCCTACATGATGCTCATACCTGCAAACGAATAAATCATGGATCATACGAAGCTAAAAGTGAGAGATTACAAACTACAGGGGCCAAATGTGTCAACATGTTTAAAGTTATACCTCTGAGTGACCTTTTGACAAACCCGAAGCTTTGTAACTGTTAATTATGCTCACTAGAATGCACGACATAAATTTCATAAAGTTTCGTTAACGTATGAGCAAGTTGTGATCAAATTCGTGTGCGAGGGGTTAAAGCGTCAACGTTGAAAGTTAGGACTTTTCGGGTGACAACAAAGTTACCCGGGGACTTAACAAGGTGGGCATATGTTTTAAAGCCCTTATATATAAATTGTGAGAGTTCATAATGCAAAGAACAAGTGTCTATTCAAAATTTGAAGAGCCAAGGACCAAACTGCAATTTATGGAAAGTTGTTTGGCTGAACCACATGGGCTCGCGTAGCGCGAGCCTGAAGGGGCTTGCCGTCGCGCTACGCGACGTCCATATCTGGGCAGAATCCGTTTTTCTTGGATAGGGGCCTGCTAGGTGCACTTGTAATCGACTTTAAACGGTTTTTCACATCCCCCTTGGCCCCTAAATGACCCCTAAACATGTAGGACACTTGTTGGAAGGGTATGGTCAGTTGTAGACTCACTTGTCAACATATTGTGGTGTCTTGTTCACTATAAAAGGCACACAAGTGCAACACTTGATCATTCATCCCTCAAACAAGCTTCTGATCACTTCTGGAGCTCAAACTTCCTCTCAAGTGTTCTCTAATCAAGCTTAGGACTTCAGTAAGTATTCTAATCCTTCTTTAATTGAGTTTAGCTTAGTATTTTAGCTAAAAGTCAAACCGTCGTAATTACGGTTTGACTTCGAGATTAAGTATTAATAGCTCAGTCATATCTCGAATCAAAAGTAGTTATAGGTTGGTATTTATGTGGGTAATAAACCCTTAAAAGGGTTCCCCCTGATCACCACTCTAACTAGGTCAAAAGTCGGGTCAAACTTATATTTAAAAAGTCAACAGGAAGCTTAAAATACCATTTATGCATAATTAACATTGTAGATCACATACGACCTGTTGGATCATTGTTATAACTTAGTAATAAGTGTAAGAACATGTCTAAACATGTTCAACCCGACAATTTCCTGTTTAGACTCGGTTCAGAACCGAAAGTCACATAGTTTGACTTTCACTTTGACTTTCAGTTCTGACCCGTTTAGGCATGTTTTAGAAATGCCTCAGAGCTTTAATTGGATTAGGTTACATGTTAGTACAACCCTCTATGATTATACAACTTGGTTCATTAGTTATCCAATTAATATGCATATTTCCGTTAATTGCTCATATGTTGACCATTATGCCCTTATTACCTTAAAACGTGAATTATGAAAATGTAAAAGTGTAGAAACCTTAATTACTGATATATAAACTTGTATGCAAAGTTTGACATCAGTTTGACTTGTAGATTAAGAGTTATGCTCATTATCGCAAATTTAAAGCTTTATGTTAATAAAACGGCGTAATTAGCGTATAGCCTAGTTAAGCCTACTTTTTGATATCAAATCTTTTACCCACTGATGTAATATATTATTTTGGGATTTTTAATTAATTTTAGGCGGAGCATAACTAGTAGTCGTAGGCTTAATCCGGTAATTGTCGGTTTTGCCCTTACGGGCCATAAAATGAGTTTTACATATCTAAACGACTCCAAACCTTTTGCTACTGATCACATATGATAAATAAATTATTTTAAGCCTTCTGGAAATATAAAAATATCAGATTTCAGTATCAAACCCGGAAATGGCCTTTAATCGCCTTTTTAAGCGTTTTAAACGCATATTATGTACTAGAAGTATTTTAAACATACAAGGGTTGATACCTACTGATATATGAGGCAAATTATAATATTTTCACAGTAAGCAAAGGTTGATAAACTTAGACTTCAGTTTTGAGCTTTTCGGCTTATGTGAAATTAACAAAATACCCCTACGGGGCATAGTTTGGTTAAAAATGATAAATTTCACATATATGCCTTATCTTACTGTTATAACTCATTAACTTGAGTATGTTTACTGATTTCATCAGACCTATAGCTCAGTTAAACACTTAAACCCTTTTACAACCTTTAAAATGACCAAACTACCCCTACGGGGCATAGTTTGTGTTTAAATTCGATACGGGCATAATAAAAGACATCTTACTGATGTCACAACATATTTGGAGCATATTAACTTAGGAAACCTGTATATGGCTCTTACGGATACCCGTTACGCTTATTACGCGTTCGGTTCGGTTTATGTAACAAGTTTACATAAATTAGCCGAAACGGGTCAAACCTTATCGGTTTTATCTCAAAATCCAGAATGTGAATAATAAACCCATATTAAACAAGTCTCTGAACTTGTTGGGTCTAAATCACATTCTATCCGGTCTTCGCTTAATCGTGCGTACGAACCGTATCTTTGAAACTAGCCGGTCTAAGCTTAAGCTTAATTAAAGACCCGTTAGGATTCTAATAGGTTATATTAAACCTTCGTTCCAGATTAGGAGAACCAGTAAAAGCTACGTGCATTTTGCTTATTGTGATTAATACTTGCTCAGGTAAATACTTTTAACTTATTTTCCCTATACGGGCTTGGGTTACGGTATATAGCATACCGCTTGATCGGGCATCAAATCTCCACCGTTAGGTGGGTAGTTGAATAATTTGATCGGCTCGTTTAAACAGTCTTGTTTACTTTACAGCCTTTGGGGGGTTAATGACCATGTCCCGGATATCCTAGGCATCATCTTACGAGATGGCCACGACCTGAGCACGGGGTGTAGGCGTACACCTGTCAGTGTATAACTCTATGATGTGGTGTGTCTATTGATCTTTAACCCGGACAAGATCCGGGCTACTAAACGCATAAGTAACATGTAATTCGTTCACAAGATTATAATATTAAATAATTCTCCCAAGTTATAAAAATGTTTATGCCATGTGCATCCAAACCAATTTTAAATCATTTTTTCAAAATGAGTCAGTTGATTGTATTTACCAGTGTAAACTGACGTATTTTCCCAAAAAGACTGAATGCAGGTACTAAACGAAATTGGCTGGATTGTCTCCTTAGCATCAATAAAAAGTCTCGCAAGCTTAGGATGCCTGAAGTCTGTTGAACCATTGTTTCTATTTTATTTCGATCCGTTCTGTGGATAAACAATCGAACGTTGTGATACTTGATATTACAATAATTAAATTCGGTTGTATTATACTTTTATTTTGCTTCCGCTGTGCATATTAATTATTGTGTTGTTTGACTATTATGTTGCCAACCACGTCACGATACTCCCCCACCGGGCCCACCGGTGACACGTGGAAATCGGGGTGTGACAGGTTGGTATCAGAGCCAGGTTGAGTGAATTAAACACTAGCTTTTCGGTGTTTAATCTCAATGACACAGTAGCACATTCCTTGACCTTCTGAGTCTAGACTTAACTTAGGAATATTCTAAATCCTAATCTAAGAACTTTTTACTTCCAAATTTTTAATTGGATACGTCGCCAAGCGAAGAAGCCGTAATAGGAGTTCTCCACACCCGGAGCCCTGAGATGCTGAGCTTCGTACCGCGGCTAGAATGAAACGAGAATGCAAGGAGAAAGCGTTCAGAAATAAAATGAAGAAGAAACTCCTTTTACTGAAGATCGTTTCCTTATTAGTCCTTATAAGGACATAATTATCTTTCAGTCCCTACAAGGACAACATTATTCCTTTCAAGTCCCGCTTAGGGCAACTTTATACTTTTATTTTTATATAGTGGAATGATTAAGTTTAAACTTTCATTCTAAACAAGAATATTAAATAAATGGAAAATAACATTTCCTTTTGCAAGATCTACCATTATAATAAAATGGCAAAATCTAAAAAGGGCAAGACCTAGCCACGTGTCATTTTAAGACCGGGCCAAGATGGTAGTTCCATAATTAGATTCAGATCCATATTAACACCTCAATTTAAAATTGTTCTGCGTTAATTAAATTAAGAATCTTAAGTGTGAAACCTAGCCTTCGGGTCAATTATAAGACCGGGCAAAGATGGTAAGACCTGTTAAAAAGATTCAAACCATTAATAAAGAATCTTAAGAGTGAAACCTAGCCGAGTGTCATTATAAAGACCTGGCCAAGATGGTAAGACCTGTTTAAAGGATTCGAATCCCTGTTAACATCTGAAAACATGTTAACACTCTTGGCAGACGTGATTCATTTAAAAATCACACACGTCATTTTTATATAGGATCCTCCAAAAGATTCCTAACCCAGTTTAATGATCTCTGAATCCTGGGTTTACATCATTAATTGAGATGATCATATTTTAACCATACGTGGTAACATAATGCCTACGGGCCCTGCTCATTTCCATATGAGCCAAAAGACAGTGGTAGCGATGACTCCCTGTCAGATAAAGGTAATGAACTAGGTTCAAACCTCAAATGCTTTGATTCTCTGAAATCCTAGAATATAATTTATAATTGTCCTTGTGACTAGGCCTATTGTGCCAATATACTTTCATGCTTTGATTCTCGGAAATCATGAGCTTATAATCTATAAATGTCCATGTGACCAGGCCATTGGGTGCCACTAATAAAACTATTAATGTTTTATAATTAGGATAAATTATAATAGAAATCCTAAACATAAATGATTAATAAATTAACCAAATATGGTCTCTGTTTACCATGGTTAATGAATTTCCCTAAGGGGCAACTCCGTAATAAACATCCCTTAGAAGGGAAGTGCCTACGGGCTATAGTTAATGTCCTCTGAGACTAAAGACAGTGGTAGCCTACAGCTCCCTGACAGGAAAAGGTAAAGAACTTTGATTCAAACCTTAATGCCACGATTCTCTGAAATCATGGCTTATAAATTTAACTTGTCTACGCGACTAGGCCATTTGTGCTATTATTATTAACTTATGAATTAGGATTTATGATAAAAATCCTGAATAAAATAAATATCCTGCCTTCCCTGTCAGTATGCATTTTAAAAAGAATCTTAAAGGTGAAACCTAGCCTACGCGGCCAAGATGGTGAAACCTACTCAAGGGATTCAGATCCTTGTTAACACTTAGGAACGTGTTAGCACTCTTGACAAATGTGATTCGGGAAAATCACAACAGTCATCCTTATATTGGATTCTTCCAATTCCCTTATCTAGCCTAGTGATTTAGGAATCATGGCTTATATCATCCTATAAGATGATCATATTATAAACATCCGTTAGTGATGAAGTGCCTACGGGCTAAACTTGTTGTCCGATAAGACAACGACAGTGGTGGTCTTTGACCTCCTGTCTAAAATGTTGGACTATGTCCAAACATAATAGTCTATATGATCAATGCGATCATGACTAATATCATCTAATACGATGCTCATATTATTTAACATCCTTTAGTGATGTTTTGCCTACGGGCTATAATATATCGTCCATTTGGGACATTGACATTGTTATCTTTGTGATTCCTTGTCTGAGGTGGTGAGCTATGCTCAAGCCAAATAGTCAATATGATTAATGCAATCATGACTTATATCATCTAATAGGATGAACCTATTATAAACATCCATTAGTGATGTTTTGCCTATGGGCCATATTATATTGTCCATGTGTGACAAAGACATTGTAATCTTTACGATTCCCTGTGCAAGGTAGTGAGCTATGCTCAAGCCTAATAGTCTATATGATCAATGTAATCATGACAAAAATCATCAATACGATGGTTAAAAATTTTAACATCCTTAATGATGTTTTGCCTAAGGGCTTTATTATATTGTCCAATTGAGACAAGGCAATTGTAATCTTTGGTGATTCTTTGCCCAAGGGGGTGAGCTATACTCAAATCCCATAGTCTATACTATCATTGTGATCCTGACTAGTATCATTAGTATGATGATCATAATATTAACATCCCTCGTGATGAAATGCCTACGGGCTATACTTTACTCTAGTGTCGGTAAGACAAAGATAGTAGTGATCTTTATGATCCCCTGTTCAAAATGGTGTGATTATACCCAAACCTAATAGTCAATATGATCGATGTGATCATGACTAATATCATTAGATACGATGGTTATATATAAACATCCATTAGTGATGTTGATTGGCTTACTTTTCTGCCAAATGAATCGTCTTCCAAGACGTTGACAGTTGTAGTCTATGACTCCCTGTCCAAAGGTGAAAAACCACGTTCAAACCTTGAAGCCCTAATCTAATAAGATTGCGGCTAATAAATTAAGGTCCTTGATGATAGACCATCGAGTTATGTTTTAAAGTCATTCATGACAAGCCTATGTGCTATAATTTGTCATTCGTGACAAGCTAACATATTAAATGTTAAAATTCCTGGTGACATGCCTTTGTACCAGATTTGATAAATGTCCTTATGACAAGGCCGTTTGTGCCATATCTAAATGACCTTTGCGACAAGGCCTTCGTGCCGTATAATCATTTATGTCCCCCATGACTGGGCTTTATGCCATATCTTCCTACGTCCATCGAGACAGGCTACTATGCCATATATGTATACATATAATAAAAGTCTTGTAAGGCAAGCCTTTGAGCTATTTATAATCGTCCTTGTGACAAAGACAGTCGTGACATTATGGTCCCCTGTCAAGCAGGTATTGGACTCGCTCCAAACCTTAAATGCCATTGATAGTCCTTTTGTGACCTAAACTAAAGGTAATAGATATACATTCAAATAACATTCATTAAGAATGTTCAGAACAGAATAGCCCATACGGTTTATTAATGCCGTGGCTAATCTAAGTCAGGTCATCAGGATGATGACTAATAATTGTTAAATCTTGGTGATTAGTACCAAGTTTTGTGTATGGAAAACTTGGATGAGATGGGCAGTTCACGATGTCCTAGTTTCCGTTAAAATATAAAGACACAACATAGTTGTAAAATCGATGGGTTGTCTTAAAAATCAAGCCCATATTGTGGGTGATAAGAAGCAATTAATTATCAAGACTCCTTATGAGCAACCCTCATAATTATATGTATCCGTACGATTAATTAAAATTAAACATTAAAAATGGTGGAATTGGCCGTCCCCGGAATCGAACCTGGGTCTAGGCCGCACCCTTTCGCGCGCCTAGCCAACCGAGCTAGGTGCCTAGTTGTGAAATTTCCATTTTGATTAAATATAAGCACATAATTATTAGTGGTTAGCATTGGCAATAAGAGGCCACACTAAGGTTTCAAAACCTACTCATTATAAATCCATTATGGATCTACCTCAGCTACTCACGTTATATAGATTAAGAAACGACCAGTCAAAGCTGAGACTGCCCTAAATTGTCATAGATTTTGCAGCTAAGTTTGAAAGGATTAAGAATAGAGGCGCTTAACCCTCCTGGTGAATGAATGCCAAGAGGCAGTTCACGATGTCATCAAATACATTCCTTATCATTTACCAATGATAATTTCTGCTAAGTGTCCTGTTTTTTTTTTTTTAATACAGGCAATAATAAATCTTCATAAACCATAAGCTTAGCAAACTTTTATATTACTCACAAGGTATAACTTACCAAGGAAACCATAGTAACCGATTCTTCTAGTATCGGCAAGGAATCCTTCAGAAAAATCTAAGAGTACTCTTTCTTCGCATAGAGTACGACAACATATGTTATTTTAATTATTTTCTCATTATTTTTCTATCGCCTGCGAATGCCAAACTATGTTTGATAAAAGTGCCATATGAGGATTGGCATATCCTAGTGAGTCCCATAGATTACTTCCATGCCTCATCAGTATGGAGGTTTAATACATGGAACCCCTGAGATATCCCAATGATCATATTGTACTAAAGTCGACTAGTAGTATTCAAGGAAGATATCCAGAATGGAATTGTCCAAGTAAATGTTCCCGATTAAGGAATTCGTGGACTTATAACATAAATATGTCACTTATTTGACACAAGTAATGATGGATGAACTGGAGCCTGAGATATGGAAAATCTCTGTAGCCTCCTTGTATCTTGATTATCTTCTCATAAGTTTTCCCTGCTTACCTCTTGGAAGGCAGGTAGAATTAAGATTAGCATCCCGCTGTGGGTTGGAGTATTGTGAAAACTCCATATTGATTATGGAATAATCGAAATCTTGATTAAGTAGGTTTTAAGACATAGGCTCATATAGCCTAACTCGA
The DNA here is from genome assembly GCA_030545235.1 of Helianthus tuberosus. Classification (NCBI taxonomy): domain Eukaryota; kingdom Viridiplantae; phylum Streptophyta; class Magnoliopsida; order Asterales; family Asteraceae; genus Helianthus; species Helianthus tuberosus. The sequence goes on from CM060440.1 coordinate 17,600,843, forward strand.
TATTCCGGGAGTTTGATATTGTTAAATAAGAAAGACGGTTCATTTTGCATACGCATTAATTGCCGCAACCCTAATTAGGCAACGATTAAGAAATTGCCATCAACTACCTAGGATCTAAAGGCAAATTATTGGTGGATAGGCTTGAAAAAGCCTGTAGCCACCCATGTAGCGAAATGCTTGACATGTGCGCAAGTCAAAGCCGAGCATCAAAAAAAAAAAAAAAAAAAAAAAAAAACCGTCAGGTTTGCTACAACAGCCTGAACTTCCTACGTGGAAGTGGGAAATGGCGACGATGGATTTTATCACCAAGTTACCAAAGACAAGGAAAGGAAATGATACAATATGGGTTATAGTTGATAGACTGACTAAGTCAGCACATTTCTTACCCATCAAGGAGACTTATAGCTCCGACATGTTAGCCCAGTTATACGTTGATAAGATTGTAGCCTTACATGGCATACCTGTGGCTATTATCTCTGATAGAGATACTAGATACACGTCACATTTTTGGAAGAGTTTCCAACAATCTTTGGCCACACGTTTGAATTTTAGTACGGCGTATCATCCTCAGACTGACGGTCAGAGTGAGCGTACTATTCAAACGTTAGAAGACATGCTACGTGCATGTGCGATCGATTTAGGTGGTAGTTGGGATAAGAACCTACCATTAATCGAATTCTCCTACAACAATAGCTACCATACCAGGATTAAGGCTGCGCCTTTCGAGGCATTATACGGTAGAAAGTGTAAATCGCCTATTTGTTGGGCGGAAGTTGGAGATGTCCAATTATCAGGACCAGAGATAGTGTTCGAGACAACGGACAAGATTGTCCAGATTAGAGAACGTCTCAAAGCTGCACGAGACAGGCAGAAGAGTTACGCTGATCCAAAGCGTAAGGAATTTCACTTCGAAGTAGGTGACAAAGTCCTACTTAAAGTGTCACCCTGGAAGGGAGTGATGCGTTTTGGTAAGAAAGGCAAGCTAAGGCCGAGATACATAGGACCTTTCGAGGTTATCGAACGTGTCGGGTCAGTTGCCTATAAGTTAAACTTACCTGAAGAGCTTAGTGGAATTCACAATGTGTTCCACATCTGCAATCTGAAGAAGTGCTTCGCTGATGAATCACTGGTTATACCGCATACAGATGTGCATATAGATGAGAGCTTAAAGTTTGTGGAAAAACCTTTGTCGATTGAAGATCGACAGGTAAAGAAATTTCGAAGGAAGCACGTACCTATTGTAAAGGTCAAATGGGATGCCAGTAGAGGTCCCGAATACACGTGGGAGGTTGAATCCACGATGAAAGAAAAGTACCCTTACCTATTTCAGTAAATCTCGGGTCGAGATTTATTTTAAGAGGGTGAGGATGTAACACCTTGAAAAATTCACGTCCTATAATGTGTAGACACGTGTCAAATGTTTAAACGTGTGAAAGAAATATTAGAAGGACTAAAGTTGACAATCATGGAAAGTATGTGGATATACGTATTCTAAGTGTCAACAATGAATAAATATAATGTACATTAACCCTACATGATGCTCATACCTGGGGACTTAACAAGGTGGGCATATGTTTTAAAGCCCTTATAGATAAATTGTGAGAGTTCATAATGCAAAGAACAAGTGTCTATTCAAAATTTGAAGAGCCAAAGACCAAACTGCAATTTATGGAAAGTTGTTTGGCTGAACCACATGGGCTCGCGTAGCGCGAGCCTGAAGGGGCTTGCCGTCGCGCTACGCGACGTCCATATCTGGGCAGAATCCGTTTTTCTTGGATAGGGGCCTGCTAGGTGCACTTGTAATCGACTTTAAACGGTTTTTCACATCCCCCTTGGCCCCTAAATGACCCCTAAACATGTAGGACACTTGTTGGAAGGGTATGGTCAGTTGTAGACTCACTTGTCAACATATTGTGGTGTCTTGTTCACTATAAAAGGCACACAAGTGCAACACTTGATCATTCATCCCTCAAACAAGCTTCTGATCACTTCTGGAGCTCAAAATTCCTCTCAAGTGTTCTCTAATCAAGCTTAGGACTTCAGTAAGTATTCTAATCCTTCTTTAGTTGAGTTTAGCTTAGTATTTTAGCTAAAAGTCAAACCGTCGTAATTACGGTTTGACTTCGAGATTAAGTATTAATAGCTCAGTCATATCTCGAATCAAAAGTAGTTATAGGTTGGTATTTATGTGGGTAATAAACCCTTAAAAGGGTTCCCCCTGATCACCACTCTAACTAGGTCAAAAGTCGGGTCTAACTTATATTTAAAAAGTCAACAGGAAGCTTAAAATACCATTTATGCATAATTAACATTGTAGATCACATACGACCTGTTGGATCATTGTTATAACTTAGTAATAAGTGTAAGAACATGTCTAAACATGTTCAACCCGACAATTTCCTGTTTAGACTCGGTTCGGAACCGAAAGTCACATAGTTTGACTTTCACTTTGACTTTCAGTTCTGACCCGTTTAGGCATGTTTTAGAAATACCTCAGAGCTTTAATTGGATTAGGTTACATGTTAGTACAACCCTCTGTGATTATACACCTTGGTTCATTAGTTATCCAATTAATATGCATATTTCCGTTAATTGCTCATATGTTGACCATTATGCCCTTATTACCTTAAAACGTGAATTATGAAAATGTAAAAGTGTAGAAACCTTAATTACTGATATATAAACTTGTATGCAAAGTTTGACATCAGTTTGACTTGTAGATTAAGAGTTATGCTCATTATCGCAAATTTAAAGCTTTATGTTAATAAAACGGCGTAATTAGCGTATAGCCTAGTTAAGTCTACTTTTTGATATCAAATCTTTTACCCACTGATGTAATATATTATTTTGGGATTTTTAAAGATTTTTAATTAATTTTAGACGGAGCATAACTAGTAGTCGTAGGCTTAATCCGGTAATTGTCGGTTTTGCCCTCACGGGCCATAAAATGAGTTTTACATATCTAAACGACTCCAAACCTTTTGCTACTGATCACATATGATAAATAAATTATTTTAAGCCTTCTGGAAATATAAAAATATCAGATTTCAGTATCAAACCCGGAAATGGCCTTTAATCGCCTTTTTAAGCGTTTTAAACGCATATTATGTACTAAAAGTATTTTAAACATACAAGGGTTGATACCTACTGATATATGAGGCAAATTATAATATTTTCACAGTAAGCAAAGGTTGATAAACCCAGACATCAGTTTTGAGCTTTTCGGCTTATATGAAATTACCAAAATACCCCTACGGGGCATAGTTTGGTTAAAAATGATAAATTTCACATATATGCCTTATCTTACTGTTATAACTCATTAACTTGAGTATGTTTACTGATTTCATCAGACCTATAGCTCAGTTAAACACTTAAACCCTTTTACAACCTTTAAAATGACCAAACTACCCCTACGGGGCATAGTTTGTGTTTAAATTCGTTACGGGCATAATAAAAGACATCTTACTGATGTCACAACATATTTGGAGCATATTAACTTAGGAAACCTGTATATGGCTCTTACGGATACCCGTTACGCTTATTACGCGTTCGGTTCGGTTTATGTAACAAGTTTACATAAATTAGCCGAAACGGGTCAAACCTTATCGGTTTTATCTCAAAATCCAGAATGTGAATAATAAACCCATATTAAACAAGTCTCTGAACTTGTCGGGTCTAAATCACATTCTATCCGGTCTTCGCTTAATCGTGCGTACGAACCGTATCTTTGAAACTAGCCGGTCTAAGCTTAAGCTTAATTAAAGACCCGTTAGGATTCTAATAGGTTATATTAAACCTTCGTTCCAGATTAGGAGAACCAGTAAAAGCTACGTGCATTTTGCTTATTGTGATTAATACTTGCTCAGGTAAATACTTTTAACTTATTTTCCCTATACGGGCTTGGGTTACGGAATATAGCATACCGCTTGATCGGGCATCAAATCTCCACCGTTAGGTGGGTAGTTGAATAATTTGATCGGATCGTTTAAACAGTCTTGTTTACTTTACAGCCTTTGGGGGGCTAATGACCATGTCCCGGATATCTTAGGCATCATCTTACGAGATGGCCACGACCTGAGCACGGGGTGTAGGGGTACACCTGTCAGTGTATAACTCTATGATGTGGTGTGTCTATTGATCTTTAACCCGGACAAGATCCGGGCTACTGAACGCATAAGTAACATGTAATTCGTTCACAAGATTATAATATTAAATAATTCTCCCAAGTTATAAAAATGTTTATGCCATGTGCATCCAAACCAATTTTAAATCATTTTTTTCAAAATGAGTCAGTTGATTGTATTTACCAGTGTAAACTGACGTATTTTCCCAAAAAGACTGAATGCAGGTACTAAACGAAATTGGCTGGATTGTCTCCTTAGCATCAATAAAAAGTCTCGCAAGCTTAGGATGCCTGAAGTCTGTTGAACCATTGTTTCTATTTTATTTCGATCCGTTCTGTGGATAAACAATCGAACGTTGTGATACTTGATATTACAATAATTAAATTCGGTTGTATTATACTTTTATTTTGCTTCCGCTGTGCATATTAATTATTGTGTTGTTTGACTATTATGTTGCCAACCACGTCACGATACTCCCCCACCGGGCCCACCGGTGACACGTGGAAATCGGGGTGTGACATCTACATTGTTAATTATGTTTTAAATCGCAAATTAGGATCCTGTTGACTTTTTATAAACAACTTTGACCCGACATTTGATCTAGTTAGAACGGGAATCAGAGGGTGCCCTTTTAAGGGTTTATTGCCCACATAATTACCAACTTATAACTACTCTTAATTCGACTAATCCCTGGACCATTAATGATTAATCGCTAAGTCAACCGTTAATTACGACGGTTTGACTTTTAAGCTAAAACTAAGTAAAAACTCAACTAAGAAAGGTTAAGCATACTTACCAAAGTCTAATGCACTATTAGAGATGGCTTGGGTCTGCTCTTATGCTCCAGGAAGCTCCAAGAAAGCAGATGGAATGAATGATCATAATGTTGCAACTATGAAGGCCTTTTATAGTGATTTTGATCTCATTAGATCATGACACACAAGGCTAGCAATGTTCCCAGATCATTTACATGTGTCCCTAAGGCCTAGGAACATGTAGGAGTTGCCCATGAAGTGAAAATATCTGATCTAAGTCGGTTCCAAGGCTGAACAGCCAACTTTCACGATTTTCTTCATCTGGGCAACCCTTACGGACCGTAAGGGTGGACCTTTACGGTCCGTAAGCCATGCATCAGGGCAATTCTTTCTTTTTCAGATTGCATCCTTGGCTCTTGGTCCTTCGAAAGGTCAATCCACCTTTATTCTTTGCATTTTGAGCCCCTCTAATTGACTTATAAGGGCTTTAAGTCTTATACCCACTTTGTTAAGTCCTTGGTTAACTTGGTTATCACCCGAAAAGTCACAATTTTCCAACGTTGACGCTTTAACCCCTCGTATACGAATTTGATCATAACTTTCTCATACGATAACGAAACTTTATGAAATTTTTATCGTGCATTCTAGTGAGCATAGTTAATCGTTACAAAGCTTCGGGTTTGCTAAAAGGTCACTCAGAGGTATACTTTAAACATGTTGACACATTTAACCCCTGTAGTTTGTAATCTCTCACTTTCTTTCATTTCTAGCTTCGTATGATCCATGATTTATTCGTTTGAAGGTATAAACATCATGTAGGGTTATTGTAAAGTATATTTATCCCTTGTTGACATTTTGAACCCTTATATTCACATACTTTCCATGTTTGTCAACTTTAGTCCCTCTAGAGTATACTTTCACACGTTCAAGCTTATGACACGTGTCAATACATTATAGGACGTGAATTTTCGAGGTGTTAAATCCTCACCCCCTTAAAAGAAATCTCGACCTTGAGATTTGTTAAAGTAAAGGAAGTATTTTCTGCCTTATATTGGGCTTAATCTTCCCCAGTACCTTTGAGCTTCTAAGGCACTCCAATTGACCGTTATAATAGGTACATGTATCTTTTTGGAGCTTCTAATCCTGTCGATCCTTAATCGACACAGGTTGCTCATCATATCATAAATATGTATATCATTATGTGATAGTGCTTCTTGACTTATTGGCGAAACACATCCTTCAGTCACTAGTGGGCAATGTATTGCGAGCTCCGCCAAGCTCCTTAAATAGGTTTTAGCTTATAAGCTACTTGATCTTGATACATTCGATTTCCTTTGAATGATTCTATATATTCAGAGCTTATCTAGCCTGATAATTCAACAAATTTGGCACACCCTTCCTAGGTGATATCTTTTGTTGAACTTTATTCCTTAACAAAAATTTAGGAGGGTTGCTACTATCATTAATTCTTGATTTTCTGCCGAATACTGGCAACTTACAGATGATTAGGGATTTGTATGATCTTATTTGTTGTTTCCAATGCAACTTTCAGATCCTTATAAGTGGACTTCTCAAAGTCTCGTCCATCCAACGGATGTTTTGATATTTCATCTATACAAGGTCTCTAAAAGAGCAGCCTTGATGCTTCTATATCAACTATTTTAGAAAAAACTTATCTTAAGGTGAGATGGTTATTCTAACCACTGCTTAACTAATTTTTAAGGAATAGCTAATCTTTGTCGTTAGTCGAACAAGTCGACGATCCTGGGCAGCCGATGGCGATTCTCAAGCGTTGTTAAAAGAGGGTTGCGGTAATGAATGCATAAGCAAAATTAACCGTCTTTCTTACCTAACAATATCAAACTCTCAGAATATCGAGTTAGGCTATATGAATCTCCTATCTTAAAATTTACTTAATCAGGGTTTCGGTTATTCCATAATCAACATGGAGTTCTTACAACACACCAACCCAAAGCGGGATGTTAATCTTAACTCTACTTGCCTCTCGGGAGGTAAACATGGTAGTCTTAGGAGAAGATAATCAAAATACAAGGAGGTTACAGAGATTTTCCAAATCTCAGTCTCTAGTTCATCCATCCTTGCTTGTGCCAAATGAGTGACACTTTTATGTTATGAGTCCACAGGTTCCTTTACCAGGAAACATTTATTTGAAAAAAAAAAAATTCTATTTTCTAGATATCTTCTTTGAATGCCATTAGCTGACTTTAGTACCATATGATCATTGGGATATCTTTGTGGTTCCATGCATTAAACCTCCATACTGATCAGGCATGGAAGCAATTTTGTCATACCATTTGGTATTCGTAATCAATAGGGATCAAGGAGATATCAATTACATACGAATGCATTTATCTAGAGAGAGAGTACTTTAGAATTTTATGTTTGAAAAATTTCTGACAGGAACAGAAGAAATGGTTCCTATGATTTGCTATCTGTAAGCTTTACCTTACACTTAATATCTAGGATTCTTATGATAGATTTTTAAAAGTCCAATATACTTACCATTTATGAAGGATTTATTGGTATCCGAATCAAAGCATGACCCTTAGCGTTTATTCTACTTCATATTTTATGCTTAAGGTTCTAACAGGCAGATTTAATGACTTACAAAATTTATCCACAAATGACTTATCTGCATCTGAATCATACAATACCCTTGCATATACATCATGGATAAGGACGTACCGGTTATAACATTGTCATCTTGTATGGTCTCTTTTGCATCCACCGGGGAGGCCTTAGCGTCAGTCTTCTTATCTCCTCCAAGCTTTTTAGCATACTTTGGGCAATTGGATTTGATATGCCCTTTCTCGTTACAGTTGTAACAAGTCGCATCTCCTATCTTCTGGCATTCCAATGTTTTATGCCCACTGGATTTGCAGATCCCACAAGCCCTGGGCTGCGATTGGGATTTTGGTTCGAACCTGCATTTCCCAAAATGGCGCTTCTTGCATGTCTTGCATACAGGTTTCTCGTTGGGCTTTTGTTTGTTCTTTTTCTTAGAACTCTGGGAGTTATCTCCCTTCCGTTTCCTTTTTAGCTCATCCTTTGTATTTGAGGCATGAACAAGATCCTCCTTGTGAGTAAGGAAATGTGGTCCTAGATAAAATTTGGGGCGAGTAGCATTGGGCTCCTTGAACTTTTTCACAGCCTTCTTCACAGCTTTTCCAACAGCTGCGTCTATCATAGTTTGAAGAACGTCTTTGGAAATTTTAAGGTTCACAATTGTATCATCATTGACATGGGTCGCATCATCCCTAACACGATCAACGGCTGTCTTATCTGAGTTTGCCATATTTGATATTGGTTCCTAACACCAATAAAACAATTTCTTAGTTGCAATCCAACAACTGCTATTCGTCATCCTGGTGACCTAATATACTAACCATGATATCGTTATACCATACAGGCTAATATAGTACGAACATTCTCTATGAATGTCCTGTAGATATGTATATATATATATATCAATTATACTTAGCCTAGGCCATAGGAGACCATTAATGGCAATTAAGGTTTGGACCTAGTCCATCACCTTGTTGACAGGGGATCAATTGTCACCTCCGTCTTGATCATATTGATGATTTTGGATAGCTTGAAAGCTTGACATTGGGATATCAGAAAATAGTGATTCCTAATAGATATAAAATATCAATCTAAGATTTGTCGGAGCATTTTTTTTTAAAGTATCATCGGCCAATTTCTACCTCGCATTAAATGACCGGGGTCCTAGTCAGGCGGAGATAACGGTTCTCAACATTTATTGTTCATTATGGAATCATATGTGTCAGCATCAAATAGATTTCTACATAAACTGCTTGATAAGGAAAGGTACCTGCTATATAGTTGTCATTCTGCACCATCTCCTGGGCGTTCACCTGAAAGACTCATGCGTTTGTTTTCTTGGCCTCTTCGGGCTTCTTCTGATTCCTAGGGCAGTTAGTCCTTATATACCCTTTCTCGTTGCAACCATAACAGGTTGCGTCTTTCAACTTCTTGCAATCCAAGGTTTTATGTTCCTTAGACTTGCAAATCCCACAAGGTAGAGGCTGAGATTCAAATCTGCATTTCCCCAGGTGGTATTTCCGACAGGTTTTGCACCTGGTCTTCTCACCCGACTGTTGGCTGTCTTTCTTAAACCCGGAACTCTCCTTATCCTCAGAGTTCCTCTTTGTCTTCCTATCGGAGCGATGAGAATTCTCATCCTCCCTTTTATGCTTTCCATCTTCAGAGGCTTTGGCAGCCTTGTTTCTGACCACATCGAGTGTGAGAGATAGCGACAGATCTGTCGCTGACCTGAATGTAGTAGGTCTCGATGCTTTCACACTGGCCTTTATTTCTGGGGCTAGACCCCCAATAAAGCGAGCTATTCGCTTTGGTTCCGGTGTGATCAAGTAAGGAACCAATCGAGACATGGTATTGAAACTTGTAAGGTATGCTTGGCAATCTAAGTTCTCCATGACTAATGTAAAGAATTCAGTCTCAATTTTCTCAACTTCATGTTGAGGACAGTAATTCTCTTTGATAAGAGCAGCGAACTGATCCCAAGTCATGTTGTACAAAGGGATCTTCCCCGTAGCTAGGATCATTGACCTCCACCAAGCTAGAGCTTCTCCTTTAAAGGATTGTGAAACAAACTTCACAATGTCTTGCTCTGCACATCCACTGATGTCAACAACGGTGTCCATCTCATCGAGCCACGTCATGCAGTCGATGGCTCCTTTTTCTCCCGTGAAGTCTCTGGGCTTGCAGGAGACGAAATATTTATATGAGCAGGTCTTAACTGGTGCCTCTTGATGAAGCACGACATGTCTAGATGGAACACTCCTCTGATTTGACGAGTTATGAATATCATCTTCCTTTGACTCATGTGATTTAGAAGGGGGCTTACTACGAGCCACAGATAGAGTCTTAGAGTGTGTACCACTAGATTCATCATACTGTCTGTCGAGAGCTCGTGTAACGGCATCATCTATTAATGCCTTCAGTTCCGCACCAGTTATATTAACTATGGTAGCATCATTATTTTCCCTCAGGTGGCTGTTGACCTCATCTGATCCAGCCATGTAGTTTGATGGCTACATAAATATTGACGATAATTCATTCAGAGGTTATTATGGATTCATCATTTTGACGATTCATCAACCATGGTAATATAAACCATATTGGTTAATTTGTTAGTTATATTTAATTAGCATTTTCATTATAATTTATCCTAGTTATAAAACATTAAGGATATTAAGGTGGCACAAAAGGTCTAGTCACAAGGACAATTTTAAATTTACAAGCCATGATTTCAGAGAATCGAGGCATTAAGGTTTGAACATATTTCATTACCTTTTCTTGACAGAGAGTCAAAGACATCAACTGTCTTTTGTCCCTTAGGACAATAAGTATGGCCCGTAGGCATTTCATCACTTATGGATGTTTATAATATGATCATCTTCATTTGATGATATTAGTCAAGATCGCATTGATCATACAAACTATTATGCTTGGACATAGTCCAACATCTTTAGACGGGGTTCAAAGACCACCACTGTCGTTGTCTTATCGGACAACAAGTTTGGCCCGTAGGCACTTCATCACTAATGGATGTTTATTGAAAAATAAGGGAATTTAGATTAACCCCCTTTTTAAAGATGGTCTGTGTGACTTTAACGATTCACAGTTTGCCAAAAATGTTAACATACTTACAGATGTTAACAGGGATTGGAATCTTTTAGATAAGTTTTACCGTCTTGGCCATGTCTACAATGACATTTAGGCTAGGTTTTACCTTTAAGACTCTTTTAATATTTAACACAGAACAATCCTAAATTGGAATGTTAACAAGGATCTGAATCTAATTGGGGAACTACCATCTTGGCCCTGTCTTAAGGTGACATATGGCTAGGTCTTGTCCTTTATAAATTTTTTCCATTTTATTATAATGGTAGATCTTATAATATAGGAATGATATTTTAAATATAATCGTTCCATTAAAATTTTAAACAAGTATATGGTTGCCCTAAACGGGACTTCTAACAGAAAATGACTTGCCCAAGCAAGGGCTAATCAGAAAATAACAAAGGAACCAAATAAGGACAAAATAAAACGAATTAGAATTTGTCCTATGTTCTTGTCTAGACTCAAGAATGTGCAACTGTGTAACTGAGATTAAACACAAAAGGCTAACGTTTAATTCACTCAGTGTTGGCTCTGATACCAACCTGTCACACCCCGATATTTCCACGTATTACCGGTGGGCCCGGTGGGGAGTATCGTGACGTAGTTGATATCATCATAGTCAAACCACACAATATATAAATGCACAGCGGAAGCAAAAGATAAATATATTACAATCCGAATATAACGTAACATCAAAGTATTATAACGGAAAGTAAAGGATCCACAGGCGGATCTTAAAACATAAACATTGTTCAACAGACTTTAGACGCCTAGAACTTGCAAGATTCCTTATTAGCGCCCTGAGCTTCCAGCCAATTACGTTCAGTACCTGTCACTTAACCTTTTTTGGAAAATACGTCAGTTTTCACTGGTAAATACACTCAACCGACTCATTTGAAAAGAGTTTAAGAAAATTGGTTTAGATGCACCAGGCACAAAACATTTTGACACTTTGATTAAAATGCACAAGGCAAAATTAATCTTTTATAACTTGGGACAATTATATTTATAATCTTGTATACAGATTTACATGTTCGTTGTACGTTCAGGGCCCGATGTAGAAACCGAGTCAAAATTAACAGACACACCACAAGTATAGGCCCACAAGAGAGTGGGATACCGTTTCCCTTATACAGTGTCAGGTGCATGCCTACACCCCGTGCATAAGTCATGGCCATTTTATAATACAATGATGTCAAGGATATCCGGGACATGGTCATTAACCCCTAAAGGCTTTTATTTCAAACAATACAGATTAAAGCGGGTTACCTCAATAATTTAATCACAATACGACTAAACATTCAATACCCGACCAAGCGGTATTACTATAATACCGTATCCCAAGCCCGTATAGGGAAAATAAGTTAAGAGTATTTACCTGAGCTAGCAATGCAATTTATACTCAGCCGTATATTCAAATCAGCAAGCACAAGTACTTCTACTGGGGCTCTTAATCTGGAACGAAGGTTTTTAATAACCTATTAAATTCCTAACGGGTCTTTAATTAAGCCTATGCTTAGACCGGTTAGTTTTAAAGAGGAAGATACGGTTCAAACGCATGATAAGGCGAATACTGGTTTAGAATGTGGTTTTGACCCGACAAGCTTGTATGCTTGTTTAATATGGGTAACTTAAACACATTCTGGATTTTGAGACCAAAAAGATATGGTTTGACTCGTTTCGGATAATATATGCAAACTAGTTACATAAGCCGACCCGAACGCGAAAATGCGTAACGAGTAACCAAATGAATCATATACAGGTTTCCTAAGTTAATATGCCTTAAATATGTTGTGATGTCAGTAGGATACCTTCCATTATGCCCAAAACGAGTTTAATCTCAATTTAAGCCCCGTAGGGGTATTTTGGTCATTTTAAAGATTATAAAAGAGGTTAATTGAAATTCTGAGATTCGGTTCCGAATACATTTGTAAAATAACTTACTTTAGTAGGTCATATCAGTTGGTAATAGGTCTTATATGACAAAATGGTTTTAAACCCAAACTATGCGTTTAATACGCTTTAAAAAGCCATTTTAAGCGATTTCCGGGTTATACAGGAAATCTGAGTTTTCTGATCAGGTTATAAAGTTCAAAATACTTTATTTATTATATAAAATTAGTAGCAATTGGATTGGTATCAAAAGGACTTGTAAAACTCATTTTATGGCCTAAAAGGGCATAATCGGTATTTACCGAATTAAGGCGATAACCCTAGGTTTTGATCAGTTTAAAAATAATTAAAAATCTTTAAAAATCTCAAAATATTATATTACATCAGTGGGTAAAAGGTTTGGTGTCAAAAATTGGGTTTAGATAGGCTTTATGCTAATTGCGCCGTTTAATTACTAAAAGGCGTTATAATTACGCTAATGAGCATAACTCCTAATCTAGACCTCCAACTGATGTGAAATTTTAGGGACATGTTTATAAATCAATAAAAAAGATTATTGTTCTTTCACATAACCAAAATTCTCGTTTTATGGTCAAAAGGGCATTATGGTCAACTTTAAGCATTTAACGGAAACGTGCATATGAATCGGACAATCAACGAACCAATCACAGAGGACTATACTACCATGTAACCTGGTCCTAAGGAAGTCCTAAGGAATTAAACATACCAAAATGGTTCAGAACTGAAGTCAAAGCAAAAGTCAAAGCTTTGCGACTTTCGGTTCCGAACCGGGTCTAACCAGAAAATTGTCGGGTCGAACATGCTTAGACATGTTCTTACATTACTTACTAAGTTATACGAGTAATAAAACAGGTTGCAAAGCTTCTACATTGTTAATTATGTTTTAAATCGCAAATTAGGATCCTGTTGACTTTTTATAAACAACTTTGACCCGACATTTGATCTAGTTAGAACGGGAATCAGAGGGTGCCCTTTTAAGGGTTTATTGCCCACATAATTACCAACTTATAACTACTCTTAATTCGACTAATCCCTGGACCATTAATGATTAATCGCTAAGTCAACCGTTAATTACGACGGTTTGACTTTTAAGCTAAAACTAAGTAAAAACTCAACTAAGAAAGGTTAAGCATACTTACCAAAGTCTAATGCACTATTAGAGATGGCTTGGGTCTGCTCTTATGCTCCAGGAAGCTCCAAGAAAGCAGATGGAATGAATGATCATAATGTTGCAACTATGAAGGCCTTTTATAGTGATTTTGATCTCATTAGATCATGACACACAAGGCTAGCAATGTTCCCAGATCATTTACATGTGTCCCTAAGGCCTAGGAACATGTAGGAGTTGCCCATGAAGTGAAAATATCTGATCTAAGTCGGTTCCAAGGCTGAACAACCAACTTTCACGATTTTCTGCATCTGGGCAACCCTTACGGACCGTAAGGGTGGACCTTTACGGTCCGTAAGCCATGCATCAGGGCAATTCTTTCTTTTTCAGTTTGCATCCTTGGCTCTTGGTCCTTCGAAAGGTCAATCCACCTTTATTCTTTGCATTTTGAGCCCCTCTAATTGACTTATAAGGGCTTTAAGTCTTATACCCACTTTGTTAAGTCCTTGGTTAACTTGGTTATCACCCGAAAAGTCATAATTTTCCAACGTTGACGCTTTAACCCCTCGTATACGAATTTGATCATAACTTTCTCATACGATAACGAAACTTTATGAAATTTTTATCGTGCATTCTAGTGAGCATAGTTAATCGTTACAAAGCTTCGGGTTTGCTAAAAGGTCACTCAGAGGTATACTTTAAACATGTTGACACATTTAACCCCTGTAGTTTGTAATCTCTCACTTTCTTTCATTTCTAGCTTCGTATGATCCATGATTTATTCGTTTGAAGGTATAAACATCATGTAGGGTTATTGTAAAGTATATTTATCCCTTGTTGACATTTTGAACCCTTATATTCACATACTTTCCATGTTTGTCAACTTTAGTCCCTCTAGAGTATACTTTCACACGTTCAAGCTTATGACACGTGTCAATACATTATAGGACGTGAATTTTCGAGGTGTTACACCAAGCGTATAACCAAACATCACAAGCTCCCGGTTCGTTAAAGGGTCACTCAGAGGTATAAATTAACATGTTGATGCCTTTAGTCCTCCAAATAACAATCTTTCAATTAAATCACAAACGGTTTCGCTTATCCAACAAGTGGCTTGTTTGAGAATACGAACACCGTAAAAGGTCACTCAGGGGCATAGTTTAAGCATGCTGACACTTTTAGTCCCTCCACATTCATACTTTCATCATTTGGTAAAAATAGTCTCTCCTAGGCAACATTAGGCAAAATTAGGAATAGGGACACGTGTCAATGCATTATTGGACACGATTTTACGAGGTGTTACAATAACATGCGATTTCTAAATCGCGTACATAATATACGTTAAGGAAAATTGTACGATACACTTTTTCTATATATAGGAGAAGGATTCGTTAGGAACCACCCTTTATTGCGAGAACCGCGAGAACCAATGTAAACACAACCAAAAATACATAAGAAACACACAAATTTTTTTTTAATATTTTTTTATCAAAAAATCGCTATTTTTAGTAGCCAATTTTTTTTTTTAAAAAAGAAATTTTTTTTTGGCTATTCAAAGTAACGATTTTAATGTAAAAAATATTAAAAAAATTGTGTGTTTTTTTATTTTTTTATTTTTTTTAGGGGTTTAGTTTTTAGTATTTTAGCTTTGGGGGGGGGGGTGTTTAGGATTTTGGGGGTGGTTCTCGCGGTTGTCGCAATAAAGGTGGTTCTCGCATGAACCTTACCCTATATATATATATATATATATATATATATATATATATATATATATATATATATATAATTGGGGGCACCATATTTTTAGGGTCCTAGCCCGTAGGTACCTTCTTCACCCCTTAGGGCCGACCTTGCTAGCTACCAGGGCCGGCCATGAGAATTCCTGTACCATGTTCGAGCTTGAAAAAACGTGCCCTTAGGTCTTAACTAAATAAAAAATTTAAACTAGTTCGAGCTCGAAAAAACGTGCCATTAGGAGCCATGAACGCCTAAATAATCGACAAAGCTTGTATCAAATTAAGTTAACGTCTAAATAATGATCGACACATAAGTTAACTGAATTCGACATAAGTTAACTGAAATCGACATAAGTTAACTGAATTTGACATAATAACTGAAATCGTAAATCATAAGTTCATTGTGAATCCTAAATTATAAGTTAACTGAATTCGACAATTGATGTTTACCTGTGATCTGATCCGAGATCGATGGCTGTGACTGTGAAATCGAAGGCATGCTGTTGCTGTGAACTACAGAATGATGATCACTGTCTGTGAAATCGAAGGCCTGCTCCTCTGATCTCTCCGACTCCTGTCCAACGATGTTTCAATACCAACGGAGGAAATAAGTTGCCGCCCAACAATGGATTTCTTTTTTTTTTATTAGTTTTTAGAATTATTTGGGTATTGGGCTCACCAACCTAATGAGCTAAATAGTTTAAACAATATGATTTTTTTAAGTGGGCCTATGTTAATATTTGTTTGGCTATACCCTATTAATTTTTTTTACATATATAATATCGGAGTTTTTAAAAAAATTACGTGCACTACGAAATCACGGGCCCTGTCCGGTTGTCCTCCCCGCCCTCCTTCAGGGCCGGCCCTGATAGCTACACATGTAAATGGTTAATATAGGTAATATAAACACGAAAACTGATTAAGGTATCTTATGGTGAACAAACCAGTTAATGTGGTTAAAAATCACATATCGGTCAAGGACTGATGTTTAAGATATTGGTTATTGCGGTAGGATATCGGTAATTTTAGTATTATGCAAAATGTATATATATAGCAATTTAACATTAACAATTCAGTATACTCTCATACCATTAACAAATTAACCTTTTACACTTTGCAAAACACTAATAATTGTAGCAAGTAGGAATAGATTAAGACATAAAACACTAACATTTAACAACTAAGAGTTAAAACACTAATGCCAACAATAAGATGAAAGATAAATGGTAGAACTAAGAAGAAAGGTACTGATATCGGAAAATCGGTGATATATTGGTCAAATATTTGTTAATATCGCTGATAATATTGGCATCAATATTCTGACCGATATTTGACACGGATATTTTATATGGGGGGCCGATAACCGATATATGGTGATATATCATCGATATTTAACCGGATAGATGGTGAATTGAATTAAACATGTCATATCAATGATTTTCGAAAGGGGTCGAATATTGATAGTTTTCATATAACCCTGTTTTTAAAAAGAAAACTGGCTATCTTTGACAATTTGTAAATACACTTAACATATTTAAACTTTATAAAATAACATAATATTATGTCAAATTATAAGTTTCAACTTTATTGTAAAAAAATGTTTTATCAAAATTATATATTTTTCTTTTGACCTAATTTTTTGAGAATTCGACAAACTATAGGAATAACTGATGATGAGCGATTTTTTATGTAATGGTAACAAAACTAGACTTTTATTTGTCAACGATCGATTTTTTTTCTAACGTGTTAGTGATCCTAGTTGGTGATTTCAACGTATAACTTAAAGAGGATTACATTATTCATCCTTTATGTTTATACTATATTTCAAAAATTATCCTCAAACTAAGGTAACATTAGAAAGTGTCATTTATGTTTGAAAAATTTTGCACGTTTCATCCTTTCCACTAACGGGCTCAAATTGTCTCTTATACTTGGCCGTGTGTCTTTCACATAAGGTTATTTAAGTCTTTAGTTCATTTAAATATAAATAAAAACCAATAACAAAACCCTTTCACCTCACTCTCTTTCTACTGTCTCTCTTTTGACACTCTATTTACAATCTCTCTCAACGTCCATTTGTTAGAGCATGCACAACGCTGAACTCCACATCCCTTTACCTTATGCTATACTATATTTCAAACCTCTCTCAAAAACTTCATTTTCCCTAAAACACTCCATATTACCACATACTTTTACAATTAATTTAATATGAATCAAATTACTTTTATAATAATTTATATATTATATTTCACTTATAAAAGTAAAAACATACACAAAATAATACTAAAAAATACATAAAAATCATCTGTTAACTAAACTTAAAACCATACAAAAAAAACATAGATAATAAAATGCATGTCACCTACTTCCAAAAGATGATAGTCATTTGAAAATTTTTATTTAAACTTATTTTATATTTATTAAATGTTCCGGATAGTCCCTGTGGTTTGCCCTTTTTAAGGAAAGAGTATTTTTGTCATTTCACACCCTTTTAAGTGAGAAAACTCACTGATGTTAGGCACAATGACTATCCGAAAACAAAAATTGAAAAGATGAGTACTATAACTGTAATTTTAGAAAATTAGGTACTAAAGATGAAAAAATAGCAAACCACAGAGACTATACGTACATTTAACTCTTCCATTATATAGTAACTTATCAATATCATGACTCATTTACACGTATAAAAGTATTTTAAAGATGTTTAAAAAAACTTTACAGAACTTTTCTCGAACTTTTGAAAATTCATCATATGGAAATCATAAAACCACCTTGTGTGACTCCTTGGAGTGATTGGCGGCTTGATTTTCGGGAAATATAATAGAGCCGCAAGTTTTTACCAACCCTCGATTCCTCCGAACTCCACATTAAAAAATAATAAATAAATATAATAAATAAACTTAAATCAACATTTATTTTAATAACGATGCATGAATTTGTTAACGAAGAATATCAAAAAGTTATATTTTGGGTAGTGGCCGGTCTAGTTGTGTGATGACTAGATCAGATGGTATGGTATAAAGCCCCTAGGGTATTATATTATAATGTCGTGTTTCCGTGATTTTACACACATTTGTGCCCACCATAGTTTACACTTTACACATATATCCGTCACTACATATACACACAAATTGTTGTACTTATACGGTGTTATGTATAATGTTAAGCTCTTTACTTAAACATTCGTCATATTACAAGTTCTCTAACACTAATATTTTACTAACAAATTTTTTTTCTTACAAAAAAAAATGCTAAAAAAATTAAAAAGAAAAAAACATATTTAGCCGTCCTTGAGTGTATTATATTATAATGTCGTGTTTCGGTGATTATAATATACTCATTAGATTATGTATGCACAGTTTCAATCATTCTACAACTACAATTTTTTTATTTCATGTAGAAGAACAAAAAGATGAACTGAAAACTTAAATGATTTTTAATTGAATCAACATGATTAGGGCCTCTTTAGTGCATCTTTCCCTAATTGTTTATCTTCAGCCTTTTCAACCATAATAGATTAATTGGTAATATTACAAGTTAAAACTAAACTATTGACTTCACTTTGATTTTATATTATGGGTAAGGAAAATTCAAAATTAAAAAGATAATAAATGGAACTTTTGAAATAAAACAGTTAAACTAAACTAGAAGTCATATTGCTACACTTTGAATGACTTGTGAACTTTTTAACGCATTTTTATATCAACGAATTGTTTGGATATATCGAGTTAACTCCGAAGGAAATCAAGACATTAGTGTAATACAAGAAAGCATGCATAGGTCTTAGGAAGACCCACTTTCAAATAGAGGTGGCAAATTAATTTTGTCATTTTAAGTGGCGGACCCAGGATTTTTTTTCATTGGGGTCCATTTTTTCGCGTTAGAATTTTTCACAACCAAACATTAAAATTTTCGGGTCGGTCATCGTAGTCGGGTCGGGGCTAGGAAATAATGTAGAAGCATTTAGTGGACATGAAACCACTACATTATTAAGAATCATTTTTAAGAATCAAGTTATCAAATTATGATGATTAATAAGTTGCTTGAAACCAATAGCTACCTAAACAACACAACTACTTCACATAACTTTAAAATTTTGTTTAAGCTTTTTTTTTTTGTGAATGCCTATATGTTGAAAGTTTTATTTGATAATCAAATGTGAAATAAAATCATTCGGAGACATTAAGTTATCATTTAAAAAAAAAGCAAATTAGAGAATCAATGGGTGGTTGTGGTGTTTTAAAACACTAGTTTAATTTGATAGAAAAAATAAACTAAAAAACAAAGGATGTAAGACTTGAACTTGAGACCTAGTTGTTGGAACACAAGGAGATTTACCACAATACCATCTTTGCTTTTAATACTATGGGGTCCAACTATTTTATTTTATGGGGTCCTTGAAAAATTTAACATATCGGTTCTACTATTTTTTTTAAAACATTGGGGTCCGTGGACCCCGACCCGCATGTTTTGGTCAAAAAATCTAATGAGGATAATGCAACCAAACTCTCTGTTACAGGGTATGATGCTTTGAATGTAGAACAATGATGAGGATCACTTCAAGGTAAATTGCACAAACGACACAAGGATTTATACGGGGAAAAAGCCCTTGATCAAGAGTTGATCTCCGGCACAAAAAACCCCGGGTGATGGAAACTACCGATCACCAAGCTTAAATAAATCAATAAATGTTTACAACTTCGGATAGTAACGAGCTAGGTACAAGGATCACTATTGTGAGATGTGTAAAAGTGAGTGAAAACTAATAAGTGTTCGTCGAGAGCTTCAAGAGTGCGATTGTATGAGAGTGTGTGTGTAGCTGAAAATGGCTAAGTGTTCTAATTCTAGCTCGTCACCCCTTAAAAATAGAAGTTAACTACAATAACTAACTATCCGACTTTTGTGCCAAGCTCCCACGTTCTCCACAACGTCCATTTCCAGTCAAACGTGTGCGAAATACCCGTGGAATATTCCATAGTAACGTTGCCAAGACCAAGTCAAGCTCGCTACTCCTGCGAAGTAATACAAAACACAAACAAACAATCGTCAGTACGAGGATCCTTAAAGTGATCCATGATCCTGATCCTGAAGCTCTTCTGAGGATCACTATCTGTCACAGAAGTAAGGATCATTAATTAGGATAACGAATAAGGATCACTAATTGTTAGAAAATCCTCCCCTAACAATTGCCCCCAAAATATAAGGAGTGAAATGTTAAATAAGCGAATTATATTTTCCTGATCTTATCCGCAACTAACTATCGTAAATATAGCCGTTATTGTGAAACTATCCGTTGCAGCCATGACGTCACAGAAGTGACAACCCTGCACGATCATGATTATAAATAGGAGATAGAGATAGGATCAAATGCATTTAAAATTTCAGAAAGACTCCCTTTATAAATGCATTCCGAAGATAAACAGGTATTCTCTCTTCATCTTCTTCCTTCTCTTACTCTGTTTTCCGTTTCTTTCAATCATCTCTTCAAGAATGATGCTTCGGTCCTCCCCCGCCAAGGATCACCACAAGGATAGTCCTCTGAAGAGTCAAAGGATCATCAAAGACTCGATACATGAGAGGTGTTGTTTTAACGATGCTCAAATAGATAAGATTCGTCACTGCTTTCCGGCGAGTGCCTTTTTCAAACCCTTCGATCCTACTATTCTGAGCGACTATGTTTCAGAAACATGGGTTGCCTTTCCAGTTACTCCATTCGCCATAGGATACACCTATCCTTTCCCAGAATTTACACAATCCTTCTTTTCCCTTACCGGCATCTCTTACATCCAAGCCATGCCGATGATTTGGAGGGTTTTGTATACCCTGGAGAGGATCATCGAGCAGGAAGGCATTGATGTAGGAATGTCAGAGCTGACACAGATGTATGATCTTACTACCTTTGGTTCTCATCGTTATTTGTTCAAACGAAAACCCGGCGGAGAACACCCCCTTCTTAAAGTCACCAAGAATGACACAAATTGGAAACGTCGCTTCTTCTTTGTCAGGAGGGATACCATTCCAAACGGAAAGGATCTACCAAGGACATGGTCCACCCATGGTAGGCCAGAGGATCCTGAGAAGGATCACCAGGTAGTCTTGTTTTTGTATAAGGATCACTAACCCCTTTTTGTCTTGTGTTATGCAGCTATTTCTGTTTCGCACATCATCGCAACACCCGCAACCAAGGATAGGCTTGCTGCTTTCTGGAAGCTTGATCCTGAAATAAGGACATTCAAGATAGACACCCAAGACTCACAAGAAGTATCCTCAGGTTCCATCACCATGTCAAGTAAGTATCCTGCTTTTTGCATAGTTTGAATATTAAAATAAATAATTAAATTGAAATAGGATTAGGATACTTATCTTGCTTTGAATGTGTAGGTGCCGGAAAATCTGCTAAGCCTGTATCCCAGTTCAACACGGCTGACCTTGATGTTGTTCGATCCAGGAAGAAGAGGGCCACTACCAGTCCCAGCATCTCCATTCCCAAAGCACCCACTAAAGGAAAGGGTGGCAAGAAGAGGAAAACTTCTGACTCTGAGGACCTTCAAGGCCTACCACTGATCCGCCACCAGTTCCTTGAATACTTCAATGATGTAAGGATCACCAATTCTGCCTAGGTATCCTACTCGTATGAGGATCACCTGATCTTGAACTGCTTTATCCTTTTCTTTGCAGAAATTTGCTGAGATTGAAGATTATGTGGGGAACGTCGAGGAACAGGACAAGAAGATTGCTGACCTCCAACAGGTTGCAGTGCTTAAGGACCTTGCAATTGCTGATCTTCAGAAGGAACTCCAAGATGCCAAGACTAAGACGGCCAAACTTCTGATTGACCTTGACTATGAGAAGCATGATCTCATAGAAAATGCTAAGGTCTCTGCTGCCATCACAATGTATCAGACAAAATTAAAGATGGCCCAGGAAGCTCAAGACCCTAACTTCGACAGAAGCAGCTGGGATGTTGAGGGCTGGAAAGCAAGGTTGGCTGATCTTGAGGATGATGAGGAGGCTGAGGAGGTTTTGGCGATCGAGGCTGGAGGTAGTGGGAAGGATCTGGTGAAGGATACCGCAGCTGGAGGGGAAGAGGATGCAACAAAGGTGTAGGCTGCACAATTGGGCGATGATGGAAACTTCTAGACATAGCCGGAGCCCAATTTTTTTTTTAGTTTGATGGTTGTTTTGTTTGAACAATTTGATGGTTTGTACTGAACAATAGCTTTTAGGATTAAGGATCATGTATGATCCTTTGGACAATAGGCAGGATTGCAATTGGTGGAGGGATCCTCTGTTTGGGGGATGAAGCCATTGTGATCCTGCCGCCTTTATATTCCTGCACTACTTTTTGAACTTATTATCATGGACACCCTTTACCTACCCCAGCGGACAGGCCACGTTTTGCTGGTAGAAGCTCGGGTAGGTAATTTTGACAACCTTTTAAGGGTTAGTCTTTTGTTAATAAATAAAATCTTAACCTTTTGTCGCTTATCTTGTGTTGTTATCCTTTGTTTTGATGCACATTTATTGAATAAACAATTTTGAACAAGTCAGATTAAAAATATTTTAGGATATGATCCATAATCAAATATCCTATAGTTAAAGAATCCCCAAAAAGTAATATATTCTAAGGATCACAAGTTTAGTTGTCAAACTTTAAGGGTTATTCAAATAAACAATGAATAGAATTAAAAATAGTTAAGGATCATACCTGAGGATCCAAGTTAGGATCCTAACCATAATTAGGATAACTACAAAATAAACCTTAGAAAGAAGTAAGGATCAAGGATCCCTAGTTGCTTATCTTCAAGAACCTGAAATAGAGCATAACTTGGGACTAAGCCAATATAAGATAAGAATTAGCAACTGGGGACAAGCCCAAGGATAGCTGGGGACAAGCCCAAGGATAGCTGGGGACAAGCCCAAGGATAACTGGGGACAAGCCCAAGGATCGTGTGTAAACTGGAGTATGGCCCTAACTGGCGACTATCCAAACTTAGTGACATGAAAATGCCAAAACCTTAGCTAACGTGAAAACGTTAGAAACCTTAGGAACGGATGTATGGTACGTCTACCATTATACGTATGATCCTAGGTATAGCCAGTACAATGGAATTATCAGCCCCTAAAGCGAGTACTGGTCCCATTGCCTTGAACTATACCAGGATCATCATGCGCTACAGGCGGAACTGGGGCAAGCCCAAATAACTGGGGTTAAACCCAAGGAACGGATTGCTTCTGCAGATAACCTCTGTTATACTAAGGATACCTGAACTTTCAAAACTTAAAATCACGTGAGAGATGGATAAAGGACGCATGATCCTTATCCTTATATGAGAAAATAAAGAAATGAAATAGTTTAAGATTAGGATATTACCAAAGTAAGGATCACTGATACTTTAAGGATCCTTCAAGGATACTCCTAACGTAAGGATCATCTGTGCCATGAGGATCCTGCTCACATGAAATATTTCTTCAAGTGGACAGCATTCCAAGCTCTTGGTAGCAAATCACCTTCCATGGTTAGCAATCTATATGCCCCCTTTCCTGCTTCAGCTTCAATCAAATAAGGGCCTTCCCATTTTGGAGCCAATTTTCCATCAGCAGGATTGGTGGTATTCTGAAATGCTTTCCTTAATACCATATCTCCAACTCGAAACTTCCTAATCCTGACATTTTTGTTGTAAGCACCAGCCATTCTTTGTTGATAACTGGCCATCCTTATCCTAGCCAGATTCCTGATTTCTTCAATAGTATCCAGGTCTTGAGCCAGATTCTCATCATTTTCCTCAGGATCACGGGTACTTGTTCTAGCAGTTGGAACCACCATTTCTGTTGGGATCACTGATTCTGCCCCAAATACCAAAGAGAATGGCGTTTGACCAGTAGCATTCTTAGGGGTTGTCCTATCAGCCCAAAGCACATAAGGTAGTTCTTCTGCCCATTTCCCTTTCTTGGATCCAAGCTTCTTCTTCAAATTGTTGATGATGATCTTGTTGGATGATTCTGCTTGACCATTAGCTTGTGGGTGGACTGGTGTTGATGTTATCATCTTAATTCCCCAACTGTCACAAAAGTTAGTGGTTCTGCCCCCAATAAATTGGGAACCATTATCACATATAATTTCAGAAGGAATTCCAAATCTAGTTATAATATTTCTTTTAATGAAGGATATAACTTCCTTTTCTCTGACTTGTGCAAAGGCTTCAGCCTCTATCCACTTGGAGAAGTAATCAGTCATAGCTAACATGAACACTTTTCCACCAGGTGCCTTAGGGAGCTTACCAACTATATCCATACCCCATCTCATAAATGGCCAAGAGGAGGATATAGGATGCAATAATTCAGCTGGTTGATGAAGGATATTGCTGTGTCTCTGACAAGGATCACATCTCTTAGCATACTCCACAGCATCTCTCTTCATGGTTGGCCAGTAGTATCCTGTCCTCAGGATCCTTGAGAATAATGCCCTGCCCCCAGTGTGGTTTCCACAATCTCCTTCATGGAAGTCTTTCAAAACTTCTTGGATTTCAGGATCTTCAATGCATCTCAAGTATGGTCCTGCAAGAGATCGTCTATACAACATATTATTTAAAATTGTGAATTGAGATTGTTTTAGTCAAAAAATCTGTTGAGGATATTGCAACCAAACTCTATGTTACGGGGAATGATGCTTAAAATGTGTAACAGCGATGAGGATCACTTCAATGTAAATTGCACGAACAACACAAGGATTTGTACGGGGAAAAAGCCCTTGATCAAGAGTTGATCTCCGGCACAAAAAAACCCCGGGTGATGGAAACTACCGATCACCAAGCTCAAATAAATGAATAAATGTTTACAACTTCGGATAGTAACGAGCTAGGTACAAGGATCACTAGAATGTAACGTGTAAAAGGTGTATAAAACTGCTAAGTGTTTGAACGAGAGCTGGTATGAACGTTTGTACGAGTGTGTGTGTAACTCAGAAATGACTAAGTGTTTTTTCTACTAGCTCGTTACCCCTTTAAAATAGAAATTTAACTACCAAACTAACTATTCGATTTTTGTGCCAAGCCCCCACGTTCTCCACAACGTCCATTTTTGGCCAAGCACATGCAGAATAGTTTGGGAATATTCTCCAGGAATGTCGCCAAGACTTGGTCAAGCTTGTTATACCTGCGAGATAGTACAAAACATGAGTAAACAATCGTCAGTACGAGGATCTTTAGAGTGATCCATGATCCTGATCCTGAAGCTCTTCTGAGGATCACCACCTGTCACAGAAGTAAGGATCACTAATTAGGATAACGAATAAGGATCACTAATTGTTAGAAAATCCTCCCCTAACAATTGCCCCCAAAATATAAGGAGTAATTTGTAAAATTAGCGAGTTATGTTTTCTTGATCTTATCCGCAACTAACTAACGGATATATAGCCGTTACTATAGAACTAGCCGTTGCGATCATGACGTCACAGAAGTGACAATCCTGCAGAATCATAATTATAAATAGAGATATAGATAGGATCAGTATGCATTCAAATTCGAAAGAAACTCCCTTTATATTCTCAGTCGAAGATCAATCAGGTATCTCTTTCTTCTCTTTCTACCTTTCTTACTCTGTTTTTCTTTCTTTATCACCATTGCTCTAAAAATAATGCTCCGAAGCTCACCGGGCAAGGATCACAAGAAGGATAGCCCTTTGAAGAGTCAAAAAATCATCAAGGACTCAGCGAATGAAAGGTGTTGTTTTAACGATGCACAAGTAGATAAAATCCGTCAGTTTTTTCCGGCGAGTGCCTTCTTCAAACCCTTTGATCCCACTGTTCTTAGCGACTATGTTTCTGAAACATGGGTTGCCTTTCCAGCTACTCCATTCACTATTGGGTACACCTATCCTTTCCCAGAATTCACACAATCCTTCTTTTCCCTGACCGGCATATCTTACATCCAAGCCATGCCGATGATTTGGAGGGTTTTATATACCCTAGAGAGGATCATCGAGCAAGAACGCGTTGATTTAGGAATGTCGGAATTGGCAGAACTGTATGATCTTACTACCTTTGGTTCCCACCGTTTTTTGTTCAAGCGAAAACCCGGTGCAGATCATCCTCTTCTCAAAGTCACCAAGAACGACAAAGATTGGAAACGTCGCTTCTTCTTTGTCAGGAGGGATTCCATTCTAAATGGAAAAGATCTCCCTAGGACATGGTCCACCCATGGTAGGCTGGAGGATCATGAGAAGGATCACCAGGTAGTCTTGTTCATGTGATAGGATCACTAACCCCTTTTGTCTTGTGTCATGCAGCTGTCTCTGTTTCGCATCTCATCACAACATCCGCAACCAGGGAAAGGCTTGCTGCTTTCTGGAACCTTGATCCTGAGACTAGAACTTTTAAGACAATAACCCAAGACTCTCAGGAGGTATCCTCAGGCTCTGTCACAATGTCAAGTAAGTATCCTTGTTTAAATAAATAGTAAAATGTAAATTAAGAAAAGATACTTATCTTGTTTTGGTTGTGTAGGTGCTGGAAAATCTGCCAAAGCTGCTTCAAGGTTCAGTGTCACCGATCTCACCACTGTCAAATCCTCCAAAAGAAAGGTTCCTGCCAGCCCGACAGTCTCAATCCCCAAGGCACCCCTCAAAGGAAAGGGAATCAAGAGGAGAAAGGCCTCTGAGGCTGAGGATTTGCAGGGTCTGCCTCTAATCCGCCATCAGTTCCTCGAGTACTTCAATGAGGTAAGGATCATTGTCTCTGCTCATAGATCCTGTCGACATATCCTGCTGATATATCCTGCTGATTTGAGGATCACTTAATCCTGACCTTATCCTTTATCCTCTTTGCAGAAATTCTCTGAGATCGAGGATTACGTCGGCCACGTTTAGGATCAGGATAAAAAGATTGCCGACCTCCAGCAGGTTGCTGTGCTCAAGGATCTTGCACTTGCTGATCTTCGGAAGGAACTCCAGGACACCAAACAGGAGATGGCTAAGGTGCTGGTTAATTTTGACTATGAAAGGCAGGAGATCACAGATGATGCTAAAGTCTCTGCCGCCATAGCAATGTACAAAACCAAGCTGCAAATGGCCTTGGAAGCTCAGGATCCTGCCTTCAACAAAAGCGGCTGGGAAATTGAAGAATGGAAAGCAAGGCTGGCTGAATTAGGTGATGAAGAGGAGGCTGAAGAGATCCTGACAATTGAGGCTGGAAGCAAGGATGAAGCTGGTGAAGCAAGTGGAGCCGGAGGTGGTGATGCAGGGAAGGTTTAGGCTGCATGATTGGGCGATGATGGAAACTTCTAGACATA
This sequence comes from Helianthus tuberosus, assembly GCA_030545235.1. Lineage (NCBI taxonomy): Eukaryota > Viridiplantae > Streptophyta > Magnoliopsida > Asterales > Asteraceae > Helianthus > Helianthus tuberosus. Next base: position 17,628,458 of record CM060440.1, read on the forward strand.
GCCGGAGCCCAATTTTTTAGTTTACTGGTTGTTTTTGTGGTTGTGGTGTTTAAAACAATTTAATGGTTTGTACTTGAACAGTAGGTTTTAGGATTAAGGATCTTGTATGATCCTTAGGACAATAGGCAGGATTGTAATTGGTGGAGGGATCCTCTGTTTGGGGGATGAAGCCATTGTGATCCTGCCGCCTTTATATTCCTGCACTACCTTTGAACTTATTATCATGGACACCCTTTACCTACCCCAGCGGACGGGCCACGTTTTGCTGGTAGATGCTCGGGTAGGTAATTTTGACAACCTTTTAAGGGTTAGTCTTTTGTTAATTAATAAAAACTTAACCTTTTGTCGCTTATCTTGTGTTGTTATCCTTGTTAATATCTTACTTTCTAACTGTTGTAATGTTCATACATTTATACTTATCAAGCCTTAAAAAGATATCAAAAAGTTTAGGATATGATCAAGAATCACATATCCTTTAGTTAAAGAATCTTACAAAGCAATATGTTTTAAGGATCACAAGTCTAGTTGTCAAACTTTAAGGGTTATTCAAGTAAATAATGAATAGAAGAAAAGATAGTTAAGGATCATACCTGAGGGTCCAAGTTAGGATCCTAACCATAATAAGGATAACTGTAAAATAAACCTTAGAATAAAGTAAGGATCAAGGATCCCTAGTTGCCTATCTTCCAGAACCTTAGAATAAAGTAAGGATCAAGGATCCCTAGTTGCCTATCTTCCAGAACCTGAAATAGATCATAACTTGGGACTAAGCCAACATAAGAAAAGAGTTAGCAACTGGGGACAAGCCCAAGGATAACTGGGGACGAGCCCAAGGATAACTGGGGACGAGCCCAAGGATAACTGGGGACGAGCCCAAGGATAACTGGGGACAAGCCCAAGGATCATATGTAAACTGGAGTATGGCCCTGACTGGCGACTATCCAAACTTAGTGACATGAATATGCCAAAACCTTAGCTAACGTGAAAACGTTAGAACCTTATGAACGGATATATGGTACGTCTACCATTATACGTAGGATCCTAAGCATAGCCAGTACAATGGAATTATCAGCCCCTAAAACGAGTACTGGTCCCAATGCCTTGAACTATACCAGGATCATCGTGCGCTACTGGCGGAACTGGGGTCAAGCCCAAATAACTGGGGTTAAACCCAAGGAACGGATTGCTTCAGCAGATAATCAATGTTATGCTAAGGATACCTGAACTTTCAAAACTTAAACTCACGTGAGAGATGGATAAAGGATACATGATCCTTATCCTTATATGAGAAAATAAAGAAATGAAATAGTTCAAGTTTAGGATATTACCTAAGTAAGGATCACCGATACTTTGAGGATCCTTTAAGGATATCCCTATCGTGAGGATCATCTACGCCATGAGGATCCTGCTCACATGAAATATTTCTTCAAGTGGACAACATTCCAAGCTCTTGGTAGCAAATTACCTTCCATGGTTAGCAATCTATATGCCCCCTTTCCTGCTTCAGCTTCAATCAAATAAGGGCCTTCCCATTTTGGAGCCAATTTCCCATCAGCAGGATTGGTGGTATTTTGGAATGCTTTCCTTAATACCATATCTCTAATTTGAAACCTCCTGATCCTGACATTTTTGTTGTAAGCACCAACCATTCTTTGCTGATAACTGGCCATCCTTATCCTAGCCATATCCCTGATTTCTTCAATAGTATCCAGGTCTTGAGCCAGGTTCTCATCATTCTTCTCAGGATCACGGGTACTTGTTCTTGCAGTTGGAACCACCATTTCTGTTGGGATCACTGATTCTGCCCCAAACACCAAAGAGAATGGTGTTTGACCAGTAGCATTCTTGGGGGTTGTCCTATCAGCCCAAAGCACATAGGGTAGCTCTTCTGCCCATTTCCCTTTCTTGGATCCAAGCTTCTTCTTCAAATTGTTGATGATGATCTTGTTGGATGATTCTGCCTGACCATTAGCTTGTGGGTGGACTGGTGTTGATGTTATCATTTTAATCCCCCAGCTGTCACAAAAGTTAGTGGTTCTGCCCCCAATAAATTGAGAACCATTATCACATATAATCTCAGAAGGAATTCCAAATCTAGTTATAATATTTCTTTTAATGAAGGATATAACTTCCTTTTCTCTGACTTGGGCAAAAGCCTCAGCCTCTATCCACTTGGAGAAGTAATCAGTCATAGCAAGCATGAATACTTTTCCACCAGGTGCCTTAGGGAGCTTACCAACTGTTAGGGCATGAATTTTATGCTAAGGATCATCTATCCTGAGACTAGGCATGGATCACGGATGCTTAATGGCTGATGCAGAGAGTCTGAGGATCCAGAGTCTGAGGATCACGCGTCTGAGGATCACGAGTCTGAGGATCAGGATCCTTTATATTTTGCACGTTTTTAATGTGTAAATGCAGGTAATGGACGTAGTGGACCACTCCTTTGCTGGAATCTCGTGGAATATGCTTTTAGGCACGTGCATATGGAAGAAATAACCGTTAGTGGTGGTCATGGGTGACTTCCACCTTTTTCAGGAAGTTAGTTACTTGATTTTTCTTATCATTTTAAGGGGAAAACGAGCTCAATAAAGGCATAAGTCGTACACACCACACAAACAACACACAACACTCGAATTCTCTGCAAACACTTAGCAAAAATACACACTTACACTAGAAATTCATTGTATTGAGCTTGTTTTCTTCCGAAGTTGTACAAGGATCACTGCTGTTTTTGCAATATAGTTGGTGATCGGTAGTTTCCATCACCCGAGGTTTTTTATGCCGGAGATCTTCTAAAGATCAAGGGCTTTTTCCTCGTATAAATCTCGGTGTTCATCGTCGATTTCATATACTTGTTGTTCATACAATTAACCAAGCATCATACCTCACAAAATCAGATTTGGTTGCATTATCCTTGTGTGATTTTTGACCAAAACAGTTTGGCGCCCACCGTGGGGCAATTGGTGCTTCAATTCTGAGAAATTTTGTTCATTTCATTCATTTCGGTTCATTACCTTCAACCACATGGCTTCTCAGGGAAAACTACTCTAAGTTCTATGTCGGCGGTCATTTTTTCACAGGGCATTCCGCCTTTGCAGCATCTCCCCCTTGCATTCCAGAAGAATGCTGAGAATTCTCCGAAGAAGACAACCCCCGTTTTCACAAAACCAACTGTTGTTTCTTCCTCTACACTTACTAACAGTAATTTTTATGCTTTGATTGTGCAGATGGAGGATCACATGCAGTAGCAGGTCAAAACTAATGGTAGGATCCTTCGCGAAAATGATAAAATCAGCAGTGGATCACTCCCCTTTGATGTCGAGGTCGCTGAATTTCGACACTCCGGTCATAACTTCCCAGCACTTTGCAGCTCCAGATGTCCAATACCAGGGTGCATCAATAGGAATGTGTTCTGGATCATCGGTAATGTCTCAGGCTCGAGGATCCTCTTTCCAGCCGTCAGGATCCTCATTTCAGAATCAGGGATTCTTCACCAGTTTAGGAGAATGCATGGGGACGCAGCCAATTCAAGGATCCTCTCAGGTTCAAGTATCCTCGCAGGTTCAAGGATCCTCTTAGGTTCAAGGATCCTCTCAGGTTCATGGATCCTCGCAGGTTCAAGGATCCTCGCAGGTTCAAGGATCCTCGCAGGTTCAAGGATCCTCTCAGGTTCAAGGATCCTCGCAGGTTCAAGGATCCTCTCAGGTTCAAGGATCCTCGCAGATTCAAGGATCCTCTCAGGTATAAGGATCCTCTCAGGTTCAAGGATCCTCTCAGGTTCAAGGATCCTCTCAGGTTCAAGGATCCTCCTTCCAGGTTCAAGGATCCTCATCTCAGGTTTCCGGATCCATGGATTATCCTCCAAGACCTTCATTCACAGCACATAAAGGATCCAACATCTTCTAGGATCAAGGATACTTAAGGAGTGTGCAACCCGGAAGTTCAGATGTTCATCTAGGAGACTTCATACCGATGCAGACTATTGCTTCTTCTGGTCCCTCGGTTATGCCAGAATTCCGTCAACATGGATTCACATCCGGAATTCCAAACTTGAATCCTTCAGGAGGTAACACTTTGAATAATTTTTGCAATGCTAACCATGGCTTTGTGCAGGATACAGGTATCAACCAAGCTATGGCTAAGGAATTGCAGAAACTTAAAGATATGATATCCAGCGTTCCAGGAGTGGTTAAGCCCATTCCTGAAATTCCAGATGGAAGTCACAAGGGAAAGAATGGAGATCAATCCCATTCCTGAGAGGTTAAAAGAAGCATGTCTATGCAAGGGTTTTGGATCCACACTGACAGGATCAGCTCTAAAATGGCTGCTAAGTCTTCCTCCTTACTCTATTACTCCATTTGCTAATTTAGTTAACTTGTTCAATAGTCAAATTTCCTGTAGTAGAACTTTTGAAAGGTTAACTAGTGACTTATATAGGATCACCCAAGGTCAAAATGAATCACTTAGAGATTACATAACTAAATTCAGTAGAGAATCCTTAGAAATCCCTAACTTAGATATTGCTACTGCTGTTGAAGCTTTTAAAATGGGTTTACTTAAGGATTCTCAGTTCTATGATGATCTTGTCATGACCCCTTGCAGGAACTTAGATGAGGAAAGGAATAGGGCCCTTAGGTTCATCCGTTTAGAGGATGACAAAAGGATCCACGAGAGATTGTCAGGATCCTCAAAGCAAGACAAATAAGGATCCTATCTCAAGGATAACTGATCCAAGCAATACTCCAAGCATGACAACCAGAGTGTGCATGTTGTGGAACAAGAGGAAGATGATCAGGATTATCCTCCTATTTCTGAATATTGTTTTTCTGCTAATAATAATGAACTAATCCTTTCTATGCAGAGTTTAGGTGACAAGGTTAGGTGGCCAAGGAAGAATGACAAACCTCCTACCACCAAAGACGAATCAAAATGGTGTGCTTACTATGGGGATTCTGGTCATCTCACAGATGAGTGCATAGCATTAAGGAAGGAGATAGGTTATCTTTTGAGCAAAGGATACTTGAAGGAATTGCTTGGAAGGAAAAAGTCAAGGATCAAGTATCCTGAGAAAGTTCCTGAAAAAGCTCCTCTTCCACCATCCGATGCTCAAATCATCCATTTCATCTCCGGAGGTTCTCAGTAGCTAAGAGACGTGCAAAGGAAACAAAGATGGAGAATGGGGGCAGACCTGTTCGGATCTCCATCCTTACCCAGCAGAAAGTGATATCATATGATGAGGATAACTGTGCGGACATTCAGGATCCTCATCACGACGGTGTAGTTATTACATTATTTATATCTAACCATTTTGTTCGCAGGATTCTCATTGATGGGAAAAGCTCAGTGAACATAATCCAGTTGGATGTCCTCAATAGAATGGACATCCTTGAATCCGATATTGTCCAAAGATCATCTGTCCTTGTGGGATTCAGTGGAGAGACAAAGATTACATTGGGGGACATCAAACTTCCTATTTACATAGAGGGAGTTAATTCTTTTCAAAAATTTTGTGTCATAGATTGCTTATCCTGCTATAATGTTATCCTTGGCAGGCCATGGATACATGATATGAAGGCAGTCCCCTCAACATATCATCAATGTGTCAAGCTCCCAACTCTATGGGATGTGGTGAAGATAGAAAGTGATCAGCAGGAGGCAAAGAACTGTTACACTTCTTCATTGAAGCCAACCTCCAAGGAGCAAGACGTCAAGGATATTCTGTTGAACCCAGAGGATCCTGAATCAAAATTTTTTATAGGATCCGGGATCCTAGACAGAATTGAGCAGGATTTAGTATCCTTCTTGGAAAGAAGAAAATCTACCTTTGCTTGGAAACATGAAGAGATGACAGGTATATCTAAGAATGTTATTACTCACAAACTTGCTATTGACAGGTCTTTCAAGCCAATACACCAAACAAGGAGAAAGTTTGCACTTGAAAGGAATGCCATTATCCAAGAAGAGGTAGACAAATTGCTCAAGGCAAGTTTGAGTGGACTGATAAGCATGAAGCCGCACTCAAGGTTCTTAAGGATTATCTATCCTCAGCACCAGCCCTGATGAAACCAGAAAATGGAGAATCGTTATCCTTATACTTAGCTATTTCAGCTAAAGCAGTAAGTGTGATCCTAGTTAAGGATCATGAAGGCTCTCAACATTCGGTATACTATGTAAGTAAAATTCTACTTGATGCTGAGGCCAGGTATTCTCATTTAGAGAAGTTAATTCTTGATTTAATTATGGCTTCTGCTAAACATAGACATTATTTAGAAACTCATACCATTATTGTGAAAACTAACCTTGCTATCAAGAATGTTCTCAGGAAACCTCAAATGTCAGGTAGAATGGCAAAATGGGCAATCAAGTCCCAAGCTTTACTTGACTTTGTGGCTGATTTCAGTAGTGATCTACAAAGGGAAGCTGAATTAAAAGTTCAACAACTTGAGAAGACCTAGGATCCTTAGACACTCTTCACGGATGGAGCTTTAAATGTTAAAGGAACTTGACAAGGCACACTACCAAAATCGCCACAGGGGGACATTATACCCCAATCCACTGCATGGAATTCCAAACCACTAATCATGAGTCAGGAAACTGGCAGATTCTTTTGCTTTTTTCAGTCTACCACAGGTACCCAGGGAAGAAAATGCAGAAGCTGACGCTTTAACTAACCTTGGATCATTCCTAAAGATGCCAGAAGATGTGAAAAATACCCATCACCCATGTTTTAACTCCTGCAATTGAGGATCACGTAGCCATGGATATAGTGGAGGATTCTGCAATCATACCTGGTGATCCTGCACAGTCGAATTCAGGATCTTGGATCCTTCCAATCCTAAGATATATACAACATGGAGAGATTCCTACAGGAGAAAACCCTAAGGCTTTCAAAATTAAGGTATCTCAATTCACAATTTTAAATAATATGTTGTATAGACGATCTCTTGCAGGACCATACTTAAGATACATTGAGGATCCTGAAATCCAAGAAGTTTTAAAAGACTTCCATGAAGGAGATTGTGGAAACCACACTGGGGGCAGAGCACTATTCTCAAGGATCCATAGAACAACACACTATAGGCCTACCACGAAGAAGGATGTTGTGGATTATGCAAAGAAGTGTGATGCTTGTCAAAGACACAGTAATATTCTACACCAACCAACATAACATCTGCATCCTAAGAAGAAGCTTTTGCTCAAAGTCAGAAAAAAGGAAATGGCCAGTTATCAACAAAGAATGGCTGGAGCATACAACAAGAATGTCAGGATTAGAAGATTTCAAGTTGGTGATTCCAGAACACTACAAATCCTTCTGATGGCAAGCTAGCACCAAAGTGGGAAGACCCCTATCTAATTGAAGCTGAATCAGGAAAGGGGGCATATCATTTGTTAACAATGGATGGTGATCTCCTACCAAGAGCTTGGAATGCTGTTCATCTCAAAAAATACTTTAAGTAAGAAGGATCAGGGATCCTCAGCGATACCGGTATTCTGATTAAGGATCCAGGATCCTCAAAGGATATATGATTCTACATTTGGTAACACATTACTTTCATTTTCATTTTCATTCATTTTATACTTATTACTTATCATAAGTTAAAGATGTTAGTCAGTTAACATCTATTTTCACAAAGTTTAAGCTTTTGCAGAGTTGTTATCATTTTACAGAAGATCAAAGTGGTTGGCCAACTCTCCAAAGTTTATGGGCTTGTCCCCAGTTTGGGCCTGTCCCCAGTTCCGCCTGTAGCGCACGATGATCCTGGTATAGTTCAAGGCAGTGGGACCAGTACTCGCTTTAGGGGCTGATAATTCCATTGTACTGGCTATACCCAGGATCCTACGTATAATGGTAGACGTACCATACATCCGTTCCTAAGGTTTCTAACGTTTTCACGTTAGCTAAGGTTTCGGCATTTTCATGTCGCTCAAGTTTGGATAGTCGCCAGTGAGGGCCATACTCCAGTTTACATCCGTTTATATGGGCTTGACCCCAGTTTACATCCGTTTATATGGGCTTGACCCCAGTTTACATCCGTTTATATGGGCTTGACCCCAGTTTACATCCGTTTATTTGGGCTTGTCCCCAGTTTATTTGGGCTTGTCCCCAGTTTGTTGGGCTTGTCCCCAGTTACTAACTCTTATCTTATATTGGCTTAGTCCCAAGGTGTATCCTATTTCAGGTTTTTGGAGACAAACGACCAAGGATCCTTGATCCTTACCTTCCATTAAGGTTTGTCTTATGGTTATCCTGTTTATAATGATAAAGGTTAGGATCCTAACTTGGATTCTCAGGTATGATCCTTAACTATTTTGATTTTATTCATTATTCATTTGAATAACCCTTATACTTGACAACTGAACTTGTGATTCTTAAACTATATCACTTTTTAGAACTTATCGGTTATGGGATATGTGATCCTTGATCATATCCTAAACTTTTTGGATATCTTTTTTAATTTTTCAAGGCTTAATAAGTATAAACAGAATGAACATTACAACAGTTGGAAAGTAAGATATTAACAAGGATAACAACACGGGAAATAGCCAAAAAGTTAAAAGTTTTATTTATCAACAAAATGTTCAACCCCTTAAGGTTGTCAAAATTGCCAACCCACGTTTCTACCAGCAAAACGTGGTCCGTCCACATGGGTTGGCAAAGGGTGTCCATTTTTTACGGGTCTTTGTAGTGCAGAAAATAAAAGACGGAAGGATAACGACTGGCTTCATCCCCCAAACAGAGGATCCATCCACCACCCATTATCCTGCCTATTGTTCAAGGATCCCTGATCCTTCATCCTAGAAACTACTGTCTAAAGTTATACAAGTTCTGACGATAAGGATCCTTGATCCTAGAAGCTTTACTTTTCATAGTTTGCTTATTCAGCAATAATTGACAAGGATATAGAATCCTAACTTGGATTCTCTGTTATGTTATATTCTAACTTTTTCTAAGCTGTAAGTTGTCTCTTATCCTTTTTGGTTAGGGATCATTGATCCACATTTGTTCGAACACTTCAAGTTTTCTGATTAAAAGTTTTACATTATCATCAGATTTTCAATAACTTTCCAGTTGTTTGGTGATGATATTTTTGAAAATAGAAAGCATACATGAAAAATAAAAAGGGAAGAAACAACAACAGTTGTAGCTAAAAATGTTTAATGTTATTACTCATTCATTATGTATCAAAATCATCTGGCCTGGATTTCACCAGCAAAACCATGGACCATCCATCCAGGCCGGACATGGCTATCTAACAGTTAAAGTGTCTATGCAGAAAATAAATTGCAGGAAGGTTAATAGCGAACGGTGTAGAAGGATTCATTATCCACAAATAGAAGGATCTTCTTGTCTGTAAAGGCACTTGAGGAGTTATCTCTAACTCTATATTCTGCAATGATGATTATAGCAGGTCTTACCAGTGACGACAGGCAGTGTAACCACTAGTTACCAGCAGCAACGGCTAGTCCGCTTCTGACGGAAATATGACAGCTGTGAATCCTTATCACAACTGCCATATTGGGGGCAATTGTTAGGGCATGAATTTTATGCTAAGGATCATCTATCCTGAGACTAGGCATGGATCACGGATGCTTAATGGCTGATGCAGAGAGTCTGAGGATCCAGAGTCTGAGGATCCAGAGTCTGAGGATCACGCGTCTGAGGATCACGCGTCTGAGGATCACGAGTCTGAGGATCAGGATCCTTTATATTTTGCACGTTTTTAATGTGTAAATGCAGGTAATGGACGTAGTGGACCACTCCTTTGCTGGAATCTCGTGGAATATGCTTTTAGGCACGTGCATATGGAAGAAATAACCGTTAGTGGTGGTCATGGGTGACTTCCACCTTTTTCGGGAAGTTAGTTACTTGATTTTTCTTATCATTTTAAGGGGAAAACGAGCTCAATAAAGGCATAAGTCGTACACACCACACAAACAACACACAACACTCGAATTCTCTGCAAACACTTAGCAAAAATACACACTTACACTAGAAATTCATTGTATTGAGCTTGTTTTCTTCCGAAGTTGTACAAGGATCACTGCTGTTTTTGCAATATAGTTGGTGATCGGTAGTTTCCATCACCCGAGGTTTTTTATGCCGGAGATCTTCTAAAGATCAAGGGCTTTTTCCTCGTATAAATCTCGGTGTTCATCGTCGATTTCATATACTTGTTGTTCATACAATTAACCAAGCATCATACCTCACAAAATCAGATTTGGTTGCATTATCCTTGTGTGATTTTTGACCAAAACACCAACTATATCCATACCCCATCTCATAAATGGCCAAGAGGAGGATATAGGATGTAATAATTCAGCTGGTTGATGAAGGATATTGCTGTGTCTCTAACAAGGATCACATCTTTTAGCATACTCCACAGCATCTCTCTTCATGGTTGGCCAGTAGTATCCTGTCCTCAGGATCCTTGAGAATAATGCCCTGCCCCCAGTGTGGTTTCCACAATCTCCTTCATGGAAGTCTTTTAAAACTTCTTGGATTTCAGGATCCTCAATGCATCTCAAGTATGGTCCTGCAAGAGATCGTCTATACAACATATTATTTAAAATTGTGAATTGAGATACCTTAGATTTGAAAGCCCTAGGGTTTTCTCCTGTAGGGATCTCTCCATGTTGTAAGTATCTCATAATTGGTGAGATCCATGATCCTGATCCTGAATGGGATCGAGTATCCTCACTAGGGATCATTGCAGAATCACTTCCTATCTCCATAGCCACATGATCCTCAATAGCCGGGGTCAGGATATGGATAATAGGGATCTTGATATCCTCCGGGATCTTCAAGGATGATCCTAAATTAGCCAATGCATCAGCTTCTGTATTTTCTTCCCTTGGTACCTGCGTCAAACTCAAGGAAACAAAAGAGAGTGCCAAACTTTTGACTATCTCTAAATATTTGGTTATCTTTTCACCTTTAACAGCATAGGATCCATTAAAGTGGTTTGTAATTAACAATGAATCTACATGTACCTCAAGATACCTGATCCCCATATGCTTTGCAATTTGCAAACCAGCAATTAAGGCTTCATATTCAGCCTCATTGTTAGTGGTTTGGAACTCACAAGCTATAGAGTGGGGTATTATGTCCCCCTGTGGCGATTTTAGTAGTATTCCAAGCCCTGTGCCTTTGACATTTGAGGATCCATCAGTATAGAGTATCCAATGATCCTTGGTCTCTTCTAGCTGCTGGACTTCTAACTCAGCTTCTTCTTGTAAATCACTACTGAAATCAGCCACAAAGTCAGCTAATGCTTGGGATTTGATGGCTGTCCTAGGCTCGTATCTTATATCATATGCACTCAGCTTCACTGCCCACTTAGCCATCCTACCTGACATCTCTGGTTTCCTGAGGACATTCTTAATTGGAAAATTAGTTTTAACAATGATAACATGAGTTTCAAAATAATGTCTTAACTTAGTAGATGCCATAATTAATGCAAGAATAAGCTTTTCAAGGTGTGAATACCTGGATTCGGCATCAAGTAAACTTTTACTTACATAATAGACAGGATGTTGTGTACCTTCATGATCCTTAACAAGGACCGCACTTACTGCTTTTGAGGATACTGCCAAATACAAGGATAGCACATCGCCTTTTTCTGGTTTCATCAAAGCCGGGGCTGAGGATAGGTAATCCTTGAGGGATCTTAAAGCATTTTCATGCTTCTCAGTCCACTCAAATTTCTTGTTCTTCCTTAGGATATCATAGAATTCTTTGCACTTCTCTGAGGATTTGGATATGAATCTGTTCAAAGCTGCTATCCTGCCTGTTAGCCTTTGAACATCCTTAGCATTTGCCGGAGATTTGATGTTCACTATTGCTTTAATTTTGTAGGATCGTTTGCTGACCCTAACGAGTCGTTCAGAGGTTGTCTCTTGCGTTTCAGATGCGGAATAATAAGAAATGCAAGTAGAAGTAGCTTGTTCTTCTTCCTAACTGCTTGTTTTATTGATTTGAAACGTTTTACAGTTCAATCTTCACACCGGCAGAGCTTCGGCGTGGAATTTCACATACATCTTATGTGGTTCGCCCTAATGACACCTATATATAGGCTGTTGGGTCCGCTCATGTGACACATGTCCATATGAGCTTACCAGACATGTACAAATAAGCGATCCACACTGCCAAATAAGCGAACCAACATCCCTATGTCCCTATGAGCGGACCAGACATGTAGCACCTATACAGACTCCTGTTTTCTCGTAAAACGTGCCCTATGCTATACAATACGACGTAAGACCTGATCCTAGACACCTAGACGGAATCAACAGATGTAGTGCACCAACAGACTCCCCCTCAGATGTTGATGGAGTCGCCTATACACTCTGACTGCAAAACTGTGTCTTCACATCTTCAATCTAGATCAGTCTCTGGGCTTTCTCTTCTTTCAATCTTCAGACTCCCCTTCTTGATTTACTGGCATTCTTTTGTTCTTCAGAAACATCTTCAGGATCGTTGTCTGATCTACACAGGCTTTCAGAATTGATTTCCAGGATCGAAACTTGGCTCTCTTCCAACAGAGATTTTCAGAATATCGAAACCTGGCTACCTGCACAATCTTAACCCAGACATAAATTTTCTAATTTTATCACATATCAAATACCTGTGCACCAACACATGACTCTCATAATCACTAAAACAAACATATAATTGCAACATCTCAGGCTCTCTCTCAAATATCTATGATGAACCACTTGAAGAAGGTTAGATTAACAAAAACAATTAGATTTACACAAACACTCCCCCTCAAATGCTGCTCATCATGTTTAGCACTCGGAATTTTGAAAATCAGTTTTCCAACATCAGTTGTCAAAAATCTTTTTGGATTTTTCAAAAATACGAAACATAGATGCAATAACAGAAATTAAATGCAGAAAAGAAATATGTACAAACATATTTTGTGAGTTCGTGCAAGAGGATCATATCAGTTTATGAGACACATCACAAGCACCGTTAAGCATCATTTCATTTTAAGTTCTAAACAATTCACTTAGATTGTCAGTATATTGGTCCACTTAAATTCTCACACAAAGTTCAACTGTTTCGAGATACGGATTAATGTCTTAGAAACTTAAACTTAATCACGTGTCCCACCTCAGAATATACTCCCGTATCCAGATCCCAATAATTAGTCTTACAGGTAATTATGACACCAATGATATCTGTATATAAATTAGGTAATGCGAGGGCCGAGGGATCTCAGGTCGATACTTCCGTATACGCAGAGAGATATCAGCTTCGACTTTTCGGTATGTCCCCTTTAGAGGATCTTTTAGCTACAACAGCAGCGACTATCAAATTTATTGTTTCATCAGCATGCTGAGGGTTTATGCTATGTTTCAAGCATTTGCGAAAAGTATTATTCGAGGACTAGGTCAGAACTACCGTTCAGCAGAAGTCCTGGAATAATACCCCAGATATCACTGAGTATAAAGACCTAGTATATCAGATTATGAGACCTTTCAAACGAGATTTCGGGGGTTACCCATATATCCGAGAGATGTTTCCCCACGATATAAGCAAGTTTGAATTTAGGTTTATATCTCGTTTCAGTTTACTAAATGTGCGAAAACCTACTGACATATCCGCAGTAAGATTGTTTATCACTTTTAAACTTTACATTTCTTTAGCGTGCCGTGATAGTCCACTGATGTACTATCATTTCCTCTTATTCGCAACACAACTCATTTTGAATTTTATCATGTTTTTGACTTTTTCAAATTTTCAAATGTTTTTGGATTTTCTAAAATTTCTTACTCCCCCTAAAATGCAAACACATTTCAAAGGAAATTTGAAAACTAAGACTCTTGACACAATTGAAACATACAAACTGTACAAAAACTTAACAACTGACACTGAATCTCATCAAATCGCCATTCACTCGGCATAAACTATCAGAACTCCCCCTATCACAAACCATTTTCTCATTTAGATTTCAAAACACTTAAGTTTGTTTTAATCAAAATGATTTTTCCGGAAACTGAATTTGTGTTGATAAAAACCATTTGTAGGTCTTATCATTTTAAGAACGGGGATGTGGTTCATCATCTTGTTCGTCTCTTGTCATATATAGTAAATCAAGTACAAATTAATGTCCCTGATTTACCATTTGCATTCAAGCAACCTCTAAACCAATTGTAAAAATAACCACTTGTAAAAACACACAATACCACTTGTAGGAATGTTACGTCTACATCACCATTTTACCAATCAGGATGCCGATTCCTGCTTCGCACTTACCAACCTGGAAGCTCCGGCATAGTCCTTCAACCTGAAAACATTCAAACACTATCAAAATCTTTCAACCAAAATCTTCAAACATTAGAAAGATGCCGATTCCTGATCCACGATATAAACTTGGGATCTCCGGCATAGTCCTGAGACTATCATGGGAAACAAACTTCCATCGAAGTCTTTTCAGACTTGATGGCTTTCAACTCTTGAGCAGTAGGGTTGTATGTTGCCTTTTTCGTGGCATAAAACTCTTTTACTCCCTTAGCTTTCCCACTCAACATTTTCCCAAAATCTTTTTAACACTCCCGTTGAATGTTTTCTCTACATCAAAATCATCCTTTTCTTTATAAAACTGATTCGAAATCTCAGTTTTTCCCACTTTCTTCTTCACTTCCTCAAACTTTAATGATGGAAACTCCTCATCATTCACTGAAATCTTCTTCTCAACCTGTGGCTCTTCTGGCTTTGTGAAACCAGATTCATCACCGATATTCACATCAACTTTCTTAACAACCCATACTTGGTTGTCATTCTCTTTCTTTTTATAAAAATTCTTTTTAGAACACTCACCAACCTCATAAGTTGAGTTTTCAAAAAATTTAAAATTTTCCGTTGGTGGTTCAATATCAACAACTTTTTCTTTCAACTTGTTAGAAACTCCCTGTTTTGTCTTGGCATTTTTCTGACAATTCCATGCAATGTGACCAGTTTCATTGCACTTGTAACAGGTACGAGTCTCTCTTTGATAAAACAATTCAGTTCCATTCTTCTTCTTTTCAGCAAGAAACTCTTGATTTGACTGTCTCCAGAATGGTTTCTTCTGTTCCTCTTCTGCACTTCCACCTGACACAAATTCTGTTTTTGTTTTAGAATTTTTCAAATTTTTATGATTTTCTGGTGGAATAAATCCAAGACCTTTCTTTTTGTAGCTACGATTTTGGTTAGTTTTCTTTTGAAAACCAATACCAGAATTGTACCCCTTTTTCTTGTTTAGACGTTGTTGAACTCTTGAAGTGTACTTTTTAGGTTTTTCAGTAAGATTTAAATCTTTTATTTCAGAAATATTAATTTCTGTCATTTTGAAAACCTTTTTGATCATGTCAAAACGAACACTTCTTATTGGAAACTCTTTGTCAGAGTATAATTTGTCCGAATCATTTAAAGTGTATACAACTTCAAATGTTTCATCATCCAAATTTGCTTTTGAAAACAAAAATTCTTTACTGTAAGACCGTTTAACCGACGACTTTTGACTGTTGACTGACGAATTTGACCCTCCAGACTCAGACTTTGACTCAGACTCCTCCTCAGTATCCAACACCTGATCGACCACCTTTTTGATTAACTCAGACTCATGATCAGTATCAGACGAGGTAAACGTGACATCAATGTTATCTGGTAAAACGTCAGTTGTGTCGGTTTTTAGCTTTATATTGACTGCTTTTTCAAGTTGCTCCTCATTTGGTTTTCTAGGAGAGTACCCTTCCCAAATTGGAGGCGGACACTTGTTATATCTAACAGTCGGTTTCTTACCACAATCTTTCTTTTCTTTCGGCTTCTCATCTTGAAAAGCTTCCATACCTGCAACAGTTGGGTAAATACGGTCAATGAGATAATCAGAACTAGAATAGCTTTGTAACAAACGTCTAATTCTCTCATTCTTGATCTTTTCCGTCTCCAACTCTTGCTTCCACTTAGCACTCTCTTCGATGTAGAAATTGATTGCTTTTTGCTTTGTCATCATTACAGCATTCATCATCGTAAGTGCTTGTTCTCTTTCTGAATTTGTCTTTTGAAGACCAGTTACTGTTTTGTTCAAGACATCATAAGATTCTTTCACATAATTGAGATTGAACAGTAACTGCTCTTTCTTCTTCTCATACTCAGCAATTATGTCATCTTTTGCTACACATTCCTTGCATGCTTCCAAACACTTCTCGCAAGGCTTTACAACTTCAACAATCTTTTCTACTTCGATTGTTTTCACAACCTCAATCACTTTTTCTACTTCAATCACCTTTTCTTCTTCTTTTTCAACCTTGGTAATCTTCTCAACAACACTTTCAGCATTCTGAATATCACCATCAGATTCAGTTTGTTGTTCTTTAGCAGCTCTTTTCTCCTTTAGTTTCTCTACTCGATCTGCAAAATAGAAATGAAAACTTTCAGGAGAAAGATGAGATTTGGCAACATTTATATGTTTTTCTTCCTCATCATCACTACTGCTATGATCTGGTGATTGATCAAATTTTACAGATTTATCAGAATCATCATCTGATTTACTAAAATCAGACGGTGTTTTATCAAAAACAACTGCCTTTTCTGAAACAAACTCATTCTGTACATCTTCATCTGAACTCTGTAAACTTTCATCTAAACCTTCTGAAATTTCTCCAGATCTCTCTGAAAGTTTATCAGTACTATCTGATCCTTCATCGGTTGACACAGACTTTTCATCTTCACTTTTTACATTCTCCCCGATAGATCTCATCCAAGTAGCAAACAAATCTGGCTCTCGGATGATCTTGGCAATGAACGCTTTGAACTCTCCCTTTTCATCCACAAACATATCCCAACTGAAACCTTCTGGTAGTTTCTCATCATCTTGATCAATAATGCGTGCTGCTTTGCCTTCAGATGATATGTAATCACTCCAGCTGAAATCTACCAAACATGCTCTTTTGGGATCTTTAATCTCTCTCCCGTGAGCTGTCTGTGGTTCTTGGAATTGACCGACTTGTTGATAGATAGCTTTGCGGTAGTAATCATCTTTTCCGAATGGATTCTGTGCTCCTCTAGCTTCTCTTCCTTTGCACTCCCGTTTGAAATGACCTTTCTCCCTGCATCGAAAACAAGTAACTTTAGATTTATCAAAACCTAAAGTTGATACATGAGCATCTAGAAAGTCATTTCTCCCAGTAATGGTTTTGAATTTCTCAGCTCGTCGAAGAACACTTGCAAGACACCATTTGATATCCATAAGTTCCATCTCTTCGGCGTCTATCTGATCGTAATCCTCTTTGGTAAGCATAGGGTTTCCGATCCGACCAGCAACAAGACCTTCATAGGATAACAGTACTGAACCCAGAAGTGCCATATGGTCTTTAGCAGTGTCTTCAGAGAAGCTTTGACCTTCTGGAAGGTTGAGAGCTATGTTGCATTGAATCACGTATCCATTTCCTGTTTTTGTACTCTGAGACTGAAAACTCGTGTTAGTCTCTTTCGGATTCACACTCGGAAATGATGAAAACCCGCTGCTATTCTTGTTTGAACCCTGATCAGCTTTCTCAGATGAATCACCAGCACTGAAAGCAGTTTGAATCTTCGGACTTCTTTCAGACTCAGTAGCTGGAATACTACCCCTGTAGTACATCTTCACATCCTGTTGACCACTCGGACTATTCATCCTCACAATCTTCTGCTGTTCAAGATCCTGACTCTCAATTTTCTCTATAAACTGTGAGATTGTCAACCCATCATACACACCAGTATTCTTCAAGATCATCAAATACGTTCCCCACTCGTTTTGATGTAACGCGTCCGCCAATTTATCCACCCACTCCTCACGACCTTTTTCAACACCCAACATAGATAAAGATCGCACCAAATGACAGTATCTCTCGATTAGCTTTTTAGTATCCTCTCCCGGCAAACTACTAAACAAATCAAATTCTTTCTTTAGTAACGCTTTCTTGCTTTTGATCATGTTTTCGCTTCCCTCTAACTTGACCTTTAGCGCATCCCAAATTGACTTAGCAGTTTTGTCGTGCTGTAACAGGATGAATATATCTTCTTTTATCGCCTGCTGCAACAAACTAATCATCATTTTCTCAGCTCTATACATTGCTCGTTCTTGATCAGTGAACTCGGATATTTCTTTGATGACTTGCAAATCTGTTCGAGGCAATGTGTACTTCTTCAATATGCATTCCCATGATCTGAGATGATTTGCCTGAACCCAGTTTTCAAACCGATCCTTCCATCCATAATACTCCTCAATGTTCATCAATTTAGGGGGCTTTTGAGTCGTTCCCGTCTCGTTTTCTAAATTCATTGCTTGAGTAATTGCGGCTGGAGTAGTCGATGAGGCAAATGCATTGTAGAACTCGGAATCCATACTGATTTAACACGTATTTCAAGGAAAATGACAGAAGAGCGAATCAACTCTGAACAAATAAGCGAACCAGAAAGATCCAAATAAGCGAACTAGAATTGTTCTTTGGAGCGAACCAGAAATATCCTTTGGAGCGGTCCAGCAACAATGTTCGTTCGAGCGGACCAGAGACTGTTCAAATGAGCGATCCAGAAAATAAATGTCTTAAGAGCGGTCCAAAATGATCCAAATGAGCGATCCAAGATGTCTTTGGAGCGGTCCAGAAATTGTTCGTTCGAGCGGTCCAAGATTACTAATTTGGAGCGAACCAGAACCAAAACTGTATGAATGAGCGGTCCAAAACGTGATCTAAGAGCGGTTCATGATGACGTCACTTCGAGCGATTCACATATCGAACATGTTTTGACTTGTTAAAACTTCAAATTTTAGCTTCAAACTTTCCAGGGTTTATCTCGATACTATTGCGCACAAGCTGTGACAATTTGAGCGAATTCCGACCGTGAAATCTTCCTGAATCTGTAAAAGAAGGTGTAGAAGTGAGAAGAAATGATGAAAAACAGCTACAATCTGCAGAAAACCTCCTCCCAAGCTCTGATACCACTTGTAGGATCGTTTGCTGACCCTAACGAGTCGTTCAGAGGTTGTCTCTTGCGTTTCAGATGCGGAATAATAAGAAATGCAAGTAGAAGTAGCTTGTTCTTCTTCCTAACTGCTTGTTTTATTGATTTGAAACGTTTTACAGTTCAATCTTCACACCGGCAGAGCTTCGGCGTGGAATTTCACATACATCTTATGTGGTTCGCCCTAATGACACCTATATATAGGCTGTTGGGTCCGCTCATGTGACACATGTCCATATGAGCGGACCAGACATGTACAAATAAGCGATCCACACTGCCAAATAAGCGAACCAACATCCCTATGTCCCTATGAGCGGACCAGACATGTAACACCTATACAGACTCCTGTTTTCTCGTAAAACGTGCCCTATGCTATACAATACGACGTAAGACCTGATCCTAGACACCTAGACGGAATCAACAGATGTAGTGCACTAACAAATTTGTTCCAGACTAGCTTCAATGCCTCTCTTTGTCACCATATATCCTAAGAATTTACCTGCTTTAACACCAAAGTGACATTTTGAAGGATTAAGTTTCATGTTATATTTGTCAAGGATATCGAATGCTTCCTCCAAGTCCCTTAGGTGATCCTCAGCTTTTAAGGATTTTACCACCATATCATCTATGTAAACCTCCATAGTTTGTCCAATCTGATCCTTGAACATCATATTCACCAGCCTTTGGTATGTTGCACCTGCATTTCTTAATCCGAACGACATAGCAATATAGCAGTATATACCAGTTGGAGTCATGAAGGCTGTATCCTCTTGGTCGGATGGTTCCATTTGGATTTGTTGGAATCCAGATGAAGCATCCATAAAAGTTAACAGTTCATGGCCCGCAGTTGCATCCACCATGGAGTCAATGTGGGGTAATGGGAAAGGATCCTTGGGACATGCCTTATTTAAATCGGTAAAATCGACACATACCCTCCACTTTCCGTTTTTCTTTTGAACAACAACCACATTGGCCAACCATCTTGGATACTTGACCTCTCTAATCATACTTGCCCGGAGCAATTTCTCTACCTCTTCCTGGATAATGGCATTCCTTTCCGGTGCAAACTTCCTTCTCCTTTGATGGATTGGTTTGAAGGATCTGTCAATGCCGAGCTTGTGAGTGATAACATCTTTGGATATACCAGTCATATCTTCGTGTTTCCATGCAAAGGTAGTATTTCTCCTTTTGAGGAAGGATACGAGGTCTTCTTTCGTTTCGCCAAGGATCCCTGATCCGATATAGATTTTGGATTCAGGATCATCGGGGTTCATGAGGATTTCTAGCACATCCTGCTCTCTTGCCTCCAAGACATCCCTTGGAGGATACTTTGATTGCTATTGCTCCCTTGACTTCGAGGCTGGTTTCATCGATGAAGTGTAGCAATTCTTAGCCTCCTGCTGATCGCTATCAATCTTCACTATTCCCCAAGGACTAGGGAGCTTCACACATTGATGGTAGGTAGATGGGACTGCTTTCATATCGTGTATCCAGGGCCTGCCAAGGATAACATTACAACAAGATAAACAGTCAATAACACAAAACTTTTGATAAGAGTGTAGGCCTTCGATATATATTGGGAGTTTAATGTCCCCCAGGGTATTCTTAGTTTCGCCACTAAATCCCACGAGCACGGAGGATCTTGGTATGATCTCTGATTCAGGGATACCCATCTTCTTCAGAACATCAAGCTGGATAATGTTCACTGAACTTCCTCCGTCTATAAGGATCCTGCGGACAAAATGGTTAGAAATGAAAAGAGTAATAACTAGACCATCGTGATGAGGATCCTGGATATCAACACGATCCTCTTCATCAAAGGTTATAACTTTTCCTTCGGAGACACTTGATGTTCGAACTGGTCTTTCTACATTATCCATTTTAGTTTCCTTTGCATGCCTTTTAACTGCTGAAAAGGATGTGCCACAGATGTCTGATCCTCCAGAAATAAAGTTTATCACTTGTGCATCTGCTGGAGGGGCTGGAGCCTTCTCAGGGATCCTTTCAGGATCCTGAGTCCTTGACTTTTTTCTTCCCAACAATTCCTTTAAATGCCATTTGCTCAACAAGTATCCAATTTCCTTTCTTAGTGCAACGCATTCTTCTGTGAGATGCCCAAAATCTTCATGATATGCACACCACTTAGATTTATCCTTAGTTGCAGCTGGCCTATCATTTTTTCTCGGCCATCTAGCTTTATCACCTAGGTTCTGCATAGCAAGGATTAATTCATTGTTATCAACACAAAAACAATATTCAGAAATTGGAGGATAATCTTCATCATCCTCTTCTTGATCAACAGAATGCACGTTCTGGTTATCCGATCTGTTATAGGATTTGAACTTGTTGTTCCTGAATGTGGATCCTTGCTTATCCTGCTTTGAGGATCCTGCTAACCTCTCCTGGATCCTCTTGTCGTCCTCTAGCCGGATGAACCTAAGTGCTCGTGTTCTTACCTCATCTAAGTTCCTGCATGGTGTCATAACAAGATCATCATAGAACAATGAATCCCTAAGCAATCCCATTTTGAAGGCCTCGACAGCCGTGGCTATATCTAAGTTGGGAATGTCTAAGGATTCTTTACTGAATTTGGTAATGTAATCCCTTAATGATTCATTATGACCCTGGGTTATCCTATATAGATCACTAGTTAATCGTTCAAATTTCCTACTACAAGAAAACTGATTATTAAATAGATTAACTAGATTAGCAAATGAGGTAATAGAGTAGGGAGGAAGACTTAGCAGCCATTTGAGAGCTGATCCAGTAAGAGTGGATCCGAATCCCTTGCACATGCATGCTTCCTTTAACCTTTCTGGAATTGGATTGATCTCCATCCTCTCCCTGTATTGTGCTATGTGTTCCTCAGGATCTGTTGAACCATCATACAGCTTCATTGTTGGCACATGGAATCTCTTAGGTATCTCAGCATCACAGATCGGTGGTGCAAAACGAGATATCTTGTGGCTCCTATCTGCAATCTCTGGGATAGGTTTGACCACTCCTGGAACACTTGATATCATATCCTTTAATTTTTGCAATTCTCTGGCCATGGCATGATTGATACCTGGATCCTGCATAAGACCATGATTAGTAGCATAAGAATTATTAAAAGTATTACCTCCCATCGGATTCAGATTAGGAAGATTGGATGTTAATCCATATTGTTGAGGCTCTGGAATGATCGAGGGACCAGTAGAAGCGTTGGTCTGCATTGGAATAA
The DNA here is from genome assembly GCA_030545235.1 of Helianthus tuberosus. NCBI lineage: Eukaryota > Viridiplantae > Streptophyta > Magnoliopsida > Asterales > Asteraceae > Helianthus > Helianthus tuberosus. The sequence continues at coordinate 17,650,675 of CM060440.1, forward strand.
AATCTCCCTGATGGACATCTGAACTTCCTGTTTGCAAACTCCTCAAGGATCCTGGCATCTGGAAGGATCCCTGAAACTGAGACGATCCTGGAACGAAGGAGGATCCTTGAACCTGGGATGATCCTGGAACAAAGGAGGATCCTTGAACCTGGGATGATCCTGGAACAAAGGAGGATCCTTGAACCTGGGATGATCCTGGAACAAAGGAGGATCCTTAAACCTGGGATGATCCTGGAACAAAGGAGGATCCTTGAACCTGGGATGATCCTGGAACAAAGGAGGATCCTTGAACCTGGGATGATCCTGGAACAAAGGAGGATCCTTGAACCTGGGATGATCCTGGAACAAAGGAGGATCCTTGAACCTGGGATGATCCTGGAACAAAGGAGGATCCTTGAACCTGGGATGATCCTGGAACAAAGGAGGATCCTTGAACCTGCTGCAATCCTGAATATCCTCCTGAATTCGTGAGGGATCCCATAGGCTGAGGATAGGATCCCGCTGGCTGGAAATATGAACCTGAGGCCTGGGTCATTGTTGTTGTTCCATAGTGCACTCCTTTTGGTCCACCCACATATTGAATGTCTGGAACCACTGATGGCTGAGAAGTAATTACTGGAGTATCAAAATTCAAGGATTTTGGCACCAGTGGGGAATGATCCTCTGCCGTTGTCTTTTGTTTCCTGAGATCTCCGATTTCTTTGAGAATCCTCTCATTGGTCTTATCCTGTTGCCGTATCTGATCCTTCATCTGCAAAATCAAAGTAAACATGTCACTAGTAGTGGGAGTGTAAGAAGCAGAAGAAGTTGGAGGTTTTGAGAAAATGGGAGTTGGTTTCTTCGCAGCATTCTCAGCATTCTTCTGGGATCCAGAAGGTGGTGGAGGCAAAGGAGGAACGCCTTGTGAAGAAGTGGATGAGGGCATCAAATTTGAAGCATTCTTCGCTGAGGAAGCCATTTGCTTGGTTGTAGTGAACCGGAATGAACACAGAAATGCGTATTTTTCTAAGGACAAAGCACCAATTGCCCCACGGTGGGCGCCAAACTGTTTTAGTCAAAAAATCTGTTGAGGATATTGCAACCAAACTCTATGTTACGGGGAATGATGCTTAAAATGTGTAACAGCGATGAGGATCACTTCAATGTAAATTGCACGAACAACACAAGGATTTGTACGGGGAAAAAGCTCTTGATCAAGAGTTGATCTCCGGCACAAAAAACCCCGGGTGATGGAAACTACCGATCACCAAGCTCAAATAAATGAATAAATGTTTACAACTTCGGATAGTAACGAGCTAGGTACAAGGATCACTAGAATGTAACGTGTAAAAGGTGTATAAAACTGCTAAGTGTTTGAACGAGAGCTGGTATGAACGTTTGTACGAGTGTGTGTGTAACTCAGAAATGACTAAGTGTTTTTTCTACTAGCTCGGTACCCCTTTAAAATAGAAATTTAACTACCAAACTAACTATCCGATTTTTATGCCAAGCCCCCACGTTCTCCACAACGTCCATTTTTGGCCAAGCACGTGCAGATTAGTTTGGGAATATTCTCCAGGAATGTCGCCAAGACTTGGTCAAGCTTGTTATACCTGCGAGATAGTACAAAACATGAGTAAACAATCGTCAGTACAAGGATCTTTAGAGTGATCCATGATCCTGATCCTGAAGCTCTTCTGAGGATCACCACCTGTCACAGAAGTAAGGATCACTAATTAGGATAACGAATAAGGATCACTAATTGTTAGAAAATCCTCCCCTAACAGAGATACCTTAGATTTGAAAGCCCTAGGGTTTACTCCTGTAGGAATTTCTCCATGTTGTAAGTATCTCATGATTGGTGAGATCCATGATCCTGATCCTGAATGGGATTGAGTATCCTCACTAGGGATAATTGCAGAATCTTGCCCTATCTCCATGGCCGCATGATCCTCAATAGCCGGGGTCAGGATATGGATAATAGGGATCTTGATATCCTCAGGGATCTTCAAAGATGATCCTAAGTTAGCCAATGCATCAGCTTCTGTATTTTCTTCCCTTGGTACTTGTGTCAAACTAAAGGAGACAAAGGAGAGTGCCAAATTTTTGACTATCTCTAAATATTTGGTTAGCTTTTCACCTTTAACAGCATAGGATCCATTAAAGTGGTTTGTAATTAACAATGAATCTACATGTACCTCAAGATACCTGATCCCCATATGCTTAGCAATTTGCAAACCTGCAATTAAGGCTTCATATTCAGCCTCATTGTTAGTGGTTTGGAACTCGCAAGCTATAGAGTGGGGTATTATGTCCCCCTGTGGCGATTTTAGTAGTATTCCAAGCCCTGTGCCTTTGACATTTGAGGATCCATCAGTATAAAGTATCCAAGGATCCTTGGTCTCTTCTAGCTGCTGGACTTCTAACTCAGCTTCTTTTTGTAAATCACTACTGAAATCAGCCACAAAGTCAGCTAATGCTTGGGATTTGATGGCTGTCCTAGGCTCATATCTTATATCATAGGCACTAAGCTTCACTGCCCACTTAGCCATCCTTCCTGACATCTCTGGTTTCCTAAGGACATTCTTAATTGGGAAATTAGTTTTAACAACAATAACATGGGTTTCAAAATAATGTCTCAACTTAGTAGATGCCATAATTAATGCAAGAATAAGCTTTTCAAGGTGTGAATACCTGGATTCGGCATCAAGTAAACTTTTACTTACATAATAGACAGGATGTTGTGTACCTTCATGATCCTTAACAAGGACCGCACTTACTGCTTTTGAGGATACTGCAAGATATAAGGATAGCACATCGCCTTTTTCTAGTTTCATCAAGGCCGGGGCTGAGGATAGATAATCTTTGAGGGCTCTTAAGGCATTTTCATGCTTCTCAGTCCACTCAAATTTCTTGTTCTTCCTTAGGATATCATAGAATTCTTTGCACTTCTCTGAGGATTTGGATATAAATCTGTTCAAAGCTGCTATCCTGCCTGTTAGCCTTTGAACATCCTTAGCATTGGCCGGAGATTTGATGTTCACTATTGCTTTGATTTGTTCCGGGCTAGCTTCAATGCCTCTCTTTGTTACCATATATCCTAATAATTTACCTGCTTTAACACCAAAGTGACATTTTGAAGGATTAAGTTTCATGTTATATTTATCAAGGATATCGAATGCTTCCTCCAAGTCTCTTAGGTGATCCTCAGCTTTTATGGATTTTACCACCATATCATCTATGTAAACCTCCATAGTCTGTCCAATCTGATCCTTGAACATCATATTCACCAGCCTTTGATATGTTGCACCTGCATTTCTTAGTCCGAACGGCATAGCAACATAACAATATATACCAGTTGGAGTCATGAAGGCTGTATCCTCTTGATCGGATGGTTCCATTTGGATTTGTTGAAATCCAGATGAAGCATCCATAAAAGTTAACAGTTCATGACCCGCAGTTGCATCCACCATGGAGTCAATGTGGGGTAATGGGAAAGGATCCCTGGGACATGCCTTATTTAAATCGGTAAAATCGACACATACCCTCCACTTTCCGTTTTTCTTTTGAACAACAACCACATTGGCCAACCATCTTGGATACTTGACCTCTCTAATCATACCTGTTAGGGCATGAATTTTATGCTAAGGATCATCTATCCTGAGACTAGGCATGGATCACGGATGCTTAATGGCTGATGCAGAGAGTCTGAGGATCCAGAGTCTGAGGATCACGCGTCTGAGGATCACGAGTCTGAGGATCAGGATCCTTTATGTTTTGCACGTTTTTAATGTGTAAATGCAGGTAATGGACGTAGTGGACCACTTCTTTGCTGGAATCTCGTGGAATATGCTTTTAGGCACGTGCATATTGAAGAAATAACCGTTAGTGGTGGTCATGGGGTGACTTCCACCTTTATCGGGAAGTTAGTTACTTGTTTTTTCTTATCATTTTAAGGGGAAAACGAGCTCAATGAAGGCACAAGTCGTACACACCACACAACACTCGAATTCTCTGCAAACACTTAGCGAAAACACACACTTACACTAGAAATTCATTGTATTGAGCTTGTTTTCTTCCGAAGTTGTACAAGGATCACTGCTGTTTTTGCAATATAGTTGGTGATCGGTAGTTTCCATCACCCGAGGTTTTTTATGCCGGAGATCTTCTAAAGATCAAGGGCTTTTTCCTCGTATAAATCTCGGTGTTCATCGTTTATTTCATATACTTGTTGTTCATACAATTAACCAAGCATCATACCTCACAAAATCAGATTTGGTTGCATTATCTTTGTGTGATTTTTGACCAAAACAGTTTGGCGCCCACCGTGGGGCAATTGGTGCTTCAATTCTGAGAAATTTTGTTCATTTCATTCATTTCGGTTCATTACCTTCAACCGCATGGCTTCTCAGGGAAAACTACTCCAAGTTCTATGTCGGCGGTCACTTTTTCACAGGGCATTCCGCCTTTGGATCATCTCCCCCTTGCATTCTAGAAGAATGCTGAGAATTCTCCGAAGAAGACAACCCCCGTTTTCACAAAACCAACTGTTGTTTCTTCCTCTACACTTACTAACAGTGATTTTTATGCTTTGATTGTGCAGATGAAGGATCACATGCAGCAGCAGGTCAAGACTAATGGCAGGATCCTTCGCGAAATTGATAAAATCAGCAGAGGATCACTCCCCTTTGATGTCGAGGTCGCTGAATTTCGACACTCCGGCCATAACTTCCCAGCACTTTGCAGCTCCACATGTCCAATACCAGGGTGGATCAACAGGAATACGTTCTGGATCATCGGCAATGTCTCAGGCTCAAGGATCCTCTTTCCAGCCTTCAGAATCCTCATTTCAGCATCAGGGATTCTTCACCAGTTTAGGAGAATGCATGGGGACGCAACCAATTCAAGGATCCTCTCAGGTTCAAGGATCCTCGCAGGTTCAAGGATCCTCTTAGGTTCAAGGATCCTCTCAGGTTCAAGGATCCTCTCAGGTTCAAGGATCCTCGCAGGTTCAAGGATCCTCGCAGGTTCAAGGATCCTCTCAGGTTCAAGGATCCTCGCAGGTTCAAGGATCCTCTCAGGTTCAAGGATCCTCCTTCCAGGTTCAAGGATCCTCATCTCAGGTTTCCGGATCCATGGATTATCCTCCAAGACCCCCATTCACAGCACATCAATGATCCAACATCTTCCAGGATCAAGGATACTTAAGGAGTGTGCAACCCGGAAGTTCAGATGTTCATCTAGGAGACTTCATACCGATGCAGACTATTGCTTCTTCTGGTCCCTCGGTTATACCAGAATCCCGTCAATATGGATTCACATCTGGAATTCCAACCTTGAATCCATCAGGAGGTAACTCTTTAAATACTTCTTATAATACTAACCATGGCTTGGTGCAGGATACAGGTATCAACCAAGCTATGGCCAGAGAGTTACAAAAACTCGAGGATATGTTATCCAGCGTCCCGGGAGTGGTCAAACCCATTCCTGAGATTCCACATGGAAGTGATAAAGTGTCTCGCTTTGCACCTCCCATATGAAATGCTGAGGGAAAGAAAGGAAATCAACCCCATTCCTGAAAGCTTGAAGGAAGCCTGCTTATGCAAGGGCTTTGGATCCACACTTACTGGATCAACGTTAAAATGGCTGCTAAGTCTTCCTCCTTACTCTATTACTTCATTGTCTCGTTTAGTTAACTTGTTCAATAGTCAATTCTCCTGTAGTAGAAATTTTGAACGATTAACTAGTGATCCATATAGGGTAACACAAGGTCAAAATGAATCACTTAGAGATTATATCACTAGATTTAGTAAAGAATCCTTAGAAATCCCTAACTTAGATATTGCTACAGCTCTAGAAGCCTTTAAAATGGGGTTGCTTAGGGATTCAATGTTCTATGATGATCTTGTCATGACCCCTTGCAGGAACTTAGATGAAAAAAGAAACAGGGCCCTTAGGTTCATCCGTTTAGAGGATGACAAAAGGATCCACGAGAGATTGTCAGGATCCTCAAAGCAAGACAAATAAGGATCCTATCTCAAGGATAACTGATCCAAGCAATACTCCAAGCATGACAACCAGAGTGTGCATGTTGTTGAACAAGAGGATGATGATCAGGATTATCCTCCTATTTCTGAATATTGTTTTTCTGCTGATAATAATGAACTAATCCTTCCTATGCAGAGTTTAGGTGACAAGGTTAGGTGGCCAAGGAAGAATGACAAACCGCCTACCACCAAAGACGAATCAAAATGGTGTGCTTACTATGGGGATTCTGGTCATCTCACAGATGAGTGCATAGCATTAAGGAAGGAGATAGGTTATCTTTTGAGCAAAGGATACTTGAAGGAATTGCTTGGAAGGAAAAAGTCAAGGATCAAGTATCCTGAGAAAGTTCTTGAAAAAGCTCCTCTTCCACCATCCGATGCTCAAATCATCCATTTCATCTCCGGAGGTTCTCAGCAGCTAAGAGACGTGCAAAGGAAACAAAGATGGAGAATGGGGGCAAACCTGTTCGGACCTCCATCCTTACCCAACAGAAAGTAATATCATATGATGAGGATAACTGTGCGGACATTCAGGATCCTCATCACGACGGTGTAGCCATGGATACACGATATGAAGGCAGTCCCCCTCAACATATCATCAATGTGTCAAGGTCCCAACTCTATGAGATATGGTAAAGATAGAAAGTGATTAGCAGGAGGCAAAGAACTGTTACACTTCTTCAATGAAGCCAGCCTCCAAGGAGCAAGACATCATGGAGGCAAGAGAGCAAGACGTCAAGGATATTATGTTGAACCCAGAGGATCCTGAATCCAAAATTTTTATAGGATCCGGGATCCTAGACAGTATTGAGCAGGATTTAGTATCCTTCTTGGAAAGAAGAAAATCTACCTTCGCTTGGAAACATGAAGATATGACAGGAGAAAGTTTGCACTTGAAAGGAATGCCATTATCCAAGAAGAGGTAGACAAATTGCTCAAGGCAAATTTGAGTGGACTGATAAGCATGAAGCTGCACTTAAGGTTCTTAAGGATTATCTATCCTCAGCACCAGCCCTGATGAAACCAGAAAATGGAGAATCGTTATCCTTATACTTAGCTATTTCAGCTAAAGAAGTAAGTGTGATCCTAGTTAAGGATCATGAAGGCTCTCAACATCCGGTATACTATGTAAGTAAAATTCTACTTGATGCTGAGGCCAGGTATTCTCATTTAGAGAAATTAATTCTTGATTTAATTATGGCTTCTGCTAAACATAGACATTATTTCGAAACTCACACCATTATTGTGAAAACTAACATTCCTATCAAGAATGTTCTCAGGAAACTTCAAGTGTCAGGTAGAATAGCAAAGTGGATAGTCAAGCTTATTGCATATGACATTAAGTATGAACCCAGGACTGCCATCAAGTCCCAAGCCTTAGCTGACTTTGTGGCTGATTTCAGTAGTGATCTACAAAGGAAAGCTGAATTAGAAGTTCAACAACTTGAGACGACAAAGGATCCTTGGACACTCTTCACGGATGGAGCTTCAAATGTTAAAGGAACTTGACAAGGCACACTACTAAAATCGCCACAGGGGGACATTATACCCCAATCCATTGCATGTGAATTCCAAACCACTAATCATGAGGCAGAGTAGGAGGCCTTGATAGCAGGTTTGCAATTAGCTAACAATATGAGGATCAGGTATCTTCAAGTATTCGTAGATTCCCTATTAATTACTAACTACTTTAATGGTTCTTATGCTATTAAAGGTGAAATACTAATCGAGTACTTAGAAATAGTCAAGAAATTGGCAGATTCTTTTGCTTTTTTCAGTCTAACACAGGTATCCAGAGAAGAGAATGCAGAAGCAGACGCTTTAACTAACCTTGGATCATTCCTAAAGATGCCAGAAGATGTGAAAAATACTCATCAGCCATGTTTTAACTCCTGCAATTGAGGATCACGTAGCCATGGAAATAGTGGAGGATTCTGCAATCATACCTGGTGATCCTGCACAGTCGAATTCAGGATCCTGGATCCTTCCAATCCTAAGATATATACAACATGGAGAGATCCCTACAGGACAAAATCCTAAAGCTTTCAAAGTCAAGGAGACTGTGGAAACCACACTGGGGGCAGAGCACTATTCTCAAGGATCCTTAGAACAGGATACTATTGGCCTACCATGAAGATGTATGTTGTGGATTATGCAAAGAAGTGTGATGCTTGTCAAAGACACAGTACTATTCTACACCAACCAACATAACATCTGCATCCTAAGAAGAAGCTTTTGCTCAAAGTCAGAAAAAAGGAAATGGCCAGTTATCAACAAAGAATGGCTGGAGCATACAACAAGAATGTCAGGATTAGAAGATTTCAAGTTGGTGATTTTGTGCTAAGAAAAGCATTCCAGAACACTACAAATCCTTCTGATGGCAAGCTAGCACCAAAGTGGGAAGACCCCTATCTAATTGATGCTGAATCAGGAAAGGGGGCATATCACTTGTTAACAATGGATGATGATCTCCTACCAAGAGCTTGGAATGCTGTTCATCTCAAAAAATACTTTAAGTAAGAAGGATCAAGGATCCTCAGCGATACCGGTATTCTGATTAAGGATCCAGGATCCTCAAAGGATATATGATTCTACATTTGGTAACACATTACTTTCATTTTCATTTTCATTCATTTTATACTTATTACTTATCATAAGTTAAAGATGTTAATCAGTTAACATCTATTTTCACAAAGTTTAAGCTTTTGCAGAGTTGTTATCATTTTACAGAAGATCAAAGTGGTTGGCCAACTCTCCAAAGTTTTGGGCTTGTCCCCAGTTTGGGCTTATCCCCAGTTCCGCCTGTAGCGCACGATGATCCTGGTGTAGTTCAAGGCTTTGGGACCAGTACTCGTTCTAGGGGCTGATAATCCCATTGTTCTGGCTATGCTTAGGATCCTACGTATAATGGTAGACGTACCATACATCCGTTCCTAAGGTTTCTAACGTTTTCACGTTAGCTAAGGTTTCTAACGTTTTCACGTTAGCTAAGGTTTCGGCATTTTCATGTCGCTCAAGTTTGGATAGTCGCCAGTGAGGGCCATACTCCAGTTTACATCCGTTTATATGGGCTTGACCCCAGTTTACATCCGTTTATATGGGCTTGACCCCAGTTTACATCCGTTTATATGGGCTTGACCCCAGTTTACATCCGTTTATATGGGCTTGACCCCAGTTTATTTGGGCTTGTCCCCAGTTTGTTGGGCTTGTCCCCAGTTACTAACTCTTATCTTATATTGGCTTAGTCCCAAGTTGTATCTTATTTCAGGTTTTTGGAGACAAACGACCAAGGATCCTTGATCCTTACCTTCCATTAAGGTTTGTCTTATGGTTATCCTGTTTATAATGATAAAGGTTAGGATCCTAACTTGGATTCTCAGGTATGATCCTTAACTATTTTGATTTTATTCATTATTCATTTGAATAGCCCTTATACTTTGACAACTGAACTTATGATCCTTAAAATATACTACTTTTCGGAACTTTTCAACTATAGGATATTTGATCCTGGATCATATCCTAAAATTCTTAAACTTAATTTGTTTAACTTTTCTTATTCAAACAAATGTATATCACAACAATTGAAAACTAAAGGATACATAAGGATAGCAACACGGGAGATAGCCAAAAAGTTAAAGTTATTTTATTCACAAAACATTAAACCTTTTAAGGTTGTCAAAATTGCCAACCCACGTTTCTACCAGCAAAACGTGGCCCGTCCACATGGGTTGGCAAAGGGTGTCCATTGTTTACGGGTCTTTGTAGTGCAGAAAATAAAAGACGGAAGGATAACGAGTGGCTTCATCCCCCAAACAGAGGATCCATCCACCACCCATTATCCTGCCTATTGTTCAAGGATCCATGATTCTTCACCCTAGAAACTACTGTCTAAAGTTATACAAGTTCTGACGATAAGGATCCTTGATCCTAGAAGCTTTACTTTTCATAGTTTGCTTATTCAGCAATAATTTACAAGGATATAGAATCCTAACTTGGATTCTCTGGTATGTTATATTCTAACTTTTTCGAAGCTGTAAGTTGTCTCTTATCCTTTTTGGTTAAGGATCATTGATCCACATTTATATGAACACTTCAAGTTTTCTAGTTAAAAGTGTAACATTATCATCAGATTTTCAATAACTTTCCAGTTGCTTGGTGATGATATTTTTGAAAATAGAAAGCATACATGAAAAATAAAAAGGGAAGAAACAACTATAGATGTAGCTAAAAAAGTTTAATGTTATTACCTATTCATTATGTATCAAAATCATCTGGCCTAGATTTCACCAGCAAAATCGTGGACCGTCCACCCAGGCCAGATAAGGCTATCTAACAGTTAAAGTGTCTATGCAGAAATTAAAGTGCAGGAAGGTTAATAGCAAACTGTGTAGGAGGATTCATTCTCCACGAACGGAAGGATCTTCTGATCTGTAAAGGCACTTAAGGAGTTATCTCTAACTCTATATTCTGCAATGATGATTATAGCAGGTCTTACCAGTGACGACAGGCAGTGTGACCACTAGTTACCAGCAGCAACGGCTAGTCCGCTTCTGACGGAAATATGACAGCTGTGAATCCTTATCACAACTGCCATATTGGGGGCAATTGTTAGGGCATGAATTTTATGCTAAGGATCATCTATCCTGAGACTAGGCATGGATCACGGATGCTTAATGGCTGATGCAGAGAGTCTGAGGATCCAGAGTCTGAGGATCACGAGTCTGAGGATCAGGATCCTTTATGTTTTGCACGTTTTTAATGTGTAAATGCAGGTAATGGACGTAGTGGACCACTTCTTTGCTGGAATCTCGTGGAATATGCTTTTAGGCACGTGCATATTGAAGAAATAACCGTTAGTGGTGGTCATGGGGTGACTTCCACCTTTATCGGGAAGTTAGTTACTTGTTTTTTCTTATCATTTTAAGGGGAAAACGAGCTCAATGAAGGCACAAGTCGTACACACCACACAACACTCGAATTCTCTGCAAACACTTAGCGAAAACACACACTTACACTAGAAATTCATTGTATTGAGCTTGTTTTCTTCCGAAGTTGTACAAGGATCACTGCTGTTTTTGCAATATAGTTGGTGATCGGTAGTTTCCATCACCCGAGGTTTTTTATGCCGGAGATCTTCTAAAGATCAAGGGCTTTTTCCTCGTATAAATCTCGGTGTTCATCGTTGATTTCATATACTTGTTGTTCATACAATTAACCAAGCATCATACCTCACAAAATCAGATTTGGTTGCATTATCTTTGTGTGATTTTTGACCAAAACAATACCTGCCCGGAGCAATTTCTCTACCTCTTCCTGGATAATGGCATTTCTTTCCGGTGCAAACTTTCTTCTCCTTTGATGGATTGGTTTGAAGGACCTATCAATGCCGAGTTTGTGAGTGATTACATCTTTAGATATACCTGTCATGTCTTCGTGTTTCCATGCAAAGGTAGTTTTTCTCCTTTTGAGGAAGGATATGAGGTCTTCCTTCATATCGCCAAGGATCCCTGATCCGATATAGATTTTGGATTCAGGATCATGAGGATCCATGAAGATTTCAACCACATCCTGCTCTCTTGCCTCCAAGACATCCCTTGGAGGGTACTTTGATTGCTATTGCTCCCTTGACTTCGAGGCTGGTTTCATCGATGAAGTATAGCAATTCTTAGCCTCCTGCTGATCACTATCAATCTTCACTATTCCCCAAGGACTAGGGAGCTTCACACATTGATAGTAGGTAGATGGGACTGTCTTCATATCGTGTATCCAGGGCCTGCCAAGGATAACATTACAACAAGATAAACAGTCAATATCACAAAAATTTTGATAAGAGTGTAGGCCTTCGATGTATATTGGGTGTTTAATGTCCCCCAGGGTATTCTTAGTTTCGCCACTAAATCCCACGAGCACGGAGGATCTTGGTATGATATCCGATTCAGGGATACCCATCTTCTTTAGAACATCAAGCTGGATAATGTTCACTGAGCTTCCTCCGTCTATAAGGATCCTGCGGACAAAATGGTTAGAAATGAAAAGAGTAATAACTAAACCATCGTGATGAGGATCCTGGATATCAACACGATCATCCTCATCAAAGGTTATGACTTTTCCTTCGGAGACACTTGATGTTCGAACGGGTCTTTCTCCATTATCCATTTTAGTTTCCTTTGCATGCCTTTTTGCTGCTGAGAAGGATGTGCCACAAATGTCTGATCCTCCAGAAATAAAGTTTATTACTTGTGCATCTGCTGGAGGGGCCGGAGCTTTCTCAGGGATCCTTTCAGGATCCTGAGTCCTTGACTTTTTTCTACCCAACAACTCTTTTAGATGCCCCTTGCTCAACAAGTATCCAATTTCCTTTCTTAGTGCAATGCATTCCTCTGTAAGATGCCCAAAATCTTCATGGTATGCACACCACTTTGATTTATCCTTAGTTGCAGCTGGCCTATCATTCTTTCTGGGCCATCTGGCTTTATCACCTAGGTTCTGCATCGCAAGGATTAGTTCATTGTTATCAACAGAAAAACAATATTCAGAGATTGGAGGATAATCCTCATCATCCTCTTCTTGATCAATAGCATGCACGTTCTGGTTATCAGATCTGTTATAGGATCTGAACTTGTTGTTCTTGAACGAGGATCCTTGCTTATCTTGCTTTGAGGATCCTGCTAACCTCTCCTGGATCCTTTTGTCATCCTCTAGCCGGATGAACCTAAGTGCCCGGGTTCTTACCTCATCTAGGTTCCTGCATGGTGTCATAACAAGATCATCATAGAACAATGAATCCCTAAGCAATCCCATCTTAAAGGCCTCAACAGCCGTGGCTATATCCAAGTTGGGAATGTCTAAGGATTCTTTACTGAATTTGGTATTGTAATCTCTTAATGATTCATTATGACCCTGGGTTATCCTATATAGATCACTAGTTAATCGTTCGAATTTTCTACTACAAGAAAACTGATTATTAAATAGGTTAACTAGATTAGCAAATGAGGTAATAGAGTAGGGGGGAAGACTTAGCAGCCATTTGAGAGCTGATCCAGTAAGAGTGGATCCGAATCCTTTGCACAGGCATGCTTCCTTTAACCTTTCTGGGATTGGATTGATCTCCATCCTCTCCCTGTATTGTGCTATGTGTTCTTCAGGATCCATCGAACCATCATACAGCTTCATAGTTGGAACATGGAACCTCTTGGGTATCTCAGCGTCACAGATCGGTGGTGCAAAACGAGATATCCTGTGGCTCCCATCTGCAATCTCTGGGATAGGTTTGACCACTCCTGGAACACTTGATATCATATCCTTCAATTTCTGCAATTCTCTGGCCATGGCATGATTGATACCTGGATCCTGCATAAGGCCATGGTTAGTAGCATAGGAATTATTAAAAGTGTTACCTCCCATTGGATTCAGATTAGGAAGAATGGATGTTAATCCATATTGTTGGGGCTCTGGAATGATCGAAGGACCGGTAGAAGCATTGGTCTGCATTGGAATAAAATCTCCCTGATGGACATCTGAAATTCCTGTTTGCACACTCCTCAAGGATCCTGGCATCTGGAAGGATCCATGAAACTGGGAGGATCCTGGAACAAAGGAGGATCCTTGAACCTGGGATGATCCTGGAACTAAGGAAGATCCTTGAACCTGGGATGATCCTGGAACAATGGAAGATCCTGGAACCTGGGATGATCCTGGAACAAAGGAGGATCCTTGAACCTGGGATGATCCTGGAACAAAGGAGGATCCTTGAACCTGGGATGATCCTGGAAGAATGGAAGATCCTTGAATCTGCTGTGCTCCTGAGTACCCTCCTGAATTCATGAAGGATCCCATATGCTGAGGATAGGATCCTGCTGGCTGGAAGTATGGACCTAATGCCTGGGTCACTGTTGTTGTTCCGTAGTGCACTCCTTTTGGTTCACCCACATATTGAATATCTGGAACCACTGATGGCCGGGAAGTAATCACCGGAGTATCGAAATTCAAAGATCTGGGCATCAGTGGGGAATGATCCTCTGCCGTTTTCTTTTGTTTCTTGATTTCGTCAATCTCCCGGAGGATCCTTTCGTTGGTCTTATCCTGCTCTTGTGCATGATTCCTCATCTGCAAAATCAAGGCATAGAGATCATTAGTAGTAGGATTAGTTGAAACAGAAGAAGTAGGTGGTTTTGAGAAAATGGGAGTTGGTTTCTTCGCAGCATTCTCAGCATTCTTCTGGGATCCAGAAGGTGGTGGAGGCAAAGAAGGAACGCCTTGTGAAGAACTGAATGAGGGCATCAAATTTGAAGCATTCTTCGCCGAGGAAGTCATTTGCTTGGTTGTAGTGAACTGAAATGAGCACAACAATACGAATTTTTCTAAGAATGAAGCACCAATTGCCCCACGGTGGGCGCCAAACTGTTTTGGTCAAAAAATCTAATGAGGATAATGCAACCAAACTCTCTGTTACAGGGTATGATGCTTTGAATGTAGAACAATGATGAGGATCACTTCAAGGTAAATTGCACAAACGACACAAGGATTTATACGGGGAAAAAGCCCTTGATCAAGAGTTGATCTCCGGCACAAAAAACCCCGGGTGATGGAAACTACCGATCACCAAGCTTAAATAAATCAATAAATGTTTACAACTTCGGATAGTAACGAGCTAGGTACAAGGATCACTATTGTGAGATGTGTAAAAGTGAGTGAAAACTAATAAGTGTTCGTCGAGAGCTTCAAGAGTGCGATTGTATGAGAGTGTGTGTGTAGCTGAAAATGGCTAAGTGTTCTAATTCTAGCTCGTCACCCCTTAAAAATAGAAGTTAACTACAATAACTAACTATCCGACTTTTGTGCCAAGCTCCCACGTTCTCCACAACGTCCATTTCCAGTCAAACGTGTGCGAAATACCCGTGGAATATTCCATAGTAACGTTGCCAAGACCAAGTCAAGCTCGCTACTCCTGCGAAGTAATACAAAACACAAACAAACAATCGTCAGTACGAGGATCCTTAAAGTGATCCATGATCCTGAAGCTCTTCTGAGGATCACTATCTGTCACAGAAGTAAGGATCATTAATTAGGATAACGAATAAGGATCACTAATTGTTAGAAAATCCTTCCCTAACACCGCACCATTTGGGTCCGCCCCTGGTCATTCTCCTATATATTAAATTTCTAATAATTTGAACAGTAGAAATAAGAAAAAGTTATAATAATATATATGATTTTTTTTATAGTTTTATTATCTTCTTTACTTTTTAAGTATATTAAAGAGTAAACTGCCATTTTGGTCCCTGTGGTTTGGCCAGTTTTGCCACTTTAGTCCAAATCTCAAACTTATTACATCTGGGTCCCTGTGGTTTGCATTTTGTTGCCATTTTAGTCCAAAATCCAAAAACCCTATTTTTTATACTGTTGCAACCTCCTATTTTGTCCTTTAGTGCAGGGGTATTTTGGTCATTTTTTAAATTTCATTTGTTGTATATGTATGTGTGTATATTAATCGTTCACAAAAACAAAACAAACCCCAAATTAAATTAAATGGCAGGTTAATTCCTCAACCATTCGATAAGCTCTCTCTCTCTCTCTCTCTCTCTTCTCTCTCTCTCTATAGCACCACCACCACCGCCACCTCCTCCCTCTCTCTCTCTTCTCTCTCTCTATAGCACCACCACCACCGCCACTCCAAACATCATCATCAAAACCCAGATCAAGAACATCATCAAAACCCAGACAAGAACATCATCAAAACATCATCAAAACCCAGACAAGAACATCATCAAAACCCAGACATCATCAAAACCCAGACATCATCAGAACATCATCAAAACCCAGATCAAGAACATCATCAAAACATCATCAAATATCATATTTGCAATAAAACCCAGAAAATCAAGAACGAATTCAACAGTGTATACAAACAAAACCTAGAAAATCAAGAACATCATCAAAACCGGCAGATCTGAACCACCATCTCTCACGGCGCACCACCATCATCATCTCCGATCACCTTCTCCAACATCATCTCCGATCACTACCTCCATCAACACACCTTCACCACAACCTTTATTATTCACCATCCATCACCGTAAATCCACCGTCAGTACAACCTCCATCAACACACTCACCACATAACTCTCTCTCATTCAGTTCCGGCGAAGACAAAGGCGGCGACGGTTGTTCCTCAGGCGGCGACGGATGTTTTGTTGTTGTTGTTGTTGTTCATCGAATGAATATCGATCTGAATCAAAAACAAAAGTTGTGGTGGTGGATTTCCTGGATCTGGATCGAGCGGTGTTATTGAGAGAGAGAAGAGAGAGAGTCAGATTTTGTTTAGAGAGAGAGAGAGAGTGCAGATACTTTATAGAGAGATGTGTTTTTTAGGGTTTTTTTATTTCTTATAATAACTTATAAATAGAAAAAGATTTAATTAATATTTAGTTAGAAAAAGACCAAAATGCCCCTGAGGAAAAGGACAAAAACCAGGTTTTTTTTTTTGAAATCTGACCTGATTTGAGATTTGGACTAAAATGGCAACAAAATGCAAACCACAGGGACCCAGATGTAATAAGTTTGAGATTTGGACTAAAGTGGCAAAACTGGCCAAACCACAGGGACCAAAATGGCAGTTTACTCTATATTAAATTTCCAATGATTTGAATAGTAGAAATAAGAAAAGTTATAATAATATATATGATTTTTTAATAGTTTTATTATCTTCTTTACTTTTTAAGTTAGATAAGCTTTTGTCAACTGGTACTTGTATCGAAAATACCAGTACGGTTATCAGTACATAAAGGTAAAAACCGACACCAGCCTGGTACAGAAAACAACAAAAGTCGGTATCGAATTGATTTTGAAAATCTTTTAGTTCGCGAAATTCGTTACTGCTACCCGGTACCATTTGCTCATCCCTGATCACGGCTGTCGTACGAACAACAACGGTATCGTGCAACTTTTTTTTGTTGATTTTCTTCAACTTTTAATGATATCTTTTTTTAGTTTTAGGGGTAGGGATGAGCTCGGTGCCAACCAATACCAAATCGGTACTGGTACCAAAAATACCAATTACGGTACCTGTATATGAAGGTAAAAACGGCAGCGAACCGGTACCAGGAACGCCAAAAGTTGTACCGAATTGGTACTTAAGATCTTTCGGTTCGGGAAATTCGGTACCGGTACCCAGTATCATTTGCTCATCTCTGACCACATGTTTAATACGAACAACATTATTACCATACAACTTTTTTTGTTGATTTTCTTTTGGTTATCTTTTATTGTTTTTTTCTATATTTTCTTTCTATTCTTATCAGCGGTTTCCGTGCGCAACGCGCTCATAGTGATTTCAAAACACATGTAAATACAGACTAAACAACAAAAGACGTTCGCCGCAACGTAGCGATAGTAAAAAACTAGTATAAGTTAAATTTTCATCTTCGTCCAGACGTTATTTTTCTTTCATTCGAACAACAATTCCTACATATTCTATGATTAATACACCACATCTACACTCTATGGGATTTAAGCTCTTAATTTTTTAGTTGTAGAGTAAATACTGGCCACCAAGATGTTCTCTTGAGATTTATCTAAAAGGCCTACTATGTAAACATGCTTGAAATGAGAAAAAAAATAGTAAGACCATGTGTAGTGGTTTACCTCAATAATGCTCCCACCATGTGGCGTTTTGCGACACGTGGTCATGTGAAGCAACCGCCTGAAGAATAACAGTGGTTCCTTTTTGGTCACCCCGTGTGTGTTGGCCTCGCCATGCGGTCGGGCAGTTATCCCAACGCCAATGCATGCAATCTATGCTCCCGATCATACCAGGCAAACCATGCTCCGCCGAATGTACCTCGTAGATCTTTTGAAGGTCGTCCCATATGGGCGTTCTAAGATAACGCGCACCATACAATTCAATAATACCTTTATAAAAAACATACACAAACATAAGCTTCAAAAAAAAATTGTAAACATTATAGTAAAGTATAGGAATTGTACCGCGACAAAAATGCTCCAAGGTGTCTCGCATTGTTTTCTCGCCCATTTTTAGATACTCGTCGTTGATGTCGGTTGTGTTTCCATAAGCAAGGATTCGTAACGCCGACGTACACTTTTGGATACCGGTAAATCCAAGTGCCCCTCTCGCATCCGCTTTTTGTTTAAAATAATCGTAGTTGGCTTCCAAGTCGTCGACTATGCGTAGAAACAACCGCTTACTCATTCGGAAACGACGCCTAAACATTTGGTTCGAAAATGTCGGCGCCTCATCAAAATAATCTTTCATCAAACGATCGTGTGCCGCGCGTCGGTCTCGTTCAATATAACCTCTTTTATTTTTTTTCTGGTTGGGGGCGACGACAATGCTTCACATATTTCACCGCTAGTTGACAAGCACTTGTAACCGCCTCTTGCTCAACCTCCTCATCGGTAGAATCATCGCCATCCGCAAAAAAACTCTTTGTAGTAAAAATTTACCATGGATGAAGAACTAGGGGAATCCATCAAGTTTTTTATAAAATGGTAGTGTTTTTGAGAGAGTTTTTGAAAGAGTTTTGGTTAATTTTGAATGAGTTTATATATATATATATATATATATATATATATAGGTAAAAGGTTTAAAAAAATAAATAAATAAAGAAATAGCCGTTAACTAGCCGTTGGGGGTTTTTGATTGGCCGGTCAACATGTTCAAAGCGTTGTTTAAACAACGCGAAACCAATTTTATTTCGAAAAAAAAAACGCTCAAAAACGCCGGGTGTAATGGGGCTTGGGCGTTATTTGGCGTTTTTTTTTGAATTTTTTTTAAAAAAACGCCCCACTACTTGGGGATGAGGTCTAAGAAAAAAAAGTCAAATCAGAATACAAAAATTAAATCTACTTGGGGACTGGAAAACAAAAGAATTGTAAGA
Source organism: Helianthus tuberosus (assembly GCA_030545235.1). NCBI lineage: Eukaryota > Viridiplantae > Streptophyta > Magnoliopsida > Asterales > Asteraceae > Helianthus > Helianthus tuberosus. The sequence goes on from CM060440.1 coordinate 17,669,597, forward strand.
CCATGTGTAGTGGAAGGGGAAGATAATGCCCCCACCCTAGGGCATTTTACGCCATGTGGCGGTCCAGTCAGCAAAGAGCCATTATTGGGCGTTTTCTAAAATGGGTGTAGTGGGGATGGGGCATTAAATAAAATAAAGAAAAAACACCTAAAAATCTTATTGGATAACAAAAAGGGAGATGAAAGATGATTGGACAAGGAGAAGGGGGCAAGGCGTGCTTCAAACCACGCCAAGGGGTTTTTTTTTAATTTAAAAAAAAAAAACGCCGGGTGTAATGGTTATTGGGCGTTTTTAGGCGTTTTTTTTAATTAAAAAAAAAAAACGCCCCACTACGGGGGTCTAATGGTCCTCTCTCAAGGTTAAGGCTATAAGTATGGAAATGGTCCTTTACTCCTTAACCATCCTTCACATCACTAACCTATAACGTGTGGTGATGATCCTTCATCACTCCCCTCCATCATCATCCCCTAAAAACACAACATCAGCCCTTTGGTAGCCGTGGCCAAGCCACGCAATTCACGAACCAGCTCCTTGAGGGTCGGTGTCCACTAGCCTCCATTGCCCTCGTGGCACACCAACACACCCATAAATATTGGTTACTATGTAAGTATTTCTTTTGTTATTGACATTAGAGACTGTATTAAATGATAAATGTGTGTGTATATATATATAAAATCTTATCCACGTCAGTATTTTACAACCGAACCACCCAAAAAAAGTGGGGTGTAGAAGCAGCGTGAGTCCGGTTAAGACAACATAGTCTGACCGGAGTGGGACAACGGGGCTCTACAATTTGGGGAGTGCGGTAGCCTAATACAACTCCCCGCCCAACCAACGCCACAACTCTCCGCAGTCTTATATGATTTCGGTGTGGATCAATAAGAACGCCACAGCACATGGTGTACACTCACAATCACGTGATGATCTCGATTGGCATATCATTACAGGATAATTCGAATGGTTTTCTGGATGAAACAGAATATTTAGAGTCGTGACAGAATTAACTTTTGGGAAATTCTGGTGGGTTTTGGGTTGGAGTGCACCCGGAAATTAGAAATACACAAACATTCAATAATGTGGCAAATTCAAAGGCATCTCATGTGGAAAATTATGAAACGATTGATTGAGTGACTTTATTATTATTTATTAGTTTAGAAACATTATGATTTAGAATTATTATTTAATTTAATTAAAGGGAGATGAGAAAATAAAAGTGAACAAACACCACAAAGCGATAAGTATCCTTAAAAAGTTTCATTTGTTGTATAGCATACTTTTTTTTAAGGTGTGAATTATTCGCAAGTGTCGAGAGGTCTAGCATACGTTGTCTTAACCGGGTCCGTGCTAGAAAGCCATGAGAAACCCCTATTACCCAGACTCGAACTTGAGACCTGGAGGGGAAAACTCATCCAAGCCCACTATAGGTGGAACTTAAATACTCGTGGCCACCACTAAAGCACTAGTGATGGTTGTTTTATAGCATACATAATACATACATTCATGTACACACGTAAAAGGGTTCAGTTTAAACTTTAGATATAAGGGAGTTTAAACTTTAGATATAAGGGTGTAGGGAGTGGTTAGACACTTTGAATAGATAAACTCTCAAATCACCCAATCAAACAGTGCCACGTCATTTTACTTATTTTGTTTACCTATTGCTAAAAAACGTTGGCGGTGGTTAGACACTTTGAAATAGGTAAACTATTTAAAAAAAGAAAAAATGTGTAATTGGTTGAGAAGGCATGGACCCCACCACACACCTCTCTCTCTCCCCTTCCCTCCCTCTCCCCGATTCGGTGAAGGTTCACCGAAATCCTTTAGCTTAATCGGTAAACTTATGTTGACAGTGGTTTACCACTTCGATAAACCAAGTTTACCGTATGAAACTGATGCCACTCCGTAGCCCCTCAGGCAAATCAAAGTGGATCATCTATTTCTTTCAATTTTATAAATTATTAATATAAAAAGAAATAATCATAATAAATGATCAAATTAAAAGTTCATTCTACCTAAGTAGGATGAAAAATAATTTTAACTATTCATTTTTCAAATCAATGGTTAAAATGAAAATGTAGGAAAAAAATGGTGTAAGAGCGTGGGGTATGGTGGGCGGGGGTTTGGGGCATGGGTTGACACGTGGATATGGGGCACTCAATACACAAACCCAAGTTTCATAGGGGTATGGTGGGCGTGGCTGGGCTGACGTGGCCAAGCCACACCATTTTTTTTTTAAATTTAAAATAGCCTGCTATGCCCTAGCCAACAAGCCAATAAGAGCCGGCCACATAGGATCGCTAGCATGCCCCACGCCCGGCCTTAAACTCCCGTTCAAGGGGCCACGCCCAAACCCAAACCCACTCGGGGTGGTAACTTGGACGTTTCTCTCCAACCCACGCCCAAACCCCCGCCCCATACCCCATAGTCTAAGGGTATCTTGAGAAAATCATATTTATTGACTTCCTCTCTCCACATGCATATTCCACCCTCATTTTTTAAACATTCATAACTTTTTATACGACATTATTTTTTCATAAAATTTTCACCATAAAATCGAGCGTTTTTTTATCTTTAATTTGAATACCATATTGGTATATAAAATATGACGACTAAAAAAACCCAAAAAAATGTGTTGTATTTCTATGTTGTATAACATTTTTTGTGTTGAATTTTTGTACTATTTTTTTGTGGTGATTTTTTTTTCTTAACATTTTTTTCTCAATTTTTTTTGCTAGATTTTTTGTACTATATTTTTTTGTGCTAGATTTTTTGTACTGCATTTTTTTGTTGTATTTTTTAGAAAACAAAAGAGGTGTCACATGTCATTTTTACACTCCAATTTATAAGAACCAAAATGCCTTTCCCTCCTACTTATATAGAGTGCAACATGATATAATCACAATCTTTATTAGGCTAATTAGGCAAAATCTAAAAAGGATCCTTCCCTGTTAAATCTAGTGTCATTCATAAAATCTATCTATTTTTTTGTTTTCTCATTTCTCTTCTTACTTAATTATCTTCTACTTAATTATAAATAATATAAGATTGTTTACTTTATTTATTATATTAATATTAATATTATTAGTACTTTCTTCCTTATTATAAATTACATTATTAAAAAATATTTCATAAATCCAACTAAGGTTAGTCTTTTTTTTCTCTTATTACAAGATTATGACAACTAAGGACACATATACATAGAAAAAGTATATCGTACATTACGGCTTAACGTACTTCACGTACAACAACGTGCGTGATTTGTTCTATAACATGCGTGATTAATGTTTTCAATATGCGTGATTATTGTGTTTCAACATGCGTGATTTTGGATTTTTGAGTTATAACGTGCGTGATTTTAAAATGAACGTGCGTAATTACCTGTCGTACATGATGTACGTTAAGCCATAATGTACATTAACCTTCCTCCATATACATATACTTTTTTTTTACATATACATGTGTATGTTTATGAGTAAAGTTGAGTAAATGACTCTTGCTTCTTTTAGTTGAATCCGCTCCCACTCCTTTGTGTTTTCTCCAATTCGAGATGGAACCCGTGCTACTCCTTCCTCTCCGTCATGCAAAACACTTAGGGTCTGTTTGGTATGTGGTAATGGAATGGCAAAGGAATGGAATGAACGAGGTAATGGAATGGACGAGGGAATGCAATGTATCATTACCATTCCATATCTTGTTTGGTTACCATGTGTGGATGGAATGAATTATTATTCTATATTGTTCGGTAGGCAAGAAAAACGGAGTAATAAAATCAGCGGTGAGTGGTGGTCGGTGGTAATGATTGTGGGTGGTTATACGTGGCGGTGGTGGGTGTCGGCGGCGGCGATGGGTGGTGGTGGCGGCGGCGAGTGGCGGTGCGGCAGTGACGACGAGTGGTGGTGGCGGCAAGGTGGCCGTTGGTGGTGGGTGGCAGCAGAGGTGGCGGTGGGCGGCGGCGGCGGTTGGTGGTGGTGGTGGTTGTGGTTGTGGTGGTGGTGGTGTCGACGATGGTGGTGGGCGGCGGTAGCGAGTGGCGTTGGCGGTTGGTCGCGGCTGTGCTGATAACGATGGCGAGTGGGTGGCGACGGTGACGGTGGCTATTAGGGTGAGGTGGTGCCGGGTGGCGGCGATGGCGTCGGTGGTGGGATGTGGCAACGGTGGTGGGTTTTGGTGTTGTTGATGAATGATGCAAGAGGGGATGGAATGGAAAAAAAACATGGGGGGTGGAAGCAATGATTTTGAGGGAATGAAATGCATTTTGGAATGGGTGATTCCATTCCATTGACCAACCAAATACCCTTTTCTTCATTCCCTCGTAATCGTCCATTCCATTCCACCTCTCATTCCTTCATACCAAACACTACCTTAACACCATCTCTCCACCTCAGCCGCTGCTCTAATTCCGCCTCATCTAAAATGCATGCCGTCCACCCTAAGAGTGACATAGACATGTGCATGTAACAAAACGAATACTCATGACTCAACCATGTGCATGTTAATTGCACAAGTTAATAGAACTCAAATTTTGAAAGCAACATAAACTTTTTGGTAAAGTGCAAATGCGCATGACATGTAAGGAAACAAGATGCTACATAATCATCCATATATATGGGCATAAAACGAATATTGTCATTCATGTACTATTACTTTAGATTGAAGTAATAAAACATTTTCTTGATACTTTAAGTTCATGAACATCAATGATTATTTAACCACAAGTGAAAGATGGCACCTTAAAGGAATCATCACTTAAATCTTATTTTGCACATGTATTGTGCTTGGATTGTCTAGTTATTAACAAAAGTTCTTTGAGATTTTACCAAGAATCTTATAAAAATGATATAAAAATGTTATGGATCGAAACCATTGCAAGGTATGAGACTTGTCCCACATCGGTTGTATGGGCAATCAATGTGGGGTTTATATACCAAATGGACTCTCTCACCCACTAGACTAGTCTTTTGGGTTGTGTTCTCCTGTTTGGTATGTAACAGTGGTATCAGAGCCAAACTCGGAGTGGTGGCCCACGGAGTGGTGGCCTGGAGAGAGCCAGCCGTGACCAACGAGGACGTTGGCCCTTAAGGAGGGTCGATTGTTATGGATCGAAACCATTGCAAGGTATGGGACTTGTCCCACATCGGTTGTATGGGCAATCAATGTGGGGTTTATATACCAAATGGGCTCTCTCACCCACCAGACTAGTCTTTTGGGTTGAGTTCTCTCGTTTGGTATGTAACAGTGGTATCAGAGCCAAACTCGGAGTGGTGGCCCACGGAGTGGTGGCCTGGAGAGAGCCAGCCGTGACCAACGTGGCCGTGACCAACGAGGACGTTGGCCCTTAAGGAGGGTCGATTGTTATGGATCGAAACCATTGCAAGGTATGGGACTTGTCCCACATCGGTTGTATGGGCAATCAATGTGGGGTTTATATACCAAATGGGCTCTCTCACCCACTAGACTAGTCTTTTGGGTTGTGTTCTCCTGTTTGGTATGTAAGAACAAGCAATCAATTAAAAGGCATCAATCGCCTCCAAAAGAACATCTAGGTTGTTAAGTAATGAGTTCAACTTTAACATATTGGTTCAAGTACGTTTCGAGGAAAATTAATATTTGTGCATGAAGGATTTTGTTGAACCGCTTCCGACCCGGTGTACTGTTGTGGATAGAGACGTGGATGTTATTTCTATTCTTTGTTCATTTTGCGGTGATCAGCCAGAGTCTTCTAATTATCTGTTTGGTTAATGTTAATTCACCATTGCTATTTGGGATCATGGGCGAAGAGAGTATGTAGTTTTCGTATAAATTTTTTTGGGTATATACGTTTTCGACCCCCCGATTTTATAGAAATTTTTAGGTCCGGTGACTTCCGAGCCCCCTACCCCTATTTAGGATAAGCTTGAAGTGATCTGATTCACAAGAAAAAAGTTTGTTGTTTAAATTATGCCGGATGCAGATTGTGATGGTATTCATCCTAGAAAACCTAAGAATTGATTTTAATATATTTTCCACTATCGTTCAAATAAAAGAAAAGAAAAATTAAAGTGATGTGATTCACAACCAAAAAGTTAGTAGTTTAAATAGACTGTGATGGTATTTATCCCAGAAAACCTAGGAATTATTGTTAAAAATAAAAATAAAAATCCATCAATCCATTATTAGAAACCAGTATACATAAACATGTTAATATTCTTAATCTTCCAGATTAGTGATGTCACTGTGACGTCATCCATGAAGTAACCATCAATTCTTTTAAACGAATTAGTGAACTAACCAACTTGCGTGACATTATAATCCACCAATTTCCCCTCACGTGAGGGGTAAATCGACTAGCCACTTCGTCATATTCCTCTTTAAAATGGTTAACAATCAGAGCACCACCAACCAAACATTCATCGTGACCATGAATCATCAGTACAAACCATTAGATCCTGCGCCAGCATTTTTGTCAACAACAATTAGATATCGTGCCCCGCAAACATACATGCAAGCCTCGCAAGATAATTGTTGAATCTAAGTTGCCAGACTTTTTAACCCTCATGGTCTTCTTCGATTGCATCAACTAAGATGAAAGAACTCATTAGAAAGGGTAAGCGGTCAGTCTTTAAACCGCCATATGACGCTCAACATTAATGATTTATCCAATACAAGTATGCAGGTAAAAGTATAACAATTACATAGATGTGTGTGTATGTATGTATGTATGTATGTATGTTGGACTAGGGAACTCAAACCCTAGTGGGTTGGGTTCGTATGGGTGGGCTGGCCCAACAAGTCCATTAGTATTTTCTTGATTGAGCTTTCATGGTTTGATCCAGTATACTAGCTACATCATCATCTTGTGGTATTAAATAACCCCATCAATGCTTTCTTGACTAAATTAAAAATAAAATTACCCCGTACAAGATCAGGCTCTTTAATTGTTCATCAAGTGAGTAAGATTTAATTCTTTTTTAATATGGTCCAAGTAGAGGTAACAAATCTCTAATTTGCGTTACATATCGAATGTTTAACTTTTAGTACATGTCATAATAGTTGGCGCTAACCTGTAACATCTTTTTTTCCATTTTCTAATATGTGAATACTGATGCGTTCATATTAGTAAAAAGCGTAAATGTTTATTTTATATCCGTTAACTGAATTGACGTGTTATCTCTTTAGTTTAACCGGTTACAGAAATAAAAGGCACAAACCATATGGACTAGCTTGTAGATAAATAAATTGAAAATTTCATTTCTTCTCAATTAACTAACAACAATCTCTTTTTGTCTATTGTCTACCAAACTAGCATCTCTCTTGATTCCTCTCTATTTTCTAATGTTTACCCTTTTATTGTGTCTAAAACGCATCCAAAGCAGCTCCTATTAGAAAAAACTCACTATCAATGTATGTATTGTTACAACAATCACCATGGCAGCACCCACAACTCTCATCCCATTTATTCATCTTCCTTACAACCATACCTTCACTAGAAAGGACTTCATTAATTTTCATGCCTACACAAACCGAAGGCACTTTCACGCCTTTTTTCTTCGAATCCATCATCACCCATCTCTTCATTTCCATGTTTGGTGACTCAAAAACGTCTCTCCAAGACACCTCGGCTCTTCCCACAAGTTGCGACCGTCCAAACAAGGCAATCGAATTGCTCCTCCAACGAAGCTCTAAAACAATTTTTCCGTGAGTGATCATGTCCATTGATTGCTTAGTCCCTTGGCAATCCAAGGAGAACGATTCGTTCCATGATAAGTCTCCGTTTGAAGAAACTTCTCGGCTATCCACGCGTACCCTTTTCTTGTTTCCAGCCGAAAGATAGCATCTAACAAACAAGTAGCCACTAGAGTTGGCCAGCTGGATGTTTCTAGCATTCATGATCTTCAATTCACAATGAAGAGATGATAGAGCTTTTAGTGCATCCATTTGTATATGTTTTGAATGTGCTTTACGTTTGAATTGATGAGAGAGAGGGCTATAGAGAGAGATGATATGTGTTTTGAGTACTATGGTGTCCACAAAGATGGGTGCTATATATATATGGATGTGGGTAACCCAAAATCTAATATAAAAGTAGATAAAATCAGCCGACCCCAACTAGAACATATGTGATTGAATGTCTAGTGTATAGCAAAGATACTTGAAATATTCTAGGACCCATACCCATTTCTTAATATATCTTATCATAACAATCTTTGAACATCACCAAGAGATCTTTGAAGATTTTAGCTCTAGAAAAAGGTATTAAATAAAAGGGACACTAATCCATTGCAAAGGCCATTATGAATCACAAGGTCTAGCATTATATATCCATTTAGTTTATAATATTATGTAATCCTTAATCATTTAGTTTATAATATTATGTAATCCTTAATAGAAATAAATTACTATAGTGGAGTTATGACTCTTGTTCTCCAATAAGTAGATGGTAATTTTAATTACATCCTTTTATTTAACAAAATGTAAACAGATATAAATTAAAATATAAAATCTTAAAAAGAAACACATATGAATGACAATATATAGTTCTCATGACTTTTGTCATTCTAGTTTAATCTAAATTATTAATACAACGGTGAAATATATATATTTCTGTAATTTTTAATATACTTTTTTTTGCCTGGTTTCTATTCAAATAATAAATAAATCATGATTAGAATTAGAACTATGTTATTATTAGACGCTACATATATACATCATTTCAAACTGCTATCATATATAGATTTATCACCAAATTTTATTTACTTGAGAGTAAATTAACATAAGCCCACTGAGATCAATTCACTGATAAATAAATAAGTACAATAAAGTGTAAAGTATTTACAACTCATTTTGGATAGAGACGATCTTAATAATATTTGAAATAACCCTCTTTACATTGGATTGGTAGAGATGTAACTTTATGACTGTGTAAGTTATCCGAATCCATCAGTGGATACTAGCACCCTTTTGACCATTTTTAAGTGAAATTATTGTGTAATTAAGGGGCAAATTTATTACTTATTCTGCCTGTATATGTTGCTTTTGTTCTTTCAAGTTTCTAATTTGTTTGTTTTTTCTATGTCACTTTTCTTGTTATCTTTGTAATGTTTTTTTATTTTATTTTTTTTATCAGTGTTACTCACTACTACAAAACAGAGCTTTAGACGGGGTGATATGGGTTTTAAGACGGTGTTTTCAACACCGTCTTAAACTACACTGGTTTAACATCATGTCTTATTAGACGGTGTTCAATTTGAACACCGGCTTAAACTTGCTGAACACCGTCTTTTAATATCAAAACATTTCAAATATTTATTAAAACAAATATTTTTTTAACACCGTCTTATAAACATTTGCTGAAAAAAAAAACATTTACAATAAAAAAAGTTTTCCAGAAATACATCAAGCTTATATACACCAATGGAACATTTTCAAATCAAACCAAAACAATACACATTCAATTCCGAAATAAACCTGTAGACATCCAATTCGGAAATAAACCCGTCAAATTACAATCATTTGTTGAATGCATAACAAACTACGTTAAATTGTATAAAAAACTAAATAAGCTAATCTAACGAAATACCTAACTCTCTAAAAAACTTCGGAAATAAACCCGTCAAATTACAATAATCCGTAGCCTCTCGTGTTGTGCCACATCTAAATGAAATACCTCAAAATCAGCTGGAAGCCGTGGATATTGTTCATGATACCTAAGTGCCGATATCACAGCCCTAACCTGTGAATCAAAAGAAAACAAAAAAGACCTTATATAAGAAGGCCATGCCTAAAAGTGCATCACATGAATACTTTCAAGTGAACGAAAAACAAGTAAGACATAACTACTATTAAAATAGTCAATTAACTTACTTCTGGATAGAACCCAAAAGCATTACTGCACCAACCACACCAACAGGCTGCAGATTACAATAATCATTAGCCAATTCTCATAGAGCATATAAGATGATTGGACAAGTTTGCGGTTTCAATTGACGACTTGAAAGAGAACAGGTGGTCATATAATATAATCAATTGAGATGTCTATGATAAAAGTTAAGAGCACCTGCTTTAGAACAAAAAGACGTCGACCAGACAGCGTTGTCGGAATTATATCACCATAAACGCGCTTTGCCTCCTCTGCAAAGAACTCGATGAAACTAGCCCCGTATCCAACCTGCAACACTTAAGAAAAAACATAAAGAAGTGCAAACGTGCTCTCTCTAGTACCATATTTAATATGTTTGTACCTCCCCAATGGCTTCTTTGATAGGTTTTCCTCGCTCCAGAGTTATAAGCTATCCAAGCTCTTCTTTATGTTGAATCAACAAGTTATACCTAATGTTGAGCAAAATGATGATTTAAGAGCAATGAATCATTATATAAAGAGATTAGCAATTAATACCAATTACGTACGCGATTACTCCTGTTAGCAGCAGTAAGTGATGTTCAAATAAAATAAGTAAAACAAATTCTCCCCAAACACCACATTTGTACAATGTTCGACATCTTCAAAAAATGTCAATAACTGAACACAAGTTGTCCATCCATATAGTGATGTTCAAATGCTTGAGATGCACAAATGTTTAATATTGTAAAAGTAGCAAATGTATAAACCTTTTAAATAGATAAAAGCATCAACTAATAAAGTAAACGAATATATAGAATATTAGAATTATTCTTAAATACTCACTTTTTTGAAACCAGCTATAAAGCCAACAGAAAACCAACCTTGTTCATCCATGTTCCACCTCAAGTATGTATCTCTGACCAAGTTCTCATTACTACAGTCGAACAGTAGCCATTAAAACCTCGACACCAATGTAACGTTTCTAGTAAATAGTAATAGTAATATCCAAAAACCACATTTTATTTTGCATTTTAAAAATGACGTACCTGAAATAGAAATCAATTTGGTTCACTATATTAGCATACAACAGAGGATCATGGCCAGCATAGTACACTTGAGGCTGTATTGGTGCACCAAAAGGCATTCCAAAACAGTCTCGACTACACTCCAATGTTCTGTCCACAATAATTTAACTATTTGAATTTGTATAAAATCAAATTAGTAGGCTTTATCAATTATTAATGCAATACCTTCATCAGACTTTGTCACAATGTTTTCTTCAATTTCAGAGATTGCGCTTCCACTTCTCCTCTTTTAATAAACAATTCGGGTACCCCTTATGCAAAAAAATAAAAAAAATCATGAATAAAATAAGATAGTAGAACCGAAAGTTGAAGGGAAAACTAAAACTACTGATCCACTCCACTCATTTGACCTGTTTTAAATGCGTTCTATCTTCTTACAAATCACGTTGTTAATATAGTGAAAAATACCAAAAACACATTTATATAAGATAAACTTAGATGCAGAGAACATTATAACAGTTGGTTGAAAATATACTACTTTAACAAAGCATATCCACACATCATTTCCTACAGCTCTCTCTATTATCAGCTATTATTTAATATCGCATAACCAGTTCCATAACCAAACACCCTTAAAAATATACATCATTGTAGAAAAATTATCAGCAAACCTGGGTTTGAGTGTATCATCTGAACGATGATGTGGATAGCTAGAACTGTTCGTCAATCCCTGAGCGACTGGCTTCAATTACGATTTCTCAGCATTCGATTCATGTGATTCCGACATCTCGTCTGCATTGCTAGAAGGCTTTTCGGATGTAGCTTCCAACCAAATTGACTATCTAATTTATCCCAACCAAAACCCCCCAATTCAAGCTCAAGAACCCTAGAATTATTAAACATAAAATTAATTGATCATTCACTCATAGCTATAATACATGAAGTTACCGACAAAATCAACTTCTTACTTTCAAATATTCTTCTCTGCAAGAACAAAACCTATTTCTAAACAAACAACATCTAAAGATTGTTCTATTCAAATCACTTACAAACAACAATACATATACATACAAACCGCGTCGAAGTGGAATCGAAAAAACTAACCAGTCTCGAAGGTGGAATCGAAGGAGAATGCTTCCGTCATCGAGCAAATCGAAGGGAAAGGGGCTGCGTGTGGTGGTGCGGTTGTAGGGTTTTGTCGTCGCACGTTGAAGAGGAAGGGGAGGGTTTGAATTGCTGTAGCGAAACTCATCAGTATGTAAGTTAGGGTTATAGGCCTGGCAATGGATTGGATATTGATCCATATCCAATCCGATCCGATCCATTTAAATAACTTATTGGATCATAAAAAATATCCACTAATCCATTAATTAATCCAATAAATCGATCCAATTATCCAATTAATTATATGGATCGATCCATGATCCATCCGTATCGATCCGTTACTAGAATATCTAACTGCACGTGCTCTCAAAAGTCCAAACCCAAAATTTTGAAATCAATCCTCTTCTCTCCAAAAGTCTCCAAAAGTCAGTTTCAAAGATCCGCAATCGGAAAAGAACCGCGTATTGGCCACCAGTGATTTCTGCTCGTTTCATCCAGCGATCGACGAATTCTGCTCGTTTCATACAGGTGAACGAAGAATTTTGCTCGCTTCATTCAGGCCAGTGGCAGAGGCGATATTTTCTGTTGGTACATTCAATCTTCGGTTTATTGCAAGTTGTTCACGATTCCTATGCTAATTTCCATGTACAATTTGTACATGCGTTATTGTACTTCTTTATTGTGAATGGGTTTGCAAGATTTAGGTGCAGATGAAAAGCTATTGTTTTTGTTTGTTTTATGATCACCAAGTGTTCGATAAAAATCCCCAATAAAAGTTTTAGTAGTAGTAGTAACTAGTTAGCACCCTAAAAGAAACTTAGTTCATGGATTCATAGTGGTATATTGGTAATCATCAACATGGTGTGGCTTGTTAGTTTTCTGTTGTGTGTTAGATTTTTTTGGATTTTTTTTTTATTTTTTAGATTTTTTTAATTTTTTTAGATTTTTTTAATCACTGTGAAAGTAGGCTTGGCTTATTGGTTTCTTTTCAACATGCATGAATGATGAATGTACCCACTCAGCACAAGTTTCTTCTTTAGTTTGTAAACAAAAATATTTTATTTCATCTAATAATATGATCAAATGGGTCAACATTGCTGTGCTTGTTTTATGAGCCTCATAGTTCAAGATAAAAGCAAGCCCACTTCAAAAACTCTTATTGACTAAAAGTGGGTTCTTCGCTTTCCTTTAGAATGAAAGTTGCCATGAAGCCCCTACTACTTACTTTGTTTGATTCAAAAGGCGAACGCCCCCCCCCCCCCCCCCCCCCCCAACAAGTCGTATGGGGTGGGGTGCTTGTGATAAGCTGCCTTGGATATGAGGAATTCTAAAAAAGATGTCGATGGTGATGGAGCCGGTGCTGCAGTGGTGCTGCAGTTGCCTGAGTTTGATAAGCCATTTTTGGTTGAAACTTTCGCTTCTGGGAGAGACAGCTGAAATAGGATTTTAGGGATAAGAAATAAACTAACCAAACCATGTATAAATCCAAGCGAACTTTTCTTAAATCCAAGCTATAAAACCCAACACATGAATATTAAGTTACGCTCATATGTTGACAAGACCACTTTAGCAAGGATTCTGGTGTGGTTCCTAGTGGTGGCTTCAATGGCTGCATCAACCTATGTGACTTCAGGTCCCAAAGTACTTCATCCTGCTGCTGCTGATACCAGCATTCACCCCCAAGGTTTGATTATATTTTAGTTTTTTTTTTCTTTTTTGAAGTGGTGTTGTTATATTATTAACTAGTTTTTAAACTTTTAATGCGCTTCGTGAAGCTGGTTGTCACTGCTGCAACTTCGTTTACAGGAAACTGTGCATACAGTGCGGGAGAGTCTGTTGTGTAGATGGATGCTGCTGACTAGAGCTCCAACACGATATCAATCACTACTAAAATAAAGATTGTAATCGTTCGCCTGTACACACAGGACTGAAACTTGTTTTGGAACATTAAAATAAATGCAAAGGAAGTGTTAATGGTTGTTCACATCTTATATTACAATGCTGAATGCACATGTGAAGCTCATGAAATTTTTAACATCTAGCGTAAGTTTAAATAACTTATGTAATCTGTAAATGGGCATGAAATTTTTAGATTTTTTTTTTATTTTTTTTATTTTTTTATAATTTTTTTAGATTTTTTAGATTTTTTTTTTATTTTTACAATTTTTTTATTTTTTATGATTTTTTTTTTATTTTTAGAGGTTTTTTTTATTATATTTATATGGATCGATCCGGATAGTGATCCATCCATTTAAAATTATTTGGATATGGATCGGATCACGATCCATTATGTTGGATCATGGATCGGATCATGATCCATTTAAGTTGGATCATTAATGGATCAGATCATGATCCAATCCATATCTATCCATTGACAGGCCTATAGGGTTACAAATGGTTTTTTTTGTTGTTGTATAAGACGGGGTTTAATGATAACACCGTCTAAAAGGTTCTTACATTCGTATAAGACGCGGTTTGATTATAAGACGTGGTTGTTCTGAATTTTGTTGAATATTTTAATCAAATATGTTATACTTATTGATATTAAGACGGTGTTATTGCTTGAACCCCGTCTAAAGCAAAATTGAACACCGTCTAATGGTTTGTTTTGTAGCAGTGGTTACTTTTGTTATCAACTTGTCATTCTAACTTTTATAATTCTAATGTTTATTTTATTTTATTTATCTCACTTATTCCGGAGTCATTTCTTTTATCTCTTACCCATGTGTTGTCACTTTTATTCATTTTATATCTTTTACTCTTAATTGGCCTTCGTTCTTATGTATTTGTTCTACCGATGGCCCTGAGAACCAGAACCAACTGATTGTATGATTAGTGTATCTGTCCAATACTTCAGTTCATCCACCTTGAAGAACTTTTGATATTTTTTTTGTATCTTTGTATACTAGTCCTAGTTTCAAGACAAAGATTACGCTTCCATCTTTTACGCGCTATTTTGTGTCTAAAAGTCTTTGTTAGAAGAAAAGTTATAATAAATGCATAGAAATAATATGATATAACTTGATACACAACATTTAGACGTCATAGTTAAATGCAAAGTCCACCTAAAGAAATATTAAAACAAAAATCACATAGACTCATGTGTAGATAATAAATAGGTTTGAAGTTTTCACATTTAATTTCTTGTACATTAACTAACTACAATCTCTTCTTGTCTACTAGACGAATATCTCTCTTGATTCCTCTCTATTTCCTAATGTTTACACTCTTTACTATTTCTAAAACGCATCCAAAGCAGCTCCTATGAGAAAAAACTCACTGTCAATGTATGTATTGTTACAACAATCACCATGGCAGCACCCACAACTCTCATCCCAGTTATTCAACTTCCTTGCAACCATACCTTCACCAGAAGGGACTTCAATCTTCATATCTACACAAACCGAAGGCGCTTTCATGCCTTTTTTCTTCATTTCCATCATCACCCATCTCTTCATTTCCATGTTTGGTGACTCAAAAACGTCTCTCCAAGACACCTCGGCTCTTCCCACAAGTTGCGACCGTCCAAACAAGGCAATTGAATTGCTCCTCCAACGAAGCTCTAAAACGATTGTTCCGTGAATGATCATGTCCATTGATTGCTTAGTCCCTTGGCAATCCAAGGAGAACGATTCGTTCCAAGATAAGTCTCCGTTTGAAGAAACTTCTCGGCTGTCCACACGTACCCTTTTGTTGTTTCCAGCCGAAAGATAGCATCTAACAAACAAGCAGCCACTAGAGTTAGCCAGTTGGATGTTTCTAGCATTCATAATCTTCAACTGACAATTAAGAGATGATAGAGCTTTTAGTGCATCCATCTGTGTAAGGTTTGAATGTGTTTTATGTTTGAATTGATGAGAGAAGGTTGTATTTGTTTTGAGTAATAATATGATGTCCAGAATGATGGGTGCGTTATATATAGATGGATGTGGGTAACCCACAATCTAATATAATAGTAGATAAAATCAACCCACCCCAACTACAAACCATTTGACTGAATGTCTAGTGTATAGTAAAGATACTTGAAATATTCTGGGACCATTTCTTTATAGTAAAGATACTTCATAACAATCTTTGAAGATCACCAAGAGTTCTTTTAAGATTTTAGCTCTAAAAAGAAATAAATACAATGAACACTAAACCATTTCAAAGGCCATGATAAAATTACACACACGTCTAGCTTTCTTGTATTTAATTTAATCCATGTCCCGTTCAAAGTAATAGGCTAGGCGTCAAGCTAGTGGAGTTGTGACTTTTGCTCTCCAGACCTTAGTTAGTAAATATATATGGTGTACACAATCCGGTTTAAGCTTAAACGAATAGATTTATAAACCAGCCCCTTGTTTTTAGTTTGGTCTCAAAGCGGTTTGACCCAAACTGATTCAGGTTAAGAAAAGGTTTTTTGCGTTGAAAAAACCAACCCACCCAAACCGATATGGGTCAGGTTCAAAACCAGTTTTAGCCTTCAAACAGGGTTTTTTATCGGTTTTTTTATTAGCTTTTTTCGGTGGGCTCAAACCAGTTCGGGTTGTAACTGATTCCCAACACAAAAACCCTAAACTTGTACCAAACAACCGGGTCGTGTTCGACCCATACCGGTTTGGGCTAAACTAGTTTTTACCGGATCGGGGCAAAGTCGGTTCTGGGTCGCCGGGCCCAAACCAATTGTACACCTCTACATAACACCGGTTTTATCGTTAACATTTTTTTGTCCAATTTATTAGAGTGTATCTATATATAGAGTATTTGTATGGAGGCACTTATGTTAGTTGAAGTTAGTTAAGAGATTAGTTGTATGTTGGTTTCCTATATATTGAGATTGCATAGATTGTAAATAATGAGAAATGAAATGAAACCTTGCGTTAGTCTTGATTTCTTTTATGGTATCAGAGCTAAACTGTTTGCTTCTAAGCTAAACTTTTTAATTTACTTTTCATATAATCTAATATAAATGCCATGCCCATACACAATATTTCAAACGGCTATAATATATTGATATTTTTTTTAACGGGCTAACAGAATTAATCCCGAGTACTCTCGGGGCATCCACTGGATCAAACGGAGTACTCCGAGAGTACCCGGGTCCACCACCAATTCCAGGGAAAACCCGTTAACCCACCCGCCCGTAGGCACGATGTAACACCCCGAAAACGGGTTTGATAATCAAACTCCGTTAATACTGAAAGACGGGTAAAGTACCGCTAGTGGCGAATTTACCCGGTAAATATTAGGATTTAAATAATTAATCCTAATATTAAATAAAAAGTGAACAAAAGCTTTTTAGGAAATAAAATGGATAAAAGGCCCGGGGTAACGGGACCTAAAATAAACTTAGTCGTAATTTCCCCCGAACCCGCTAAGTTAACTAGGAATATTAAACCTAGTTAATAAGTGGGAATATTATTGAAAATAATTAGGTTGTGACCTAATTAATAACTAACCAAACACGAGGGACCAAAGCCGGGTAACTTGAAAATGGAATTATAAACTTATAAACAAAACACAACACACACACAAGAGTGTGTGTGTGCGTGCGTGAGATGGAGCAGGAGACAAGCTCCATGGGAGCTAACCCTAAACTCAACAAATTCCTCAAATTGGAGGATCAAACAAGGGTCAAATTCGGTTTTGAACACATAGAAACGGTCACCAAATCAAGGGGATCGTAAGGTATGTCGAATTTCTAACATTCTTGAAGTTGTAAAAATTTGGATAATCATCCTAATCGTGAATTAGGCATGGATTAGAGAAGCTATGGCTAGATTAGTGATGTATACTTGCTTAGGAACGAAACCCTAAGTGAAAATCATACATAACATGCTATGATTTGAAGGATTTGATGAATTAACACACTTAGATAAGTGGGTTTTAATGTTATGATGAAATTGATGATATAACTATGCTTAGATTCATCATGCATGTTAAGTAATCAAGAAATACTTAAACAAATTGCTAGTATGAGTATTTGATCATAAATGATGGTAGTGAATTTTGATGATTAATCTTGGTAAAAATAACTAGTTATGAACTAGTTGTAAATGTGTAAAAATGTATGCACACTAGGTGTTTGTTAAAATGCCTAAGTGAAAACTAAAGTGTTGAAATTAGAGCGAAAACGCGCATTTGAATGATATGGTGATTACGCGTAATATGAAGTGAGAAGGGTTCTAAATATAATGTTGATTTAGACTTAATGTTGTGAACCTTGTAATTTGAAGTGGTTAACTTTAAAAAGCTAAGTTAACTAATCATGAAGTCGAATAGTAGTTTCGACGTATGAAATAAGTGAGATGGAATAGTCGTGAATAATTATGACTAATCTAACCATCTTACAATTTGCAATGATAGTTTGACGATTAACAAGCTAGGTGAAAGCTTGGGAACAAAGCGGGTCAAACGAAGCAAGAATGACGGAAAAGCATAAATTCGGATGCAAGGTAAGTATAGCTTACACTAGTCTTATATGTTAGAATATTCTCTTATCGTATTAGTTACGAATAAGATAAATACATAATTTAGGTATGATGTTCCGACGTGTAAACGTACGGAACAAGATAGTCGAGCATGACAAGAAACCATGTTGATGGTTTAAAAAGGAATTAAAACGGTAAATTGGTCATGCGTTGACCATAACTATTTGTTTTGAAAGACACTGTAATGCGTAAGCCATGATAGGCTAAAAAGCGTTAAGAAAACGATTAATACGTGAAATGACCACACGGTGTAAACCAAAGCGAGTCATATAGATGAGATGGTAATAAATATCATCTCGCCAACATAATCGGTCATTTAGACCAAATGGGTCAAAAGGTGAAGATATCACCTTTTGACAATAATGACTAATGATCATTGTCGAGTTATATTATTTCAGGAGTAAATGTCAAATGGGTATTAGCAACGCTATGGATTAGCGGTTATAAAAGCAAGGTATTAAAAACGGGTCAAAATATTGATCCGCGCCAGGTATGTGAGAAAGAGTAACACTCATTTAGAATATGCGGTTCAATGAGTGTTAAAAAGAAGTCAAAATAAACATTTGGTTACTTGATAAGTAACCGAATGTTTTAAATAATGAACACTGCGTTTGGGAAGCTTAATGACTTTTCAAACAAAATCATAGGTTTAAAAAGGGATTATGGGTCAAATATGCTTCCAAAAGTCCTTCATCGTAAATGATTGGCTAAACGGACTAAAACGCCCTTATAAGCAAAATTGGACAAACGACCTTTAAAGGTAGTTTTGAAACGAGTTTTATGATCAAATAAATAATTGGAATAAGTGTAAGAAGCGAAAGATGCAATTCTTCGGTCAAATGACTCTATATGAGTCTTTGTCGTAAATTAGCAATCCGACGAGAAAAACTCGGATTATATAGATCACCTCATTAAGTTCACCACAATTATAGTTGTGGTGGAAGATTACTTGGTAAGAAATGTTGTATAATAACGTAAGAAACGGATGAAAGCGTTTCATGCTCAAAATATGTCTATATACCCTTAACGGGTCAAAACACGCAAATGAGCATAAACGGTTTATGTTACGTAAGAAACCCGTGACTTGAACCTAATATGATAGTAATTATTGAAATTATGAATATCATGGGAATAAGGATCAAATAAACATGTTTGTTTGACAAAATCGCGAACGGGTCAAAATTTGGTAAATATGGTAATAAGCCGAAGACTTAAAAGTCTTAAATTTTGTTAATCCGGATGTTGGATTTTGACTCCATATGATGGAGAATCAAATTCCAAACACGTAAGAAGAAACGGTATGTCAAACGGATAAGCGGTTTGAAAGATACGAAAGATTTCGCGTCAAATTACGGCAAAAATGGAAAAGCTGGATGCAGGGTCCACCGTAAATTACGGTTCCACCGTAATTTACGGTGGAGTTGAAAACTGTTACGGCAGCCCCCTACTGGTTTACGGTAGGGGCATGCCAAACCAGGGGTCACCGTAACTTACGGTTCCACCGTAAGTTACGGTGGAGGCCAAGATTGAATTTTTTTGTTTTTGTTATCAATTGTTTCTCGGACTCGTTTAGACACGTTTTAAGCCCTGTATGACTAAAGCATTTCATGTTTATGAAATGTAGGTACACTTTGGATGCCGGAAGACGATCAAGCTCAACGAAGAACCGAACACGATAAAGACACACGCTTCCGCACTTTGATACTTTGTAAATTTTAAACAACGAATTCAACCACGTTATGTAGAATAACTTATGATTTGTAAAAGTTTCAACAAACCCGTATTTTTATAGCATGTGTAGTCTTAACTACACATCTAATCGTTGGTAATTACATACAAATTCGTTAATAAATAACTAGGGTGTTACACACGACGATCAAGTTACCGGTAAAACCCGTTTGGCTTAAGGATTCAACCCAAGTTCCACTGGGTCTCCTATCATTGCCCACCAATGCCTCACTCTGCACCAAGTGGGAGTTGAACTTACATCTCCAAAAGAAATGCAAGTCTTCCACCATTTGATCCAGAGATCATTTGCTATAAAAATATTTGAAATAACCCCTAGCCACATGCCCGTTTAGATCAACTCATTGATAAATAAATAACAGTGTAAACTAATTACAACTCATTTTGGATAAAGTTGTCCATAAAAATATTTGAAATAACCCCTAGCCACATGCCCGTCTTCTTTATGAGTGGACAAGTTATCCGAATCGTTCAGTGGATACGAGCACCCTTTTAATCATTTTTAAGTGAATTGTGTTACCGACTTGTAAAAAATATGAATTGACTACTAGTACTTATTTTAGTTGTTATCTTTCTAATTTGGTTAAATTTAGGATTATTAGATTTTAATAATTTCGCTATTCGTCCGGCCGCCAACAATCCCAACTTAAAAAATAACCATTGGTATTCCCAACTATTAACATATTGGCCTCAAATGGACACTGACTTACAGAACCCTAACGTCGTTACTCTCCAGCGTCAGAAAAACGTTTTTGGTCGGAAAACTCAACTTTTTCGTCCCAAATCTCTTTGTAACCTTATTACGGACCTTTAGAAACATTTTTTAGTAAAATCCTCAATTATTGAAGTCGTCGAAAAACTCCTTTTTCGCTGGAAAACTTTTTTTTTGTCGGAAAACTCAACTTTTTAGTCAGAAAACTCAACATTTTCGTTTCAAAACTCTTTGTAACCTTAGATAGCAACATTAGGAATCTTTTTCTCGCCAAAAACGGTTTTCCAGCGACCGGAGACTAACAGCGTTCGAGTTCTGTTAGTCAGGGTTCATTGGAGACCAATATGTTAATAGTTGGGACTGTCAGTGGTTATTTTTTAAGTTGGGACAGTTGACGACAAATGACAAATAGTTAGGATTATTAAAATCCAATATACCTATTAGAATAGTGCTTGACAATTGGCAAAATATGTATCCTAAATTGTATATTTATATTTATTGTAATTAGCACAATCATAGAGGCATAATTATAGGAATCGCAAATCAATGTAACGATTATATAATTGTGGAGAATTATGGAATGAAGGCACAGAAAAACATTCTCTCAATCTCTTACATGGTATCACACCTCCTACGATAATTCTATCGATCCTACCCCCTGTTCTTCCTCTTCTTTCTGTTTTCTTTTGTTATCTCCGCCACCATGGACCCAAAAACTCACCCCGCCATTACCATCTCGAACATCAAAACCTTCATTCCAATTACCATCGAGATGGAAACTAGCCAATACTCATCCTGGGCGGAATTATTCAAGGTACATTGTCGTGCGTTCCAGGTCCTTGACACCTCTCTCCCCGTCAAAAAGAAACTCCAGCTACTGCCTCATCCGATGCTGACAAAGAGAAACCCATGGTTCCAGCCGATGATGTGTGGGATTGTGTGGATGCCATAGTCCTTCAGTGGATATATGACACCATCTCTAGTGACCTTTTGAGCACTATTATACGACCCGATTCCACCGCATGTTACGCATGGACTGCCTTGAAAAGCATCTTCCATGACAACCAAGCAACTCGAGCCGTGTTATTACAAAAGAAGTTTGCAAACCTCCGTCTTGACTCCTTCCAAACCATGTCTGCATATTGTCAAGAGGTAAAGGTTATCTCGGATCAATTGGCCAACATCGGTTCTCCTGTCACAGAACGAAATCTGGTCATCCAACTTCTTTCCGGTCTCACAGAAGCATACGACAGCGTAGGTACCATCCTACAAAACACCAAGCCATTTCCAACTTTTTACGAAGCGCACTCTCAATTAATTCTTGAAGAAACAACCAAAGCCAATTGTGTCGCGAATGACACCGCTCTCCACACCTCCACTCAACCACAAACCAACACGCCTATAACCACCTCTCCTCAAACGGTGCAATCCTCAAACCGTGGTGGTCGAGGCCGTAGTCGCGGGCGCAGCCGAGGCCGTGGCCGAACCAATCCTATATCCCACTGGACACACTATCCTTGGTCAAACCAACCCACTGCCAGCCCAAACCGAAACAACCCTTGGCACAACCCAACAGGCTACTTTTGGCCTGCCCCACCTTGTCCTTATCCCACAATCCCTCAATCTCGGCCCATGAACTCAAACCCACAACAAGGACTTCTCGGCCCACACCCTCAACAGGCCTTCCAGTTCATGCGATTGGAAATCACACCCTTTCACCACCTTTTTCGAATTTCAAATTAAACAACATCCTTTTTGCACCAAAACTCGTTAAAAACTTAATTTCGGTCCGACATTTCACCACCGACAACAATGTTTCAATCGAATTTGATCCGTTTGGTTTTGATGTGAAGGATCTCCGCACCCGGAAGCCCCTCATTCGATGTGATAGTACTGGTGACCTCTACCCACTAACACTACCTTCAAGATCCCAAGTTCAAGATTTTCATGCTCCGATTTGTTCCTTCTTAGCCGTGACCCAAGACACTTGGCGCCGACGTCTTGGACATCCCAGAAACAACATTTTGCAATATTTAAAACCTACCTTGCATTTTTATTCCAATAATGTTAAACATTCTCGTATTTGTGAATCGTATGTGTTTGGCAAACAAATTGAATTTCCTTTTTATGATTCCAATATTTGCACCGCATTAACATTCGACATAGTGCATAGCGATTTATGGACCTCCCTGGTTCTCTCTTCTACCGGGTGTCGTTATTATGTTCTATTTTTAAATGATAAAACTAATTTTTTATGGACATATGCTCTCTCATCCAAATCTCAAGTTTTTTCTAAATTTCTCGAATTTCATAAATTAATTACCACCCAATTTCAAACAACTATAAAATGTTTCCAATGGGATAATGGTCTTGAGGACAATAACAACTCATTTCATAATTTTTGCACTTCGAATGGCATGGCATTCCGTTTTTCATGTCCATACACATCCGCTCAAATCGGTAAATTGGAGCGCAAAATATGGTCCATCAACAACATAATGCGAACCATTTTATCTCAATCCTCCGTTCCTCACAATTTTTGGCACCATGTTCTAGAACATGTAACCAATCTTTTAAATATCGTACCCACCAAGGTTCTTCACAACTCCACACCCACTTTTTGTCTTTACAATCGCCATCCATCATACGACCATTTACGCATTTTCGGTTGCCTTTGCTACCCACTTCTCCCGTCCACTACCATCCATAAACTCGCGGACCGCTCAACTCCGTGCGTTTTTCTTGGCTACCCTTCAAATCACCGGGGCTACAAATGCTATAACATCAAAACCAAACAAATAACTATCTCTCGAGACGTCATCTTTGACGAAAACGTTTTTCCATTCGCCACTTAATCCTCCACCCCCTCATCTTATGATTTTCTAACTTCTACTCCTTACCCATTTTTTTGGACCTCCTCAGCTACTCAAAACACTCCAACCCACGTTTCCACTTCTGCCTTAGAAAATACCCCACCCAATTCCCCACTCGCGAGCCCACCTTCTCCCACTGGTCAAACAAACAACTCAGCCCAATCCCCTAATACACCATCTACCCCACCATCCCATACTACTCCTCAGCCCAATCCTACACTAAACGACCCACATACCCAGCCCAATCCCACCCCCATTCCTCCCAACCCACCACCCGCAACCCAATCGACCCAACAAACCCGTACCATAAACACCCGGTCAATGTCTGATATTTTTAAGCCCTTTCTCCTACAATCTCTCCATTACCCAAATCACCAACCGAAGCCCTTTCTAATCCGCATTGGAAAAATGCCATGACCGATGAGTTTCGGGCACTTATTGATAACGGGACTTGGGAATTAGTACCAAAAAAGCCCGCTATGAATATTGTTCGGAGTATGTGGATTTTTAGGCACAAAAAGAAAGCGGACGAGACTCTTGAAAGATACAAGGCTCGGTTAGTTTGTGATGGTCGATCTCAACAAGTCGGAGTTGATTGCGGCGAAACTTTTAGCCCCGTTGTTAAACCGGCTACCATTAGAACCGTTCTCTCTTTGGCATTTTCAAAATCATGGCCAATATATCAACTTGATGTAACAAACGCTTTTCTACATGGCCACCTAAATGAAACGGTTTTCATGCACCAACCTATGGGCTTCCAAGATCCGACTTATCCGAATCATGTGTGCCTCCTCAAAAAGTCTCTCTACGGTCTTAAACAAGCACCAAGGGCATGGTAGCAACGGTTCGCCGATTTTGTTTCTAAGATGGGTTTTCAACATAGCCGATGCGACCATTCCTTATTCATCTTTAAACAAGGAACACATATGGCTTTCATTTTATTATATGTGGATGACATTCTCTTGATCACCTCCACGGATAGTTTACGTGACGGATTCATGGCTCTTCTCTCTATAGAATTCGCCATGACCGATCTCGGACCGCTTAGTTACTTTCTCGGAATTTCCGTAACAAGAACCCGAAATTCTCTCTTTCTTTCACAAGAGAAATATGCTCGGGAAATTCTTGAACGAGCCGGCCTCACCGATTGCAACCCGGCTGCCACCCCTGTTGATACGCAAAATAAATTGAGTGGCACTCATGATACGCCCGTAGAAAACATCACCAAATACCGAAGCTTCGCCGGAGCCCTACAATATCTCACCTTTACACGACTCGATATCTCCTACGCGGTCCAACAAGTGTGTCTTCATATGCATGATCCAAAGACTACTCATTTGAATGCTCTAAAAATGATTCTGAGATATATAAAGGGCACCATCACACATGGCTTACACCTTCAACCTTCCCCAACTTCTTCTCTGGTAGCCTTCACAGACGCAGATTGGGGAGGGTGTCCCGACACCCGCCGGTCAACCTCTGGGTATTGTGTATACATGGGTGACAATTTACTTTCATGGTCCTCGAAACGCCAACCCACTTTGTCCCGTTCAAGCGCCGAGGCGGAATACCGGGGCGTCGCAAATGTAGTTTCCGAAGTATGTTGGCTCCGAAATTTATTACTTGAACTACATCATCCACTAGACCAAGCCACATTGGTTTACTGTGATAATGTTAGCGCCATCTACCTAGCCGGCAATCCGGTTCAACATCAACATACAAAGCACATCGAAATGGACATACATTTCGTTCGCGAAAAGGTCGCCAAAGGTCATATTCGGGTTCTCCATGTTCCCTCATGATATCAAATAGCCGACATTTTTACTAAAGGCTTGCCAAAGGTTCTATTCGACGATTTTCGTAACAGTCTAAACATCCGCGATCCTCCCGTTTCGAGTGCGGGGGAATATTAGAATAGTGTTTGACAGTTGGCAAAATATGTATCCTAAATTGTATCTTTATATTTATTGTAATTAGAACAATCAAAGAGGCATAATTATAGGAATCGCAAATCAATGTAACGATTATATAATTGTGGAGAATTATGGAATGAAGGCACAAAAAAACATTCCCTCAATCTCTTACAATTCCTTTAATTTATCGATGTTACTTTTGTTAGTTTTGCAAAAAAAAATTATTTTATCTATTGTATCGTTGTTATTTGTTTATCTAATATTAAAGTTAAAATATTTTTTTTTCAATTTGGGATCGCATAGATGTCTTTTCAGCAAATATGTAAATAGAAACATAAATTAGTTGAAATTTTACATTGAGAAATTGGGTGGCCCGGATTCCCACACTTGAAACAAACGTAAGGCTACATGGTATGGGGATGATCCTTCAAGGGAGGATGATCCGCCACGTCATCGCCACATCACCATCCTTGGGAGGATGGTCCATCCCACAAATTTAGTGGAAATGGGAGGATGATCCTAGATAATCCTACCCTACTACTTTTTTATTTTTTAACCTTCCACTATTTTTAACATTTAACAAATAAATTAAGAAAATATTTTCATTAATATTAAAAAACAATACATAAACTTAAAAAAAGCACAAACTTAAAAAAAATCCTAATAAATTAAAAAAACATAACTTAAAAAAAATCAACCACTTTGATGCTTCTTCATGATGTCGTTTTGTAGTTTTAGCAAAGTCGAACGTTTCGGCTCGGGATAACTATCGACATCCATCGTTAATATTTCTCATTCCTTGAGTCGAATCTTTTCATCGAACAATCGAATCTTTTCTCCCGCCACGCATGACTTTTCTTCGATGGCCCGCTCCTTCGCCCTCGCCTTTTGGGCCGTGACCTCGGTGTACGTTTTAAATTGGGTCATAAACTCGTCCATCTTCGGGTCGACCTTTTGCTTTTCTTTCTCCTTCGCCCGCTCCTTCTTTGATTTGTCCCGGCCCGGGGGACTGTGACAACGCTCACAATTACAGGTATCCGTACAATTAATTAATATTAACTTTGTGCTTAATGATTGTGCTAGAATTACAACTGACGAATTAAACTGCTTTATGAGTTCTGCACCATACATACATACGCATCACCTTCATACTGTCACTCCATTTATTACACACAAACTTTAGTGATAAACTTGATGCACAAAACACAGTTAGCACAGTGAACGGATAACTCAGAAACATGCTGACAATGCCAGCACATAGACAAACAATATGTTGAGGGATCTATTTGACATTCTTTGAAACCTGCTAGGAATCTATTACTTTTTAAGTCCAAGGACTAAATTGTCATTTTTTGAAACTATATAAATAGAAATAAATATACATTTTTGAAATAAAAGTCTAGGGTTCATTTAGTCATTTTATGAAACTCATACTCTAGGGACTATTATGGTCAATATTGAAACTATTTTAACTGAATAGTCTAACCGGGTTAACTTTCTTATAAAGGTTTTCTTCTTTAAACACTAACTCAGTTAGTGGATTTAACTAAACAGTACAGGGACCATTTATGTTAACTTTTCGAAAGTTCAGGGACTATTTTTGTACAAACTGAAACTACAGGGACCAAAGTGTAAATATTACAAAAATCGGATAAAAGGGGGGTCCTTCTGTATCGGACCGGCCCCTGCCGGGTTTCGAACTAGTGACCTCTCGGTTGTAAACGCAACGCCTTAACCAGTTTATCCTCCTAATAGGAGCCGATAGATTATAGATTTTAATTCATATATATACTATTTAGGATTTTAATATTTTTAATTAAAATAAATTCTGAAACATAAAAAGGATTAAACCATCGAACCGGCCACAACAAGGCTCGAACCCGCGCATACTCGCAACACAACACGCGCACAAACCAACTGGTCTACCAGTTGGGATGTGTTATATCCTAGATTGTATTATATTTATCAACACATTAAAATTTAATATAATAATTCAAAACAGATCGCACAACCTGTTGTCGGACTTAGATCAAACCCCACTAATCTTTGTTTAATTGATCCGAAATCATCCCCACCATGTTCCCAACCCAATTGCCAACCCATTGAACCACTTATTCGACATAATTCCGTGCCAAACCGACTATAATCGGACTTTTTTATAAAAAAATAAAAGTGGATCAATTCCATTGATTTTTGTCGAATTTGAGATCGAATTGGATCCCTATATAAGTTCCTCAGACATCCATTAAACTCGTACACCATTCAAACTCACCTAAACAGCTAGAAAACACTGGAATTCGAACCTACAACTCTCGCCGGAACTGTCACTCGCCGGATTTAGTCGATACGCCGTTCCAGATGATACCGGTTCGTTTTTATTGTTTCAATTAGTTCATTTATGCTTATACAATGTTTCCCCAAAGTTAATTTGGATATAAACCGGATTTGATCGAGAATTGAAGTTGTTGACTTTTCTGTTGACTTGAATTGGGGAAGATGACCAGAATTGTTTTCAATATTTATTTTAAATAATCTAAACTTAAACACAAACCACCAGGCCTAGCCAAGTTGTTGTGTGTGTGCTTGCCTTCAGTACAGACCCGGGTTCGAACCCAGGGGTCTGCAACATTTTTTTTAAAACTTATTTGTTGATACTTTAACCGTTTTAATTCATTTTATTTATTTAAAATGATTCCAAGGCCATAATAATTAATTTAAATCAGTGATATTCAAGTTTAATAATTAAAAATGTTATTTTTAATTATTCAGATTTAATATAATTATTTGATAATTAGTTATGTAATTATCATATTAATTACCATTTAAATAAAAACACTATCGAATCCCATAGATTTAGGATTTCCAATTATCCAATTAAACATTATTGATGATACATATCCCATATTGTTGCATGTTCAATCAATTAGAGTGACGTGGAATCTTATTTCCAAGAACTCTCACATTTGCATACTTGTTTGGACTTACTCACAATCAAGGTGAGTTCATGTTCCCCCTTTTCTCTTAACTGTTTTCAGTTTTATACTTCGGGGGTGGAATACATGTTACAACTATTACAGGCATTTATATACATGGTATGGTTAGCTTAAGGAAGGTTTACTACTAGACTGTGAAAGGTGGGCATAACACTTAAGGCCATTAATCCTCGTCGTAGGACTGAGGGACATGAGTGATAGATCTATTTGGGTATAGCGAGCCCACACCCATGAGGCCGGGGCGGCCCATAGAGGTGACTATGTCATCCAGCCGGAAGCCCGCTACAAATTTGCTAGGTTTGAGTACTTCCTGCACCTTTGCACACAAACCATTGGCTTTGCAACCCATTGGTGATCTCTTTTTCCTTAATTGCTACATACCAGGGAAATTTATACACACAAGACATATTTTAAAGGCTTATACACACAGACTTACACATGAACTCGCTCAACTTTTTGTTGATTTTTCAAACTACATGTATTTTAGGAACTAGCGGATCTGGCAGGGTATGCATGTGTCTAGCTGCGTTGAATAAAAGATGTCATCCAAGAGTTGTGGAGTTTTGAGAGGTGTAACCTATTCCTGGACGGGTTACATATCTCTAAACCTCGTCTTATCTAAAGTCTTTTGGTGTCTTATGAAAACGTTTTAAACAAGTTATGGTTTGTAACTTATTTCAAGTGTCGATGTTTCTAAACAATGATGTTGTGATATTTTCTCACTTCGTATTTTTTTTATCATATAGCATTGTTATGATTGTTTCTATGGTATTAAGAACTCACACCAAATAAACCACGCTTCCGCAAAAGTCAGGGTGTGACAGCTTGGTATCAGAGCCTCGATCATAGCGAACTAGGATTCTTTCGCGAGTCTAGACTATGATCATCAGGGCTCTCACGAAAACATTTTTACATTGCATATACAAGTTTCCAGATCCAGGGTACAAACGTTTCTTTACAAACATGTGTTTTTCGTGTCAGACATGTAGTAACTGGAAGGGTTAAGTATCGGTAGTTAAGAACTCCTGTCTAGGCTGGCATTCGTACAAATCCAAATAAAAGGACCTGTTGCCTACCTGGGGACTATCAATGAGAGTACTGATACCTATTAGGCCAAAGCATGTCAAAAATTTTAGTTTTTGAGTCAGTCTTTATTTAACCATTTTTACAAGTTTTTAACATACCGCTTCCTACACATCAAGTTTTAGAGACTGAGGGGTTCAATCTTAGAGGCCAGGGAGTTAGGCTGAGAAACTAGGGAGTTCAGTCTAAGAGACTGAGTGGGATAGTCTGGGGAAGACTAGGATGATTACTTGCTTACATTGATTATGACTTACATGCGTTGTTGGATTATTTATTTTGCGTTATGACATGAGATATTATGAGTTATTGTGTTATTACATACGCATATTACTTACTTACTATATGATCTTTCTTTTAGAAGATGCCTCCACGATGAGACACATGTTTGCCTACCACTGAGGCAGAATTACAGGAACGTATTTCAAGGGCAATAGCAGATTATGAGGCCTCGCGCGCCGAAACAAGCAGGAATAACTCAAACAACAACAACAACAACCCATCCAATGGCTGTACCTACAAACAATTTCTGGATTGTAAGCCCTTAAACTACGACGACACTGGGGGTGCTGTTGCTTTCGTCAGGTGGACGGAAAAGACGGATTCGGTAATAAGGATGAGCAAGTGTGCTCCTGAAAACCAAGTTACTTACGTCTCAGGACTCTTTCTTGATGGTGCTTTATCCTGGTGGAACCTGCAAGTTCAAACCCTGGGAGAGGCGGCGGCTTATGCACTAACATGGGCTGAGCTGAAGGAGCTCATGAGGAGAAATATTGTTCACGTGCCGAAATACAGAAGCTGGAAACGGAATTTTGGAACCTAAAAATGGACGGCCCAAAAATTGTTGAGTATGTGCAAAGGTTCCACGACTTGTCACGCGTTGTGCCGTATATGGTTGATCCTGAATTAAACGCATTGAGCGTTTCATCTGGGGATTGGCACCCCAGATTATGAGCATGGTGACGACATCCAAGCCTCCAACCATTACTGAAGCCATCGACCTAAGCGTGTCACTTACTGAGGAAGCTATCCGGCTAAACAAGTTTTCAAACTCTGACCTCAAGAAGAAAGAAACTCACGAGGAGTCCTCAGGAGAAAACAAAAGTAAATTCTCCAATTTTAAAAAGAGTACCGGCAGCGCAAGTAAGAAAAACGTGAACCCACCAGAGGAAGATAAAACTGGTGCTGAAGCAAGAGGGAAGGGATACATGGGCACTTTGCCCAAGTGTGATGTATGCCAATATCATCACCCCGGGCCATGCCGATTCAGGAAATGTGAGTCATGTGGGAAGACTGGCCACACAAAAGAAACCTGCTGGGTTGGTAATGGTGCTGGTAGGGGTGGTCAGCAAGGATATGGAAATGGGAATGGAAACCGCCAACAGGGAGGAAATGGCGGGAATGGAAATCGAGGAAACTGTGGGAATCAAGCTGGTAACCAGGGAGCAGGCAATAATCGAGCTGGTAATGGTAATGGGAACGGAAACGGTCGAGGACCGGGATGCTTTAACTGTGGGGACATCGGGCACTTCAAGCGAGAATGCCCAAAGCTTAACCAGGCACAAGGAAGAGTTTTCAATATTGGAGCGAGGGAAGCTCGCCAAGATCCTAATGTTGTTATTGGTACGTTCCCTATAAATCAACTCTTTGCATCTGTACTATTTGACACTGGTGCCGACTATAGTTTTGTATCGCTAGAATTTAAGAAAATACTTAGGTTAACTGCTAGTAAGTTAGACATTCCATAGTCAATTGAACTGGCTAATGGAAAGCTAGTAGAAACGAATGAAGTCATCAGAGGATGCGTGATAGAGCTGGGAGAACACGAGTTTACATTAGACCTACTGCCAGTCGAGTTAGGAAGCTTCGATGTGGTAGTAAGGATGGGTTGGTTGTCAAGCAACAGAGCCGAGATTGTATGTCACGTGAAGACCATTCGCATCCCAATGGCGGATGGAGAAACGATCGTAGTACATGGAGAGAAGCGCGATACGCCCTGAAGGATCATTAGTTGTTTGAAGGCTCAAAAATGTTTGAAGAAGGGATGTGTTGCCTTCCTGGCACACATCGTGGATAAGGAAGCCGCTGAGCCAAAACTTGAAGACATCCCAGTTGTGAAAGAGTATCCTGAAGTCTTTCCAGAAGACTTGCCAGGATTGCCACCACAAAGACAAGTCGAGTTTCATATTGACTTAGTTCCAGGCGCCACGCATGTAGCTAAGGCACCTTATCGACTTGCACCTTCAGAGATGCAAGAGCTGTCAACGCAACTCCAGGAGTTGTTAGACAAGGGATTTATCAGACCAAGCTTCTCGCCTTGGGGAGCTCCAGTTTTGTTCGTGAAAAAGAAGGATGGTAGTTTTCGCATGTGTATAGACTACCGGGAGCTGAATAAGTTGACAATCAAGAACAGATATCCTTTGCCAGGATCGATGACCTGTTCGATCAATTACAAGGTTCAAGTTTTTACTCAAAGATCGATTTACGATCAGGTTATCACCAGTTAAGGATACAAGAGGAAAGTATTCCAAAGACGGCCTTTAGAACTCGATATGGACATTACGAGTTCCTGGTTATGCCGTTTGGTTTGACGAACGTGCCAGCAGTATTCATGGATTTGATGAACAGAGTCTGTAAACCGTACCTCGATAAGTTTGTGATTGTGTTCATTGACGACATTTTGATCTACTCGAAGACGAAAGAAGAGCATGAGCAATATTTAAGAGCTATTCTAGAGCTGCTTAAAAAGGAGAAGTTGTATGCGAAGTTCTCGAAGTGCGAGTTCTGGTTACGCGAAGTCCAGTTTTTTGGTCATGTAGTTAACGGAAATTGAATTCATGTGGATCCCACAAAGATCGAGGCTATCAAAAACTGGGAGACTCCGAAGACGCCAACCGAAATTCGACAGTTCCTAGGTTTGGCTGGTTATTATCGTAGGTTCAATGAGGATTTCTCGAAAATAGCTCAACCTTTGACCTCTCTCACCCAGAAAAACAAGAAGTTTGATTGGGGAGACAAGCAAGAAGAGGCCTTTCAGCTGTTGAAAAACAAGCTTTGTGACGCGCCAATCTTATCTCTACCCAAAGGCACTGACGACTTCGTGGTATATTGCGATGCTTCGCGTCAAGGTTTGGGATGTGTGCTAATGCAGCGTCAGAAGGTTATAGCATATGCTTCTCGCCAATTGAAGATCCATGAGAAAAATTACACCACACATGATTTGGAATTAGGTGCGGTGGTATTTGCTTTGAAGATATGGCGGCATTATTTATATGGCACACAATGCACCATCTACACTGATCACAAGAGCCTGCAGCACATATTCGATCAGAAAGAGCTTAACATGAGGCAAAGAGGCTGGGTAGAGCTGTTAAATGATTATGACTGTGAAATCAAGTATCACCCAGGAAAGGCGAATGTGGTCGCTGATGCTCTAAGTCGGAAGGAAAGGATCAAGCCCATAAGGGTTAGGGCTTTGGAAATGATCATACAAACGAACCTCTCATTGCGCATTCGTGCCACGCAGAGAGAAGAACTCAAGGAAAAGAATATTGAGAATGAGTATCTCCGTGGGATGGAGAAACAGTTGGTACCAAACGGGGAAGGGACTTTGTGCTTCATGAAACGAATTTGGGTTCCCTTGTTTGGTGGTCTGAGAAATGTTATTTTTTACGAAGCTCACAAATCTCGGTACTCGATTCATCCAGGAGCGGATAAGATGTACCAAGATCTTAAGGATTTCTATTGGTGGCCAAGAATTAAAGGCGATGTTACGGTATATGTTGGCAGATGTTTAACTTGCGCCAAAGTGAAGGTTGAATACCAGAGGCCTTCAGGTCTCTTGCAACAACCTGAAATACCCCAATGGAAATGGGAACAGATTTCTATGGACTTCATAACGAAATTGCCAAAGACGCCCAAGGGCCATGATACGATTTGGGTAATAGTAGACCGTTTAACGAAATCTGCACACTTTTTGCCAATCAAGGAGAAAGATAAAACGAGTAAGCTTGCTGAGATATACTTGAGAAAGATTGTTGCATGGCATGAAGTGCCTCTCTCAATTATCTCTGATAGAGATGGAAGGTTCGTATCAAGGATTTGGCAATCCTTCCAAGAAACTTTTGGTTCTCAGTTGAATCTGAGTACTGCCTTTCATCCGCAGAAAGACGGACAGAGCGAACGAACGATTCAAACATTAGAAGACATGTTGCGAGCTTGCGTAATGGATTTAGGTGGAAGTTGGGACACTCACCTACCATTGGTTGAATTCTCATACAATAACAGTTATCATACAAGCATCCAGGCCGCACCGTTCGAAGCTCTCTATGTACGCAAGTGTCGATCACCATTATGCTGGGCTAACACAGGTGATAGACAGCTTGTTGGCCCGGAATTGGTCCAGGAAATGACCGACAAGATTTTACAGATCCGAGAGCGCATTAAAGCGGCTCGTGATCGACAAAAGTGTTATGCGGACCGAAGAAGGAAACCTCTGGAATTTGAGGTGGGAGATATGGTTTTGTTGAAGGTTTCACCCTGGAAGGGTGTAGCACGCTTTGGGAAGTGTGGGAAGTTGAATCCCAGATACATTGGTCCATTTAAAATCCTGAAAAGGATTGGTCTTGTAGCATACAAGTTGGATTTACCAGCAGAACTTAATGGCGTTCATGATACATTTCATGTATCCAATCTGAAAAAGAGTCCAACTCAAGAGACAGTAGTCATTCCTGCCGACGAAGTTCATATTGACGACATACTCCACTTTACTGAAGAACCCGTTGAGGTTACTGATTGGAAGATTAACAAGACGTGCATGAGTAGTGTTAAACTCGTTAAAGTTTGATGGAATGCACGACACGGCCAGGAATTCACGTGGGAGCGTGAGGACCGTATGAAAGAAAAATACCCACATTTATTCCCCAAGACCCCTGCATCTAGTAGCAGAACTGAAATTTCAGGACGAAATTTTCTTAACAGGGGGAGAATGTGACAACGCTCACAATTACAGGTATCCGTACAATTAATTAATATTAACTTTGTGCTTAATGACTGTGCTAGAATTACAACTGACGAATTAAACTGCTTTATGAGTTCTGCACCATACATACATATGCATCATATTCATACTGTCACTCCATTTATTACACACAAACTTTAGTGATAAACTTGATGCACAAAACACAGTTAGCACAGTGAACGGATAACTCAAAAACATGCTGACAATGCCAGCACATAGACAAACAATATGTTGAGGGACCTATTTGAGATTCTTTGAAACCTGCTAGGAATCTATTACTTTTTAAGTCCAAGGACTAAATTGTCATTTTTTTGAAACTATACAAATAGAAATTGAAATAAAAGTCTAGGGTCCATTTGGTCATTTTATGAAACTCATACTCCAGGGACTATTATGGTCATTATTGAAACTATTTTAACTGAATAGTCTAACCGGGTTAACTTTCTTATAAAGGTTTTATTCTTTAAACACTAACTCAGTTAGTGGATTTAACTGAACAGTACAGGGACCATTTATGTTAACATTTTGAAAGTTCAGGGACTATTTTTGTACAAACTGAAACTACAGGGACCAAAGTGTAAATATTACAAAAATCGGATAAAAAGGGGGTCCTTCTGTATCGGACCGGCCCCTGCCGGGTTTCAAACTTGTGACCTCTCGGTTGTAAACGCAACGCCTTAACCAGTTTATCCTCCTAATATGAGCCGATAGATTATAGATTTTAATTCATATATATACTATTTAGGATTTTAATATTTTTAATTAAAATAAATTCTGAAACATAAAAAGGATTAAACCATCGAACCGGCCACAACAAGGCTCGAACCCGCGCATACTCGCAACACAACACGCGCACAAACCAACTGGTCTACCAGTTGGGATGTGTTATATCCTAGATTGTATTATATTTATCAACACATTAAAATTTAATATAATAATTCAAAACAGATCGCACAACCTGTTGTCGGACTTAGATCAAACCCCACTAATCTTTGTTTAATTGATCCGAAATCATCCCCACCATGTTCCCAACCCAATTGCCAACCCATTGAACCACTTATTCGACATAATTCCGTGCCAAACCGACTATAATCGGACTTTTTTATAAAAAAAATAAAAGTGGATCAATTCCACTGATTTTTGTCGAATCTGAGATCGAATTGGACCCCTATATAAGTTCCTCAGACCTCCATTAAACTCGTACACCATTCAAACTCACTTAAACAGCTCAAAAACACTTGAATTCGAACCTGCAACTCTCGCCGGAACTGTCACTCGCCGGATTTAGTCGATACGCCGTTCCAGACGATACCGGTTCGTTTTTATTGTTTCAATTAGTTCATTTATGCTTATACAATGTTTCCCCAAAGTTAATTTGGATATAAACCGGATTTGATCGAGAATTGAAGTTGTTGACTTTTCTGTTGACTTGAATTGGGGAAGATGACCAGAATTGTTTTCAATATTTATTTTAAATAATCTAAACTTAAACACAAACCACCAGGCCTAGCCCAGTGGTTGTGTGTGTGCTTGCCTTCAGTACAGACCCGGGTTCGAACCCAGGGGTCTGCAACATTTTTTTTTTAAACTTATTTATTTATACTTTAACCGTTTTAATTCATTTTATTTATTTAAAATGATTCCAAGGCCTTAATAATTAATTTAAATCAGTGATATTCAAGTTTAATAATTAAAAATGTTATTTTTAATTATTCAGATTTAATATAATTATTTGATAATTAGTTATGTAATTATCATATTAATTACCATTTAAATAAAAACACTACCGAATCCCATAGATTTAGGATTTCCAATTATCCAATTAAACATTATTGATGATATATATCCCATATTGTTGCATGTTCAATTAATTAGAGTGACGTGGAATCTTATTTACAGGAACTCTCACATTTGCATACTTGTTTGGACTTACTCACAATCAAGGTGAGTTCATGTTCCCCCTTTTCTCTTAACTGTTTTCAGTTTTATACTTCGGGGGTGGAATACATGTTACAACTATTACAGACATTTTTATACATGGTATGGTTAGCTTAAGGAAGGTTTACTACTAGACTGTGAAAGGTGGGCATAACACTTAAGGCCATTAATCCTCGTCGTAGGACCGAGGGACATGAGTGATAGATCTATTGGGGTATAGCGAGCCCACACCCATGAGGCCGGGGCGGCCCATAGAGGTGACTATGTCATCCAGCCGGAAGCCCGCTACAAATTTGCTAGGTTTGAGTACTTCCTGCACCTTTGCACACAAACCATTGGCTTTGCAACCCATTGGTGATCTCTTTTTCCTTAATTGCTACATACCAGGGAAATTTATACACACAAGACATATTTTAAAGGCTTATACACACAGACTTACACATGAACTCGCTCAACTTTTTGTTGATTTTTCAAACTACATGTATTTTAGGAACTAGCGGATCTGGCAGGGTATGCATGTGTCTAGCTGCGTTGAATAAAAGATGTCATCCAAGAGTTGTGGAGTTTTGAGAGGTGTAACCTATTCCTGGACGGGTTACATATCTCTAAACCTCGTCTTATCTAAAGTCTTTTGGTGTCTTATGAAAACGTTTTAAACAAGTTATGGTTTGTAACTTATTTCAAGTGTCGATGTTTCTAAACAATGATGTTGTGATATTTTCTCACTTAAATTAATGGATGTACATCTCGTATGTTTTTTATCATATAGCATTGTTATGATTGTTGCTATGGTATTAAGAAGTCACACCAAATAAACCATGCTTCCGCAAAAGTCAGGGTGTGACAGGGACGCTCCGCTTCATGTACGGCGTATTCTTCTTCGTCGAACTCGGCGTCATCGTTTAAGTTTATGTGACATCTCGCGTCCGAGCCGCCGGTGATATAACTACCGGATTCCGATGTCCTTTGCCGCTTCGCCATCTCCACCTCGTTCGGGATCGGTGTGACAACCGGCAAAAATAATGGTAATTTTGTACAACTTAAACACTTGATTTAACGTTTAATTTCTCTCGTTACGATTTAATTAGTGCATGATTAGGTCATATAAGTTCTAGCAATCATAAGACATGGTTAAAAATGCAAAACAATATTAACACAATCACCATGTTGCGAGAAAACCGCAAACTATGTCCTAATATGTTGGCAAAATGCTGAAAGCACTGTTCACCTGAGCACACTATTCATGCCAGCAAGTTTCGAAAACTGTCTGAACGAGCGACGAAAGGCATGGACGCACTCTATAGATGAAATACGAATAAAAATCCCTAATTAGGGACCTAAACACTAAAACGCATTAACATTCCGGTAAATGCACATAATTACACGTTGTCCGTTCTGCGCCAAAATATAACCGAAACAGAATGTCCGATGCACTAGAAATTAACATTTTAATGTCCGTAGGGCTTATAAATATTATAATACACTTTAATTAGGCTTGTGGAGGCTAATGGAATATCCGAATTACAAGTCTCTGGTATTACGGCATAACTTGCACAACTTCGTCGTTTTCGCACCGATGAACTAGTTAGCGATATTTTCGCTATCCAAACAACTAAATCAACATCCTAGTGAACTAGTTAAGCACATTTTGGTGTCAAAAATATTGTCGGAACGCTTATGGAGTAAGAACTTATCAAACCCCCTAAACCCCTAAACTTTTATAATGTAACATTTATATAAAAAAAAAACCATCCCCCCCCCCCCAATCGGTCAACATGGGGTCCACTTCCCCTTAACCTACACTTGACAATCTTCACAATAGGGTATGGGATTGAAAGATTTGGTTTACTACTTGAAAGATTATGATCTCACCTTCATCATACCATATCTATACATCTTACCACATATCATTCTTTCCAAAATCAATCACCAACACCCTTCTTTCCTTCCTTCTTCATCTCGGCTCAAACACCCCCACATAATCCCACCATTTTCATTTCAAGATCACCCTATTTTCACTAAAATTAAGCCTACATAAGACCTTCTAAGCATCAAGATCATATGGAGCATCCTTAGAGCTTGGTGTGGAGCTTAACTTCTTCCTAATCTTCATACTAATCTTGTGCAAAGTTGTAAGCTCTCACTAACCATCTTTTTAAGCTTGTCATTATGTGTAGATTAATAAAGCACTTGTTGATCATCTTGTAATCAAAGAAGAAATTAACCTAAAACCCTAAACCAAAACATAACAACTTACTGAATAAGAAGTATTATGTGATTATTATGTGTATTAGTGTTGAGTGAGTTGTATGAGCATGTTGATTTTGTTAAAGTAGGTTGATTAAGCATGTGATTTATGATGATCATGTTATTTATTTAGTGTAGTATTTTGTATTAGTGATGTTCTTACTATATTAGGCATAAAAATATGATTTAAACAAGTAGGTGTTTAAATCTTGAAAGATCATCATCTTCATGGTTCATGAGCTTTACATATAATTTTGATACTTGAAGAATCATGGACTTTAATAGACTTGAAATTTGATTTAATGAACTAGTAAACTTGATTTTTATATATAACAAGTGATATAATCAATGGTTATAAAAACTTCACATAAAAAGTCTTAACACTTTAATACTTGAAAGTCTTGGGATTTTTAGAGGTTTAAAAGTATAAAAATATATAATCAAGTTCTATTTAAAAGAACTCATTAAAAAGATGAACATAAAGTTTATTAAAACTTTTATAAAAAACACATGTATGAAGGCTCATGAAGTGTGAAGTGAAATTGTAGAATTTATTCACTTGAAAAATAGGTTTGATGAACTTGGTAAATTGATGATGATTTGGAAATTGAAAAATGATTTTTAAACACGTTTTGAATACATGGGAAAAACGCCATAGTTTGGGGAAATTATGGCGAAATTTTCTAAAATCTTAATCGCGATTAAAATGGGATTAACGGGATGATTAGCATGGTTAATCGCGATTAGTGACTTTAATCATGATTAACAACCTTAATAGTGATTAGACAAACCCTAATGACAAGGGGCAAGTCTTAACCATCCAAGAGTTGTTTAAACACTAAAAGTTGCTTTTATTAAATAAAGTGGGTAAACTTATAAGTATAACAATCAATATAATTTTTGGGGAAAATTATATACACTTCAAATACCCTACTTGGTGTATAATTTGTGTATAATTATGTGTATGTATTAGTACTAGGAATACATACTAAAATAATACATACAATACTTACCAAAAATATACACTTACACTACGACCAAAATCTCACAAATATTCGCAAATATAACGACGGACATCGGACGATTCTTTATGCTTCTACAACGAAACGGACAACTTCGACACAAAAACTATATATATTACCCGAACGTCACTACAAGCCTAAAAATAAACCGTTCTAGACACTTCATATGTATCAATGACAACGAAAAACCGGAAAGTTCGATAACGAGAATAACACCAAGTGTAATTATGAAAAGCTTACTAGTATGTTATATCATACTTAGTAAAAATTTATCACAAATCCAAGAACTAATATTGGGCTAAAAATATAACACTTTGGGCTTTAAAATTAATAATGGGCTTAAGATAACATAAATTTTGGGCTAGGCCCAAATTCTTAAATATGTGGGCAATGGCCCATTTCCATAAACCCTTATAAAAGCCCATTTGTAATAAATAATATGGGCTAGGCCCAAAGACAGAATACATGGGTTAAGCCCAATGACACTAAAATGTGGGCTAGGCCCAATGTAAAATACATGTATAATTTTTATAAATATATATTATAAAAATACATTATAAATACGGTATACCTACATGTATAATACGGTATACCTACACGTATA
Organism: Helianthus tuberosus; assembly: GCA_030545235.1. Taxonomy (NCBI): domain Eukaryota; kingdom Viridiplantae; phylum Streptophyta; class Magnoliopsida; order Asterales; family Asteraceae; genus Helianthus; species Helianthus tuberosus. Next base: position 17,710,164 of record CM060440.1, read on the forward strand.
AATACGGTATACCCATGCGTATAATATAGTATACCTACACGTATTATACGGTATACCTACGCGTATAAATATGGTATACCTACCCGTATAAATACGATATACGTACACGTTTAAAGCACACAAATACAAGTATACATATGGTATATGTATATGTATAAAAGACTCTAGTATATGATGATATACTCACATACACTTATTGAAGTGTACTCTCTCACTAATGTTGTACACATACGACAACGTATTTCGACGTTAAAAATAAATATTTTTAGCACTTTTTTCGAATAAAGATATACACTTATATTTGTGTAACAAATATAAAGTCTTGAACCAAAGCATACACCTGAAACAAATGCCAACATATTACTAAAAATACACAAGCGTTCCAAAAACAAAATGAAAACAATAAACGTTCAAGATGAGCAACGAGTACAAGGTCTAGGAAGGACCGACGTGTCTAATGATTTATAACCCTTGTAGGTTGACTCGCGTTTACGGAACACGTTGATTGAATATCTCTCTCAGGAACGCAAAGCTGTGAGTTCATGTCCCCCTTTTCTCTTAACTGTTTTCGGATTTATAACTCCCGGGGGTGGAATACATGTCTCGATGGTATAGTTTAGCTAGGGAATGAACTGTTAGATCATGTGAGCGAATAGTAATCTCTCTTAAGTGCCATTAATCTTGTATAAGACCGAGGGCAAAAGTGGTAGATCTATCGGGTGTAGCGAGCCCCACTCTTGGGTCCTTGTGTGGCCCATGTAGTGCTTTTGTTGTTCTAACCGGGTGGACCGGGGGAAATTCGCTAAGGTTGATTGCTTCCTATGTCGCCACACATATTAATGTCCTTGCAAAACATTAATGATCTGTTCATAGACGCTATACATACCTGTTTGTTATAAAAGATCTCTCACATGTTTAAAGATTTAATTGGAGCTCACTTTAAACACATGAACTCGCTCAACTTTTGTTGATGTTTTCAAACTTACATGTATTTCAGGAAACTAATGGGACTTTGGTGCTGGTGTTTACTATGAAGCTTTTGGATTACAAGTCATCGATGTCATCCCTTTTGGAGGGTTTGGTCCATATATCTCATCTTCAATGAGATATAGGATGCAAAGCCTTATGTTTTAATCTTATGACAAACTAGTCTTTTTTTGTAAACTTAAAACTTATGTTGGTTTGTATCCTAAACAACTTATGATGTGCAATATTTTGTTATGTCAATGGATGAACATCGTATGTTTTTAATCATGTAGTTGTTTACTTACATCGTATGCAATGAAAACTAATCAAGTTCACACCGCACGCTTTCGCTAATGAGCGGGTGTGACAATCGGCACCCATTTTGGGTGTGTTCGCATAATTTCCCACGCCCGAACATGTCCAAACGTGGTACCATTATTCGACTTGTAAAGATCCAACGCCTTTTTGAACACATCATCGTCGCTCATCCCGCTAAGACGCCCACTTCCAGATACTTTATTATATTCTTCGGAAAACCTATTGATGAACCCGCTCATTTTTCGCCACTTAGATGACACCGAGTCGATATCTCGATACGTGTAACGCCCCACGTTTTCATAACCTTCCTAATTTAGAAAGCGAGCCTTGAAAATCTTTTTTTAGAAACTTGTCCCTTCGGAAAAGGTTAATCGTCGAAAATCCTTTTCTTTAATTAATTCGTTATAAATATGGTTATTTACCAATTGTTAACTTAATTAAATTAATTAATTTTACTATTTAAAAGTTATTTTTATAATAAACTAAGTTAGTCTCGTTAAATGTTAAAGTTAGTAAACAAACCGAGTTAGTTTGTTTTAAAAAGGGTTTAGTTAATTAAAGTGATACCTCAGTTGGTTTAGTTAGATAAACTTTGAGGACTGTATTGTTAATTTTAAAAATATAATTGATAGTATAAAAAAAAGAAACCTAAACCCTAACTCTAAAACATTCAGCCGCTAATCAACTTCAGATCCCCCATTTTAACCTCTGCAACTTATCCTTCCCCTCACTACACAAGCTCCTTCACTCACAACTCCACTCCCCACTCGATCTCCCTATTCCCCCTCCTCTAAGAACATCGGTCACCGGAGTTCCGTTCGTTCTGGCAAACACCACGCACCACCACCACTCTCCTTTCTTACACACCCCTCCCCCTTTAACTGATGAACGACGACGACCACCACCACCACCGTCCGGTGGTGGCATGAAGACGAGACAGAGAGAGTAGACGGTGGCATGACACAACAAGAGGGAGAGACGAGGCGGAGGTGGTCCGACGAGGACGTTTGACGGCGGAAGCACCGTGAGCGACGGCCGCTGGCGGCGGAGCCGCGGCGGCAATGTCTGCGACAGCGGCGAATCTGTTTCTGGTTTGGTGCGGGACTATCGGGTTTCTAACGGGTCAGCCGGTTCAGGCTCGGTCCAGTTAAGGTTGGTTTCGGGTTCAAGTTTTGTTGATTTATTCGATTTAGCTTCGCTTCAGTCTTGAGTTGGGTGTATTTTTGTTCAATTTCGGTCCAGATTCATGGCAGTGGGGGTGGTTATTGGTTGGCTCAGCGGGTTTGCTTGATTTGGGTCAGGTCTTTGTTCGGTTCCGATTCATGTCGGGTCAGCCGGTGCAGTTTCGGTTCAACTCGATCCATGCTCAGTTTCGTCAACCCAATCTCGGGTTCGGATCCTGATGAAGTTCGGATTTCGTTTCGGGGATCGGTCAAGGTGGGCAAAGGCAGTCGAAGATGGTCAACCTCAGGTCAGTTTTGGTCAAACCAGTCAACTGGTCAACTCGGGTCAAACACAAAATGTGGTAAAATCTTAACGACACAACTTTTGTTTATATTATTTAGTTAACTATTTATTGTTTCAAAACCGAGCTCGAACCGACACGTCAAATAAGCGATAAAATTTTTGAGTAAATTTTAAAATATAACTGAATCTCGTGCAATGAATTGCGTATAATCAAAACGTGTATAGTTTAGGCCACACGGGGTGGATACGTTATTTACCGTGATACAATAGTATCACTCGTGGAACACCGCCGCCTCCAATAGTATAACGAGTGATAGAGTATAACTCATTATATATATAACGCGTTGAAGATATTGGGTGATGAATGAGTATCTTGTACATTATGCATTAATACTTGTACATTGGAATCCCATCACTAGTGATACCACCCCCACTACATTTCTATCACTAGTGATAGAATATTGGGTGCTGACATGGCATGATTTGATTGGATAGTGGGAGTGATAGAATACTATCACTAGTAACCACCCCCTCCCCTTAGACAAAAACCAAACCAGCATCGCGATATGTTGAACATGTTAAATACACACACACACACATATATATATATATATATATATAATAGACTTGGTCGCGGCAAATATACGACATTTTAAAATTCGAATAGGATTGTACATATGATTTCTATATATTGTTGATTAATTGTTGAATTTTGACATATATCGACACTTGATTGTCGGGATCGTCCAAAAACAGAGGAAACTCTACCCGTTTTTCGTAAAATTCCGTAAAATGAAACGTATAAATTTTATAAAACGAAACCTATCGACAACGATTAATTTTTTATAAAATAGTTATAAATGTATGATTATTTATGTTTTTGACAACTTTACGACAATACTCTTGATAGACTTGATTTATAATTTTTACATAAATTATATAAAATATATATGAACATATACATATTTACGTCAAGTGGTTATACTCGAAATTCCAATTCAAATCCTCCGTCGTAATACCGTTCATTCATGCACCATCGTTTGCCCATATAGGGTGACATCGGTGTTCCATCCTCCTAACCTCACATTCATCGGCACTTGGATAATCGGAAGACTTAGCAATTATGTGAGTACACTTGACCCATTTTCCTTTTATTCACTTTGGGTGCAACATGTTTTACTTGTTAAACCGCATAATTTACAAACATGCTTTTATTCATTTGATCCGTATACATGCCTTGTTATGCTTAGGTTCACGCTAGAATATATACTACCTGTTAACTCGGCTTAAACAATTATAGCGCTATAGGAGTAGCACACCACCCGACGGGGTTTTGTTATGTCTTTATTCTATAACGGTCTCGTTGCTTTTGTGATGAGGGATGCTAAATACTAGTGGACACTAGAGTTGACATATTGTTATGCATGATAGTTTGACTTTGTATACCAAATGCTGTGTTGGATTGAAATTACTTTTTATACACATGACACGAGTCTAAAACTTGTGTACTCGCCAATACCTTTGTATTGAACTATGCTTTTTAAAACATGTTGCAGGTTTAGCGATGATGTGGGTGATGCATGGAATCTAGTAGGATGCTTTTATATACACACTTTAATTTGTATTCTTATTGCATTGTATTTCAATATTCATGATGTTGTATTTACTTCAATTTCTTGTAATTGATTCTTTAGATATGAAATGAAATTTACTATTTAAATACTTGTCACAATTATTAGTGTTATGATGTCTTGAGCAATATATTTCGTCTCACTCCGATGTTTCCGCCATCGGTTGGGGTGTGACAGATTGGTATCAGAGCCATAACTATAGGGAATTAGGAAAATTGTCATGCTTTTAACCTAGTCTATAGTTAAGTACCGAATTCAACCATACTTGCTTCACATGCTACTTTTAGGAAATATCTGTACATGCTATACTTGAAATGTCTCTTACGTGCTATTTGCTTGAAATGCTTTATGTGCCCATACTTGTTATCATTATTTTGAGCTTATGTCTTTTCATTCGTTTATACTAAAATCCGGAATCACTCGTATTATACAAACGAGACGAGTTTACCAAAATAGGTGTGAAACCCACAATTTGGTAAACGACTCTCATTCCGTTTAATTCTATTTGCACGAAATTACACCATTAAGTTAGGAGTGAAACCCACATCTTAATGGTAATTTCAATTTTCAAAATTCAAATTCTAGTGGACCCTCGTCACCGTGTCAAAATTAAATTTTGACCCGACGAGTACCAACCACATTTAAGGTACGAAATCGTCAAGTTAGGGGTGAAACCCGCACCTTGTCGACTAGTTCCACTCCTTAAATTTTATAAATCTCGCCAAGTCTTGAAATTTCGATTGAATTGGGTCATGTAGTAACTGGAAGGGTGAATACCGTTAACCGACATGTTGGCGAGAGTATTTCACCTATTAGGCCAAAGCATGCTACTCAAATTCAAAAGACTTTTCGACCACTTTGGTTAGTCAAAGTTCCATTTTGGAACCATCCAAGTTTTAATCAAACCTATGTTTTACTATTGTCAATCTTATGTAATGCAATTCTCCCTTTTCAAATTTGATTTTCTTTCGAGATTATTTTCTTATATACATAATATACTAAATCTTTTCATACATCTACACATACGTTATTCACATGCATGATTTCAAAACAATTTTATTTACATTCTTTGTAACAATGGAAGCATATCATCAAGATATGAGTGATTTCCATACCTTGATGAGTAACTCCGCTCCATTCTTTTCTTAAAATGACCTCACCAACGGGTTATGGGTGATTCATATACCTAGGTGATCGTTACCAAATTTCCTTCGAGAATACATTATTTTACAAACACGATCATGTTTTACACCTAATTGTATCGAATTCAAAATGCATTGTTTATTCAAATGTATTTCTTACCTTATAACCTATGTTCTTATAAATCACGTATACGAAATTCTTGGTCATACCTTAAAACGTTTTATTACCCGAATTTCAAAACCTTACGAAATGCTACCTATCAAATTGATCGGTCCAATGAGTCCCTTGCCCGTGAATTTCGTACTCAACCTAATCACTAACACACACTCACATTTTATCATCATACTAAAGACTTTGTTCGCAATCGAAAATCAAACTAGCCATTTCATTTGTCTATAAGATCTTATAGTTATTATAAGATCATTTTCTTTTCTAAAGCCTTCTTCAAAATCAATAAAACGTTTTATTATAACACTTTTCAACAATCACTAAGTTCAATATGCATAAAATTCTCTTTAAGAAGCAACGTTTTCACAAGGACATCCTAATTCCAAATTTCCTATTTTAATACAAGATTCTTTAAAAACGATGCGAACTTATCATTTTCAAAACATTTTACATGCACCGCTCAATTAAACATTTAAGATTTCAAAACACATGGGCAAGAAGACTTCATAGGGACCGACAACCTTCGACTTACGTAAACTCTCTTAAAACAAAAGTAGCATTTCCATTCATTACAAAATACGTTATGCATAACCAATGAGTACTTTACATCCTCTTACATTTACAAACTATGTCCTACCTTCCCAATCAAGCTCAATTCTAATTTGATACGATAAACTCAACGTGTCGCTTAAACAACTATACCTGCTTATCATCGTACACGTTTTAGTCAATACCTCGCGACGCTTTTGTTTATATCATACGTTTTACATACTCAAATTTCCCAAACATTTTCTATGCTTAAATTCGTTATGTTTCAACGTATATTATATACGTAATCTTTATTATTCTTACCTACACTCATACTCATGACAATACATTTATGCTTATACTCATGTTCATATTCATATCATACTCATACATTTTATGTTTATACATACATTCACATGCGTATTTATACTTACACTGATACTCATACTCGTACTTTCATTCATATTCATGATTCATACATTCGTACCTGTACGCGAGCGTAATCCGAGGGATTCGCTTACGTGGGTCACATACATACTTAAGCATGAACTTGCTTATATACCATATTCTTATATGCATGCTCTTATTTTGAAATTATGTATACCCTAATTCATACACAACTAGTACAAGTAATGCGGATCACACGACGATCAAAATAATCACGGGTGCACACGGGATTATAGTGATAGGCATATGAAAACCATACAGTGTACTACTGTGTATGGTAAGACACGGAACGTAACATAACACCGAATAACGAGACGGACGTAACATGGTCAAAACATGGTGATACGCCGCTGGTACTTCCTATATATAAGTGTTTTCATCATGTTACCAAACTTTCGTAAGACGTGCCATGAGAAATTCAGTGTTTTGCAGACCTTTTAGACCTAATTCAAACTTTAAACAACTCACAAACGCATTATATCCGATTATCCACGACGAGATCTCATTCTTAACGCACTACTTCCATCTATCCAATACTTATGTCAATCTTATACTTGTATTCGTTCATTAAAGGCCAACCGTTCACTTTTATACTCCTATTACTCTCCATTATTCCCTGTCTTTTATGCGAACCTCGTTTACAATCAAGTTTGTTTGAACGTTCAAACCCTAACTTACCTTTAGAACTATCCTTCTATTCTATATTCTTGTGCAAACGTAACCTGTATACCGTGGACACTTTATTTAATACACCAACCTTCTCGTTCCTCTCGATAAACAATTCTGACATATATGTGAATTTTTACTATCCCTGGAACTTCCCATACAAACTATCTCACTTTTCGTCAAAATACAAACCATCTTGTACCAAGATTTTCCTCTTAACACGACACGTTTTGTATATATACGTCTCCAAATTGATTCAAAACTAATTAAACTCACAAACATGTATATGCTTTTACTTATGCTACACCTCGACTCTTTTAGCCAAAACACTTGTTCTCCAAGGTCTGCCTCTTGAATAAATTTCGGGACGAAATTTCCTAAAGGAGGGGAGACTGTAACGCCCCGCGTTTTCATAACCTTCCTAATTTAGAAAGCGAGCCTTGAAAATCTTTTTTTAGAAACTTGTCCCTTGGAAAAGGTTAATCGTCGAAAATCCTTTTCTTTAATTAATTCGTTATAAATATGGTTATTTACCAATGAGTAAATTACGTTTTTGCCCCTGTGGTTATATCAGTTTTACTATATTGGCCCAAAATAAAATTTTTTAACAGATTTGCCCCCATGGTCCCTATAACTAACCGTTTTGGCCCCTAAATCTAACCAAACCCTAACTCAGGTTAATTTATTGGTCACATGAGGGGTATAATGGTAATTTCATCCTGATTTCTTTTTAACCCCTAATTTCATCCTAATTTATCATTTAAAAACAAAAGTGGGTCCCACCTTTTTCCTACCCCACCCCCACCCCTTCTCCCCTTTGGCTTTCTCTCTTTTCTTTCTTTGTCTCTGCAACTTGCAAACACCCAAAAAACAGAGATACCCAACTTTTAATTCATGATACTCTAATGTGATACTCGATTCGTAATACTCTCATATGTGGATCATGATATAATGATGACCATACTATGAACTTGATACAGATTTGAACTCGATGCACAAAACAGATCTGATGCATTCAAGAACAAACCTGAATCACCTTTCGATCGAATCGGTTCAATTCAAAACGTATAATCTCGAACCAAAACTCAATCCGAAATCAATGCAATATGACTGAAATAGAGAGAATAAAGCGATAGAGAGAGAGAGAAAGAAATAGAGGTTGTCGGTGAGTTGCCGGTAGCGGAGGTCTGTGAATTTTTCCGGTGGAAGACAACTCGATCGAATCAGCAACGACGCGTGCTGCAACAACGCCATGAAGGACTGAGGATAACCGCGACTCGAGTTCATCCGCCATTGGAAACAAAGCATTCTTTGTTTTCTCTGTTTTCCGGACAACCGAGTGAGCTAAAACCAAAATCGATTTGGGTTTTCCAGTTAATCAAACATGGAAGTACCCCGAAGCTAGAACCAGGTTCCTTCTGTCCATCATCATCATCATCACTGATGAAAACATCATCAGTAGATCGAAACGATGGTGGTTGTTGCGGGGGGTGGTGATGATGGCGGCGGTGGTGGTTGTGGCGAGGGGTGGTGATGATGGCGGCGGTGGTGGTTGTAGCGGAGGTGGTGATAATGGCGGCGGTGGTGGTTGTCACAATGGTGGTGGTGGTCAGTGGTGAAGATGATAAGAGAGAAGGGGTTAAAAAGAAATCAGGATGAAATTACCATTATACCCCTCATGTGACCAATAAATTAACCTGAGTTAGGGTTTGGTTAGATTTAGGGGCCAAAACGGTTAGTTATAGGGACCACGGGGGCAAATCTGTTAAAAAATCTTATTTTGGGCCAATATAGTAAAACTGATATAACCACAGGGGCCAAAAACGTAATTTACTCTTTACCAATTGTTAACTTAATTAAATTAATTAATTTTACTATTTAAAAGTTATTTTTATAATAAACTAAGTTAGTCTCGTTAAATGTTAAAGTTAGTAAACTAACCGAGTTAGTTTGTTTTAAAAAGGGTTTAGTTAATTAAAGTGATACCTCAGTTGGTTTAGTTAGATAAACTTTGAGGACTTTATTGTTAATTTTAAAAATATAATTGATAGTATAAAAAAAAGAAACCTAAATCCTAACTCTAAAACATTCAGCCGCTAATCATCTTCAGATCCCCCATTTTAACCTCTGCAACTTATCCTTCCCCTCACTCTCCTTCACTCACAACTCCACTCCCCACTCGATCTCCCTATTCCCCCTCCTCTAAGAACACCAGTCACCGGAGTTCCATTCGTTCTGGCAAACACCACGCACCACCACCACTCTCCTTTCTTACACACCCCTCCCCCTTTAACTGATGAACGACCACCACCACCACCACCACCGTCCGGTGGTGGCATGAAGACGAGACAGAGAGAGTAGACGGTGGCACAATGACACAACAAGAGGGAGAGACGAGGCGGGGGTGGTCCGACGAGGACGTTTGACGGCGGAAGCACCGTGAGCGACGGCCGCTGGCGGCGGAGCCGCAGCGGCAATGTCTGCGACAGTGGCGAATCTGTTTCTGGTTTGGTGCGGGACTATCGGGTTTCTAACGGGTCAGCCGGTTCAGGCTCGGTCCAGTTAAGGTTGGTTTCGGGTTCAAGTTTTGTTGATTTATTCGATTCAGCTTCGCTTCAGTCTTGAGTTGGGTGTATTTTTGTTCAATTTCGGTTCAGATTCATGGCAGTGGAGGTGGTTATTGGTTGGCTCAGCGGGTTTGCTTGATTTGGGTCAGGTCTTTGTTCGGTTCCGATCCATGTCGGGTCAGCCGGTGCAGTTTCGGTTCAACTCGATCCATGCTCAGTTTCGTCAACCCGATCTCGGGTTCGGATACTGATGAAGTTCGAATTTCGTTTCGGGGATCGGTCAAGCTGGGCAACGGCAGTCGAAGATGGTCAACCTCGGGTCAGTTTTGGTCAAACCAGTCAACTGGTCAACTCGGGTCAAACACAAAATGTGGTAAAATCTTAACGACACAACTTTTGTTTATATTATTTAGCATGAAAAAAAAAAAATTATTTAGTTAACTATTTATTGTTTCGAAACCGAGCTCGAACCGACACGTCAAATAAGCGATAAAATTTTTGAGTAAATTATAAAATATAACTGAATCTCGTGCAATGAATTGCGTATAATCAAAACGTGTATAGTTTAGACAAAAACCAAACCAGCATCGCGATATGTTGAACGTGTTGAATACATATATATATATATATATATATATATATTTATATATACTAGACTTGGTCATGGCAAATATACGACATTTTAAAATTCGAATAGGATCGTACATATGATTTCTATATATTGTTGATTAATTGTTGAATTTTGACATATATCGACACTTGATTGTCGGGATCGTCCAAAAACACAGGAAACTCTGCCCGTTTTTCGTAAAATTCCGTAAAACGAAACGTATAAATTTTATAAAACGAAACCTATCGACAACGATTAATTTTTTATAAAATAGTTATAAATGTATGATTATTTATATTTTTGACAACTTTTCGACAATACTCTTGATAGACTTGATTTATAATTTTTACATAAATTATATAAAATATATATGAACATATACATATTTACGTCAAGTGGTTATACTCGAAATTCCAATTCAAATCCTCCGTCGTAATTCCGTTCATTCATGCACCATCGTTTGCCCATATAGGGTGACATCGGTGTTCCATCCTCCTAACCTCACACTCGTCGGCACTTGGATAATCGAAAGACTTAGCAATTATGTGAGTACACTCGACCCATTTTCCTTTTATTCACTTTGGGTGCAACATGTTTTACTTGTTAAACCGCACAATTTACAAACATGCTTTTATTCATTCGATCCGTATACATGCCTTGTTATGCTTAGGTTCACGTTAGAATACATACTACCTGTTAACTCTGCTTAAACAACTATAGCGCTATAGGAGTAGCACACCACCCGACGGGGTTTTGTTAAGTATTTATTCTATAACGGTCTCGTTGCTTTTGTAACGAGGGATGCTAAATACTAGTGGACACTAGAGTTGACATATTGTTATGCATGATAGTTTGACTTTGTATACCAAATGCTGTGTTGGATTGAAATTACTTTTTATACACATGACACGAGTCTAAAACTTGTGTACTCGCCAATACCTTTGTATTGAACTATGCTTTTTAAAACATGTTGCAGGTTTAGCGATGATGTGGGTGATGCATGGAATCTAGTAGGATGCTTAGATATACACACTTTAATTTGTATTCTTATTGCATTGTATAAAAGGGAATTATAGAGGGATTAAGTTGCTAGGACACACTATGAAATTATGGGAGAGAATAATTGAGACGAGAATCCGAAGAGAAACTCAAGTCACGGTAAACCAATTTGGTTTTATGCCAGGGCGATCGACTACGGAGGCAATACATATTCTAAGGAGATTGATGGAGAAGTATAGGGAGAAGAAACGGGACCTACACATGGTGTTCATTGATCTTGAAAAGGCCTATGACAGTGTGCCACGTAGACTGATTTGGGATAGTTTGGAGAGTAGAGGGGTTTCTGGGAAGTATATAGACTTAATTAGGGATATGTATGTTAGGTCTGAGACTAGTGTCCGAGCGCCTGTAGGGGATACTGATTCTTTCCCGGTGGAGGTAATACTACACCAAGGGTCCGCTTTGAGCCCTTTCCTATTTGCAGTTATCCTAGATGAGTTGACAAAGTTTATTCAGGGGGCTCTTCCGTGGTGCCTGCTTTTTGCAGATGATATTGTGTTAGTTGCTGATAGTAAACAAAGCCTGAATGCGAGGTTAGAAGAGTGGCGAGCAGCTTTAGAGGGAAGAGGTTTAAAGATTAGTCGATCTAAGACTGAGTACTTGTATTGCGACTTTAGTGGAGTAGACAACGATGAGGACATTCAGATCACCATTGACAGTCAAGCGGTCCCGCAGGTGACTAAGTTCAAGTATCTAGGATCATTTGTCCAGAGGGATGGGGAGATAGATACTGACGTTGCCCACCGCATCCAGGTCGGATGGTGTAGGTGGAGAGCTGCCACTGGGGTATTGTGCGATAGGAGGTTCCCAACAAAATTGAAAGGGAAATTTTATAGGGTTGCAATTAGGCCTGCTATGTTATATGGAACCGAATGTTGGGCCATTAAGGAAGTACAGGCACGCAAGATGGAGGTAGCAGAGATGAGAATGCTAAGATGGATGTGTGGCCACACAAGGTTAGACCGGATAAGAAATGATGTTTTTAGGGAAAGGTTAGAAGTAGCTAGTATATCAGATAAGATAAAGGAGGGAAGATTGAGATGGTTTGGGCATGTGAAGAGGAGGCAGACGATAGAACCAGTTAGAGTGGTTGAAACCCTCGAGGTGGAGGGGAGGAGGAGTAGAGGCAGACCCAAAATTACTTGGGATGAGCGGATTAGGCAGGATTTGCAAAAATTGCACCTCTCTGAGAACATGGTCCATGATAGGAGCTCGTGGAGACGTAGGATTAAGGTTAAGGATTTCTAGGAAAGGGTACAATTGTGTTTTTAGGTGTAGTGTATAGTCGTACATAAGTAACTATGTGTATAAGAGGTTTTGTACAGTTGTGTTTCTAGGTGTAGTGTAGGGTCGTAGATATGTAACTATGTGTATAGACTGTTTTGTGTTGTCATATTTGTTCTGTTCTACCATACACTTTTTCACAACTCATACTACATTGGTAGCTTCATACACATACACACACACACCTCATGCTCTATTTATTTTTTTCCTGGGTGTTTTGGAGCCGAGGGTCTCTCTGGAAGCAGCCTCTCTATCCCTAGGGGTAGAGGTAAGGTGTGCCTACATCCCACCCTCCCCAGACCCTACAAATAGCTTTGCTATTTGTGGGATTTTACTGGGTATGATTGATTGATTGATTGATTGCATTGTATTTCAATATTCATGATGTTGTATTTACTTCAATTTCTTGTAATTGATTCTTTAGATATGATATGAAATGAAATTTTCTATTTAAATACTTGTCACAATTATTAGTGTTATGATGTCTCGAGCAATCTATTTCGTCTCACTCCGATATTTCCGCCATCGGTTGGGGTGTGACAATACGGGCCTTGGTCCATTAGCTCAAGGTACTTCGCCAAAACCACCTTCCAAAACCCCTCACCCGTTTATTATTACCTATCACATATGTTACAAAAAAATATGTTACAAAAAAAATATAAAACTAATACTACAAAATATAAACTTAAAAAAAGTTATTTTTACGAACCTTTTATCGGGTGTGTCGACGTGCCTACGTAAGCCTTCGCTAAGGCTTCTTCCTCGAGTTGCGTCCACGGTTTCGCCTTTGCTTTGGACGGTTGCTCACCCACAACTTGCTTGCCTTTTTGCGGTTGGGTCTCGGGAACAACTTCGACATCCTCGTCGGGTTCGGATTGGGTGGGTTGCGTCGGGTTCGGTTCGGGTTGAAAGGGTTGCACGGGTTGGATATTAAAAGTACCCCGCATCATCAATTGTTGTATGGCTTGACTTTATTGCGGTTGAGCAAAAACGTTCGGTGAGTGTTGGAATGCGGCAAAGGCATTTGAGGAATATTGAGAGAATTGGTTCGGTTCTATCGTCGGATTGTATCCCGGAACCGAGAAAACATTAAGGATGTTCGGTTGGGTCGGGTTGTTCGGGTTGTTAGGGACGTTCGGGTTGTTGAAGGGATCCATGGTAGAATATAATTTTATAAAAGGAGAAGATGTTTATAAAAATGAGAGAGAGAGAGAGATGAGTTGTGGTAGATGAAAAATGAGAAAATGGTGTAAAAAGGGGGGTTTTATATAGTTTTAGGAGGTATTTTGGTAAAATATTTGAATATTATCGTTAGTTTTTTTTTGAATTTGGAAATTTATTATTATTTTTTAAACGGTAACATGCATCAAAAGGGGGGAACTTTTGTCCTTATATGGCCCGTCTCAAACGTCTTGGACTCGACGGTCTCGACGAGGACGGGGGGAGGGGGGCGGGCACGGTGTTGGGTTCGGCGACGGGGCTGGACGTGTGGGGGACGGTCCCCATACCATCTAGCCTAATGTTTAAATTGACATTCACCTAGGTGTTTTCAACCACAAGTTCGGCAATGACTTTGTTCAACTTTGGGTATGGCGGTAAACAAACCGAACGAACACGTATAAGATCTTGTTCGTGTTCGTTTGTTAAGAAATATATATGTTCACGAACTGTTCATGAACACTCACCGAACAAGATTTTATGCTTGTGTTCAGTTGTTAAGGAAATGAACTTGTTCGTGTTTGTTTGTTAATTTTAGGCAAGAACACAAACGAACAATGATGAACACAAATGAGCATAAACCAATGTTTATAAATACAAATGAAAATAAACGAACACAAACTAGCGTTCATGAGCAGAATATATAATACACTAACACTTATTAATAATTTTATTTGCTAGGATTTTGAAGTATTTAAAGAAAATATAAAAACTAAAAACATTAATGAACTATTGAGCACAAACGAACATGTTAACGAACGTTCACGAACTTAAATTAACGAGCACGACCTATGTTCACATTCGCTGATTTAACTAAGAAAACGAAATTTCTTGTTCGTGTTCGTTTGTTTAATAAACAAACGAACTTCCTACCGAACAATTCATGAACCGTTCACCGAACGTTTGGTTCGTTTACAACCCTAACTTTGGGACTTGAATTTCTTGAAGGCTCGAAATATTTTCTTTGCTTTTGTTAGGTTAAAATTTCTCTCTATCTATATATTTTTACCCCATTCAATTTCCTTTCCCCTCACGAGCCCAATCAATTATTTCTTATTATGTCTCATACTTTGAGGGAGTTGCGAATTCCCTCTATTCAACATTAAGCATGTTATGCTATCGTTTAATTTTCATTCGTTCAGTACGTTCTAATTCCAAACAAAATTTGGCCTTGTCAGATATATAGAAAGATAGGTCTGTTATATATCGATGGGAATCAGATATGAGAAGCTTTTAAAAAGTGAACAAATTTTAGGCATAAATTTATATATATTTTGCTTAAATTATATGGATATTATTAAGGATTCCTGTCGCAACCCCCATCCCTTAATTACCCGGTACGGGCGGCCGCGGCCAGTTTTAGTGGTATCGGTGTTTATAATTTTGGCAGCGTAAATTACATCAGGACCGTAGTTAGGAAATATTTTATCAGAGTAAAATACCGCACTTTTATAATATTAAACACGTGGGAAATTCCCAAGTTTTCAGTACACACATTTTTATAAGGATAAACCCTATTTTATTTAATAAAAACATCTATTTATTTAGGTAACTTTTATAGCCACTTTTCCAAGCCTTCAGTGCTGTCCATCTGGCTTCTATTTGGCTTTCACATTTTGTTACCTGAAACGCGTTTAAAACATTTTGTCAGTGGGAAATACTGGTGAGTGAATCCCAGTTTAATAAAGAAGAGTTTTATCCTTTAACAGTATTGAGAGCGATTACAATGTTTATATCTACACAACTACTCATTCATTATTGTCAATCCTGACTGGTGGGTCATATTACATATTGGCTATCTCGTTGTCCAATGGTAACGTGTTCCACATTTTGTATACAAAACCCAAACATACCGGCAGTAATTGAAGAATTACAAAGACTCACATTGCTGTCTTAGGGTTTTCCTTTAGGATTTCCTAGTGATTATCTATTAATTACACAAATGCACACGCGTTAGTATAATAACCCAATATTTACATTAGTAATACCCTCCTCGAGACGGCATTCCAACGACTACGTCGGGCAGAACCTCAACAACCATTACGGAACCCTGGATCAATCGGGCAGCGTATCTAATACGTAACCGGGGATTATGATACTTACAACGAGGCAGAACTTCGTTATTTGGGGGGTATTATGCCCGAAAATTATGTTTACTATGCAGAATTTCAAGAGAGAAAGATAAGACTGAACGATTTGGACTGAAGGCCTCTCAACTCAATTTATAGGGCTGAAACAGGGGGCCCTCGCGCCCCGCGTAGACCACACAGGGGTCCTTCGCGCCCCGCGAGGCTAGCTAGGGTAGGACCTAGCTGTGCTTATTCGGCCACTAGGCTTGACACGAGGCTGCCACGTGGCGGCCTGGGGGCTCGCCCTGACTATGAGTTGTCGTGGCCCGCGTAGATCACCACCAACTCGTTCACGGCCCGCGAGCGAGGACTGGATCTTGTTTTTATTTTATTTTTAATTATATATGGTATTTAGGGCCCGGTTTTCGCATACGGGGTACGTTTTAAGACATATAGAGTTGCGATTGCGTTTCGATTAATCACCTTAACATAAACATAAATAAACTTGCACAAGTAACACATAAGAGGTACACACACGTAACACAATATCCAGAACGCATAATTCGAGTTGCGAATGCGATTGTGATGCGATAAGCGATAAAGCGATAAAACACGCGATAAATAGCGATTAAACCTCGATTATTAACAAGTACTCCACATAATACAACTAATGCGATAAAATAAATAGATTATCTACAAGTCAAAGAAGTCAAAACAGGAGTTGAGCAAGGAGTGACAGATCGCAATTAGCAATCTTTTCTTCCTTTGACTTCAATCTTGACTTTGACTTTGACTTTCGAAACACGGGGTGTTACAGCCTCCCCTTCTTAAGGGAATTTCGTCCCGAAATTAGGCCGAAGCCGTAACAAACAACTACGGGTACTTCGCCTTCATGTTGTTTTCGAGTTCCCAAGTGAACTCGGTGCCTCGTTTTCCTTCCCATCGGACTTTCACAATGGGAATGCGTGAGCGTCGGAGCTGCTTGGTTTGGCGGTCCATGATCTCGACAGGCTTCTCCACGAAGTGTAATGTTTCATTTACTTGCAGATCCTCAAGCTGTATGTGTAAATCATGCTCAGCTAAGCACTTTCTGAGGTTCGAAACGTGGAAAGTCGGGTGGACATTGTTAAGTTCCTCCGGTAGTTCGAGTCTGTAGGCCACCTTGCCGATCCTTTCCAGAATCTTAAAGGGTCCAACATATCGAGGCGTGAGCTTTCCCTTCTTGCCGAATCTGACCACACCCTTCCAAGGTGATACCTTTAGGAGTACATGGTCGCCAACGTCAAATTCAAGGGCCTTGCGTCGTCTATTGGCGTAACTTTTCTGACGACTCCGAGCTTTCAGTAAATTGTCTCGAATTTGGATGATTTTGTCAGTCGTTTCTTGTAATAGCTCAGGACCTGTTAATTGCGAGTGTCCGATCTCGTGCCATACAATAGGCGATCGACATCTCCTTCCGTACAATGCCTCAAATGGTGCCATTTGAATGCTGGAATGATAACTGTTATTGTACGAGAATTCGACCAAAGGTAAGTATGCGTCCCAATTACCACTGAAATCTATGATACACGAACGGAGCATGTCTTCAAGGGTACGAATCGTTCTTTCAGTCTTACCGTCGGTTTGAGGGTGGAAAACGGTACTTAGATTAAGCGTAGTACCGAGAGTAGATTGGAATGTTTCCCAAAGACGCGAGGTAAACCGAGCATCGCGGTCAGGAATGATGTCGTGAGGCGTCTCATGTCGACTGTCACACCCCAACCGATGGCGGAAACATCGGGGCATGGCACTGAGCGAAACAGATTGTCCAGAAGTTTCCACATCAATTATCATTACTATTTAATTTATAATAACAAGTCCCATGCCATGTCTCAAAAAGTAAACAAATTATTACAGATAAAGTCTAGGAAAATCATTCTGTTCCGACAACTCAGATTTATAAATAGTTAAATTGTTTATTGGTTTCTAGGACTCCTTCCCTAGCCCCAATTTCATCACCAGCAAGCTAAGCATAGAAACAACCTAAGCACATGTCACATATGTTAAAATAAAGTCAATACATATAATGTAAAGGTGAGCATACAAGTTTGATAATAGCATATAGAGTTCGAATTCGTTTACGCATAACTAGCACGTACACATAGTGAAATGAAGCACGTTAGCTATCGACATAGATCCATCGATACCAATGACTACGGGTTGACTGCCCGGGGCAGTTCGCAATACATGTTTACCACTGTAATCTATGCAAGTAATTGTCCTTAACAACCCCCGTGTGAACGGGTGCTGAGTCCAAACTATAGTACTATCGTTGCTAAGGCAGGTAGACAACATTACATGTGTAAACATAACAAACAAGCATTCATAAACCACGTATAACATGCATTATCGGTTAGTGTTCAAATAGTATTGTGTAGTGTGTTTGATGTGATTTGAATAGTTGTAACGTATGTAACACCCAAAACTGCATAAAGCAAAAAAGGGATCGAGTATACTCACAGCGGTTGATGGATTGAAGGGAGCGCTTAGCGAGTAAAGTAGCATGAATGGATTGATAGTATAACGATAAGTGACACGTAAATCGATACAAAGTGTGAGTGGGTCGGATAGCAGTTCGGTCGGATGGTAATCCGATCGGACGGCTTGTTGGTGCGGATGGCAATCCGTTCGGATGGTCATCCGGTCGGACGGTAGTCCGGTCGGACAGCTATTTGAGTGGATTGTTTCTTCCTAAAAGATGAATGTGTTTGTGTATGATGGCTTGTCTTTTGAAGTTTTCGTTTTAGCATTTTGAAAACATTGAAGTATCTTTATCCTTCAAGTCGGTCGATCGGATGGTCAATCGTGCGGACAGCAATCCGTTCGGATTGTCATCCGGTCAGACGGTAGTCCGGTCGGACGGCGACCTTAGTGATGAGGTTACTTAGTGGAAACAATTCATAGCAGAAGAGTCACTCGGTCGGATGTCCATTCGACCGGGTGGCAACCCTGTTAATGAACATGTTGAAAATTGTTTAAGTCTTTAAAGTCCTAGTATCTCATGGTCCGAAGAGTAATCCGGTCGGATGGTAGTCCGATCGGATAACAATCCGTTCAATACTCAGACTTCTGATAAAGTTGACTAAATGTGGGACCCCAAGTGTGATCCGTTCGGATGGCAATCCGTTCGGGTGACCTATCCGTTCGGACAGCAGTCCGGTCGAACAGCATTCCGTTCCGGTTGTTCTGTTCGTCTCACACTTGGTCGTTTTGATTGTTTGTTGTTTTATCGAGACATTTTGACAACGTGTTAACCAACAGAGCCCCATCTTACCCAAGTGACCAAACCGACCAGGAATCACCCTAGCTCGACCAGTTAGTCGGTTCAAGATGGTCGTTCCTGTTTAACCTGGAATCGGTAGTCTCGTGATTAGAATCCAGATCTTGAGCTAGCTCAACACTAAGAATGAGCGGAGAACTAGATCTAGGTCCGGTTCTATCGGTTTCAAGTGCATTGAGTGCAAAAGAGTTGAAAGAAAGTTAGAAACCATCTTTCAATCCTTTTTCACTATGTTTAAGCTTAGATCTACGCGAGATCCTTGTGTATTTGTGTGGAAATCTACCAGATCTAAATTGTTCTTGGTGGATTGAGGCCAAACAAGAAGTTCTTCAAGAACTCATGATGACATCATCCTAGAACACCTCAAATCGAGTGATTTCACGGTGAAAAGTTAAGATTCAAAAGATAGAAAGGTGTAGGAGTGCGTGTAGATCAAGAAAGTACAAGATTTAGGTCGAGATCTTACCTAGTTTGAGAGAAATCAAAGAAAAGGTAGGCTGAGCGTGTTGGTCGGACAGAGAGTTTCCAAAAGTGGAAAGAATGAAAGTGACACGGGTATTTATAGGATTCCAAAATAGGAAAGGGCTGTCCGGTCGGATGGCACATCGCCCGGATGACTGTCCGGTCGGATGACATCTCGGTCGGATGGCACCTGACACCCATGACCAGGTGGCTATCCGGCCGGATGGCACTTGGTTTGTGTGTTTGACGCGACGATTTTTGCTGATTCGATTTCGATTGCGATCGATGCGATACGATAGAGTTTCCTATTCAAATTACTTTTAGTCCTAACTACTATATCTAGCACATAGTTCGATTTCGACTGGGTTCGGTTGCGTTTCGAGTTCGATTGCGATTCAATTGAGTACCACAACACAACAAAATTAAAACATGCACAAGTAACATATAAGGCACACACACACGTATACATTAACCAAAATGCGTAGTTCGAGTTGCGAATTCGATGTCGATTTGATTGGCACATTTTGATTATTGTTTCGTTAACTTTATCGCATTGTTACTTCCTATAGTTCAAAGTCGTAAGTCGAATAGTTTGCGAGTAACATACGTCGATTATTGTAAGTATTGACACTTACTCCACATAATACAACTAAATTAAACACATAAAAGACATTAACTACAAGTCAAGTTGCGTGAAATCGGTCGTTGACTTTGACCTTGACTTTGACTTTGACTTCTCGAAAACAAGGGGTGTTACAGCCTCCCCTTGTTTAGGGAATTTCGTCCCGAAATTAGGCTGGAAGTTGTACATCACCGTGAATCACGTTTGAGAACTTTCTCTATCTAGGCTTTCTTCTCAAATAACTGCGGGTACTTCGCCTTCATGTTGCTTTCGAGTTCCTAAGTGAACTCGGCGCCTCGTTTGCCTTCCCATCGGACTTTCACAATAGGAATGCGAGAGCGTCTGAGCTGCTTGGTTTGGCGGTCCGTGATTTCGACAGGCTTCTCCACGAAGTGTAATGTTTCGTTCACCTGTAGATCATCGAGTGGAACATGTAATTCGTGGTTGGCTAGGCACTTTCGGAGGTTTGACACGTGGAAAGTCGGGTGCACGTTACTAAGTTCCTCCGGTAGTTCGAGTCTATAGGCGACTTTTTCGATCCTTTCCAGAATCCTAAAAGGTCCAACATATCGAGGCGTGAGCTTTCCTTTCTTGCCAAATCGGACCACACCCTTCCAAGGTGATACCTTTAGGAGTA